>JAGJTL010000040.1:2367108-2411308 GCA_022063505.1 Calosoma granatense
AATATTTACTCTCTTTTTTATAAATATGATTAATAATATATTTTTAAAACCTATCACTTTATTGTATGCTTGATTTTAACAATATTTTAACACATTTCAGGCTAAAGTAGACAGGCAACTAATTTCATTTTTATAACTTATAAAAGTCAATATGAATTTCTGTAAAGGCTAACATCTATGTATTATGTGAGGTGAGTCCTGAATTAGTAGATATACGAATAGGATGTATGTGTGACATTGTTAGTAGTGGATATAGAAATACAGTGGTCCAGTATTGTCTAGTAGACAAGTGACAAGGACTTAACATTGGCAGAAAATCAATTTCCGGTGTGTGGGATCACGAGTCATTCATGGGCGAACCTTTAACTCGTCATTCAAGTCACATTAGAGCCTAACTGCTGCCATCACTATAGCTAATTTAAACCTCTCTATCCACAAGCAGTCAGTCAGTCAGTCAGTCAGTAGCAGTGGCAGAGGCAGAGAGAGCATCGAATACACAACACATCTGTATCGGCAGATCAGTTACCCTCGTTAGCGCCACCAGGCTCTCTGACTAATGGCGGAAGCATTACCACTATCAGTTACTAAATAAGGCGATCACTCTACTACACACTAGCAGCAGCCGTATAATGTGTTGCAATGTTCGAATGCGATACATTCAGAGAGCTGTGTGTCCGTTTACATGTCCGATTCTCTCCCCCCTCCTCGCTCTACCGTTTCTTTCATTATTACTGTGTGACTGCTGGTCTGATGCTTGTGCAGCCACACTACCAGAAACCGGCTGAGAGATCATTAAACGTTACTCGCCCAGTTTAAACGTCGCCTGTTTACGAGAACCACACCGTAACCGGCCGTTATTAGCTGTTTTATGTCTGTTGTTTTACACTTGCCATCTTGATCTATTTAATACACATAATCAGTGTCTACAAAATAAATAACGAAGAATGCGCATCACACACAATGTAAGAAGAAAACGACCAATAAAAAACTCACAAGTGTCGGGGCACACATAATCTTCATCTAAAATCATGAACATTCGAATGAGAGCATGTGTTTTTGTAAAATATAAACGCACACACGCGTAAATGTGTTTCCCAGGTTAATATAAATATATTACTTATGTAAACATGAAACCTGCCAGTGTAAATATAATAAGTAAAAGTTTCATTTTTGGTTCCACGAATGTCACACCTACAATAACACCTCCTGTCAAATATCCGTGAATAATGAGTTAAATCCTCTTCTCTGCCATGTTTAACAAAACAATTCAGAAAAGACAAATTCTAGCCAAACAAGATTAATTTTGCCTAAAACGGATATAGGTACCTGAGTATAGAGAACGTTTGGCAAAAGTGACAGGTAAACGAGATTAAAAATTGTACAAGTACAATACTCGTAGTAGAGAGTGTTCGGTTTGTAAATTTGGCGAACAATAATTAAGAAGTATAGACCGTGCTAATGCGATTAGTGTGTGGATATGAATTCGTCTTTTCCAGTTCACGCGGACTGATTGTTACGATGACAGCAAATGTAGCTCGAGGGAAGCGCGTATGCTGTCACATGTGTTATTTTCGTCATTATATCTGTGAAAGTTCCGACGAAAGAGGAGATTATATTGGCCACCGTACATCTGACCAGTTGGAACTTGACACTAGTGTGCTAGATTCCAAGATGACACTTACATTTGGCCGACTGTTATGTGATATAGAAAAAGGATCAGTGTCCGGCTGACCCACCCACAGAACTATATGACAAATCGGATCAAAAAGTCGACAATATTGTAGCGATGTACAATGGGGTTCCACCGGATTTCACGCGTCACAAATACACATTGTGCGACTAACCGTTCTCTCTCTCTTATATACCACTGTACTGGCCCACCTATTTTCGCACTTGGCCAAACAATTTTCTGTTTTTCGACAAGCATTAACACACTGTCCAACATATATGATTGTTATTGCGTATTATATAACTTTATTATATTTACCATCTGTATATCTACAGACAGTTTCAGTTTTATATTTGGAAAAACATCCAAGTGTTCTCAATGATTATTCTCCCGTATAATTTGTAATTGGTGTATTGATGTTCAATATATGGGAAAATAGTGCTCTCTGACTTCTAACGAGGAATAAATTCAAAGTGACGTGGCGTGGTGTGGCTTGCATAATCCTGCGGTGTGCAATAAATAACGAAATCTTCAATGAAAATGCATGAAACAGGCATCGAATTGAAGCTGGAGCCAGTGATTAACTGCTCGACGATCTCCCGTCGAGTACCCGAACTAAGCACATTATCACAGATGTCCTGGTTCTCCATTCGCTGGGATACGATCCGGATACCAGTGTGCCAGTGATGTATGGACCAGGTGCGGCCCTCGGTTTCACCGTGTTTACAGTAATGAAGTCAGCACGCCTAAAACCTGACACTTTCTGACCACCCACAACCCAAAACACCGTATACAACGTATGATTTATTACTTGCACAAATACACACACTCATTCACGCAGCGAGAGAGAGAGAGAAAACTAGAGCATTCACTAGTGTCTAACAACAATCATCATCATCATTGGCTGACTAGTGTTAGTGTGTGTGCATGACTGTGTGGTATATGGAGGAGTACTACGAACCATTCGTACCAATGACCTAATCACTGAATACTCTCAGACTCAGGTATGACTTTACTACTTAACGCTATACCAACATAAGTATACCTGCAAGCGCTGCCCAATGAAACACCCGTCCGAATTCATACGCGCTTACATTAAATCGTGGTACTGTCAACTAGGTAGTTGTATACAGACGATTCACAAAGAAAATGGGAATGTATGAGATGTTTGGACTTGGAGATTAAACCGTGACGATGAGGTGGTCCGGCTGGTCGTACGTGCGTGGTTTGTGTGTAATGATTTCTAGTTCATTCATTCATTCATCCATCCTGTAGCCACCCCCGCATATGCACTCTCCCCGTAGACTATAGGGGTGAAGGTTGGTTTCTCATTGACAAGGAGCTCTCTATTATAGGCAAGTGAAAGGCTGTCACTCATTGCTCCCGTTTGGTTCGTTCAGCTTGTGGGTCCTGACACTAACCACCGATATCGCGAGATCCCTCATCCTGGGAATCACATGAATACGTCCCGGAATCCATGAATAAGTTCGCACTAAACTATTATTTATGTATAAAGATCGTTCCACGTTATTTATGGTCAATGGTTTCGTTCGGAATTGAAAGAGATTCTGAAATACATCATTTCATGATATTCTTTCGTGCATTTCTCGCGGAGAAATATTTTGCTTCACTTCTATGGATATAAGAGATACGTGCATATAATGCAATCCTTGGAATTTAGTCGATATTATAAGACTGTGCAAATATTTACAGGAAACAGAATGATTTATCTACTTGACTGTATGGAATAGATAATATATACACACTAACTTTCAACTAACCAATACATACAATATATATATATATATAATAACATTATTTATAATACTCGGAAAATATATGTGAATAAAATGGATAATTAATATCCAACTAATTATGTTTGAATTAATTGGATATATTGTGTGTTTTTTTGTCGTACAAATAATCATGATCATAAATAATGTATTTACATGCAATAATATTCTAATCTGCTTTCATAAAGTCGTAATAAAAGCTGGTTGGTTTGAAATATGTGCTATTGTTTCATACGAAAGTGATAATAAATAAATAAGTTGTCCGTGATTTAAAATGCAGCCGTGTCGTATACTTCATCGAGAGAGTTATACTCGGACCGAATGAGCTGGACGGATTATAGGATGTGTTTTTACGGAGCCGAGTGGCCAACATAACATGAATACAAATCATATAAATGGGCTTGCGCTGGCGAGCGAAGGAATCTCCGGTGTGCCGAGTCCAGCGAGCGAATCAATATAAATATAATTTATAGTATCGGAATGCGACTGGTGTAATGTCAGGTAAACAAATGACAGAGTTAAGTTGCCATCCCCGGGGGGTTATGTTCAGCATACACGGACTTGGGGCGTCCCGGTAACGTGAGCCATGTTCACAGGCGGGGGGCGGGCGGGAGCGACCACGGTGACCCGCTGGACACGCGTACAACCTGCCATTGTTCTCTACTACAGCGCGTACCGTAGCGTGACATACAGCATCACCATCGACCCCGCGGCTACTCGGGGCTCTCCTCGTATTCCACAAATATATGCTAATTCTCTAGAACTAGCCGCTACATACAAGCAACTGAATATTATGCTGACTGTGTAATGTAATATCGAGGTATGACGTATGACGATTGTAAGTAAATGTAACGATGCCTGCTAGTGTCAGTGTAGTAGAATGAGAGAGAGGGAGAGAGAGACAGAGAGAAGCTTCTGCTCGCGTTACTGCTGCTGCTGTTGGTAATCTTCGTTCTCGACAAACTCTATAATGTAAATACGGGAAAGAACCGGCGAAGGAAAGTAATATAAGCGCGCGGATGGGTGCAGTACAGCGTAAGAAGCTCATGTAAATATCCCGAGCGGTGAAATGAGAATCGAAGCATTCCGCGGTTCGGTTACGCGAATATGAGATGTGATTTGGACGATCGCGTCTATGGGCGAGGCGGCAATCTCGCTTAGACCAATTGAGGCTGCTCTCATCTCCAGGGGATTTAGGAATCGGGCGAGCAGCGTCGACGAGCAAATCTTGTCGCGCACAACCCACCCTCTATTACCCACCCACCCACTGCTACTACTAGGCTAGCTAGATGACATTGGCGGTTGGGAAGAGAGAGGTAGAGGGAGGGCAAGGTCGCGGAATAGGTAGTAGCTTATACCCGATATCACATTACCGCTACTCGGGGTCTCTTTAAAAAATATACATTATGTTTTACGGGCGTTTATACGTAAGCACCGAAAATGAGAGAATATAAAAAAGAAGCAAGTAAAAGTAAAATAAAAAAAAGTTCCAGTGCAAATCCAGCGGGTCGCGTTCTTACTTCCTGTCGACATCTCATTTGACTGGTACGTGGAGTGTGAGTAAGGTACACCGACGGTGAGGTGGAGGATGAGAGGGTGGAAGTTCTCTGTCCCCGCGTACACTTGATACTGGATGGGTACGCATATCATGAAATATTCATCAGATACCTAACACTCTCAACTATATTAAAAATCCCAAATAAGTTGGTCGGTTCTCCAAGCAGCACGCAGCATCTACCTATCTAACGTGATGATGAGCTGGTGAGAGAGACAGTTAGAGGTTGCTTGTGCGAGGGGGTACAACACACACACACACTCACCTAGCTCTATGTAGTGTTCAGGTCCGGAGTTAACTGTGTATAGTATACAGAGAGAGGAGGACTCGTGCGCGTGAACAAGCCATCCAGTCTCCACGGGGTGCCAACCTATACGTACCGGCTGCTACCCGTATAATGTGACAATGAAGATTAATTTTTATTAACTACTGCATATTTATATGAACTGCACACACCTGCATAAATAACAAAAGGTAATTCATGGATTTCACTTTATTTACACACTATTGTGTATTTATTATTTCACAGTCAGAGAGACAAAAGTGTTCACGCGCACTCTGGGGAAGACACTGTTTTATCATCATCAAATAACGGACAGGCTAAAAACAGGAACGCAGGTGGACGTTAACAATATTTAACCGTGTCACAGTTAATCATATCATGCGGAGAAATTATATTAATATTAATAAACAACACTTAACTTAAGTAAACGTACCATTTGTAACGTAGATAATATATTACAAAAAAATATTTCAAATCGAACGTTGTTTTACATTTATGTAGAATTTTAAAATTGAAATGAGCCACCAAGTCGAGTCAAGTACGTCCCTGCGATGTAAGGTTTCGCAAATTGGATCTATGGAAGAAAGAGAGACGGGCAGGAGAAAGAAACGCGAATGCAGTCTCAGTACAAGCCGCCATAATGACATCGGGATTTAGAGAATATATAAAAACCAATTGCATTAGCATTAGATTCGTTTTAAGGCTTGCCGCCGAGACACAAAACATTTTAAAACAATGGTTACTTAGGAGATTGGTATTGTTGTGGGAAGCGAGCAAGTTTAGTATTGTGCCATTGTGTCATTGTGCATTCTTCCTCCTGGCTCTAATAAGTCATCAACAGAGAAGATGCCAACGGGGGTAATTAATCTTCTGTCACTCGGTACTGTCGTCCAACCGTGCACATGCCAAGATCCAACTATATCGTCGTAGTATCGATCATGAACTTCATAACCCCTTATATCAATAACATTACAAAACCTTGTCACATAATCTATAACATAACCTGCAAGAAATCTAATATAAACAAATAAAATACCTGAACATAATATAATCAACCGACGAAAACATGTTTGTACTCCTCTAGGAAGAAATATTCTTTATAATCTTAAAACATACTGTCAATATGAATAGTCATAATTCAAGTTGAACACGTGTATTTATGTTTTCCATTTGAATGTGACGAACCTGCACGAACTGTTCTGATCTTAGGTCGTGTAATGTCGTATGCAGACGAGTATCAGCATAAGGCGAGGACACCATGTCTACACGGATAATTGATGATGACGAGCAGCGTTCGCCTACCTACTCTTGTATTTTTATATCTGCAACCACAGCGAGTAGCAGCCAGACCTTATCAGACTTATCTCTCATGTGTTCCCCTTTCATCACATCTCTCACAGCTCATATGGCATGGAGCAGCAGAACTGTCAACAAAAAAAGAACAAAACTGTATTATAAATGTTAGTTTTTAGGCGCACAGTAGATAACATGTTTAACATTTCGGAAAGTATGTTGGAAGTAATAGTACGGTCGTTAGCTGAAATTTGTTAACCAATACTGACATTGGCATATGTTTGGAACCGAACCAGGTTCTAGTTAATTAATAATCTATCCGAATATATACATAGTTTTATGACGTACATAAATTACAAACACTTAATCATTTTGTTTCGCATTTCAACTGCAAAATAAAGATAACTTAAGAACGATAACATTTTATTTTAAATGTACTTTGGAACGTGCAAGGTTGCCGTTACTTAATTTGCAAATATTGCTCATTTTAACTAATGTCATTGTATATCAGTATAACAGTAATATTAAAATCAAATAAGAAACAGGTAATAAAATTTACCATTTATAACATTAATGTTGAAAGTAAATTCAACAGTTTAGATTACTTTTAATTACTGAACCTTCGTACGAGTGTAGTTGAACGGTAAAATAGATAGGGTATAAAATAAAAGAAACTGACAAAATGGTTGTGTGTTCATTATTTAGAGAGTTGGTGGCGTCTATGACGTTGTGCGAAGTTTTTAGTCGACTCATTTCTCTTCATCTGCACCTCACCCTCGTGCTTTATCACCGACGGGCCTATCATTAATATCACTTTTATATACTGGAGATGCTCGGTGTTTCCTTTGGTTCAGCTTTCTTTAATGGTGATAAACATAGTCTACAATGTATCGTGTGGTTAAACATTCGCAGAGTAGCGCACTGAAATTAGCTCTGCTGCACGTATCATGAAACATAAAGATGAAGTACAAGAATAGTTGGTTCACTGTACAACAGCCCCAAGAAGAGGAAGAAGATCCACCACCCCCACGTGAGTAAAATGTACCCTTCCACCACTACCACACGAATTTATAGACGTATTAAACTTGAACGCAACGTATACAGATATATTGTCCGGATGGGAGCCGTATAATTTCCTATGTTCCAACCGCCCCACGTGAAATGTGGCTAAATGTTTTTAGAGACTCGAGTCTACGGGCTACATATAAAAATACATGTTTTACTACCCAGAGACTTGTCTAAATACCAAGGGAACACTAACAACAAAAATATCTACTCTTCAAATATTAGTATTCAATTAAATGTGCACTTACTATCTTTGTTCTACAGATTGTATAAAACGATTTTACTTTTATCTGAAATGTTCCTACTGAATAAACAACATACTGCCGCTTCTTCTACAATCTGTATCAATAAGAAGTAACGTTTATCTTGCTACGAGTTTCAGTTTGACTTTTTTTGAACATGATTCTAAAGAAGCAAGTCTGATAAAAGACACTGCGAGGACGAACCAACAAGAAAAATAAAGAGATATGAGAAGAGTTGGCGGAGAAAATAAGCAAACAAGCGAATGATCAGTTGAGTGCGAGTAGCGATAAGCTGAAATTTGGTTCAGTGTTTTTGGCGTGGTCGCACACAAGTTTTCGCAAAACCGACTGTGTACCGTGTAATCTGAACAGCAGCGAAGCTATGGAAGTGGTGAATCGGACGATAAGAAAGCCAGCAAACCCTCCGGGGAACCGACGAACGCTGTCGGGCACACATGTACCACTTCCTCGCTTTGCTACCCCAACATGATTACAGGTCCGTATCCAGTAGTAAAGTACAAACTACTACAATTCACACATACATGTGTGTACGTCGGTGAACTGGTTTATATACTTGTCATTTATATTACAGATCATAAGCAGAAAATATTTAAATATTTTTAGAAAGTAATATTATTTTAAAATTGAGATGTACAATAGTAAACAGCTTAGAAAGAAACTGATCTAATTAGATCTTACTACTTACTTTTCTACATTCCTAATAAGATAAATACATTTGAAATAATGATTCTCAAGTTACTAAACATATCTAAAGTATAGAGAGCATAATTGTTGTTTCTTTGAAAATACTGACAGCACAGATATGATGTGATTTCACTGACACAGTGAAATGTAACAGTAGAATTATTGAATTGAATCTGTCATATCATGGTGATAATTTATGACGTATTAATCTGAGATCTTGACTGTTCATCGGCTAGTAAATCCCATGAATAAACCTTCCATAACGAGCAGTCATCTCTCATCCGTTGCCCCATTCTACTTGCCCGTTCGGACTTGCCAAGCAAACATATCAATAGAGAGCATCGTATCGCACCTATTGTGTCGGAAGGCCAGTCCATCTTAGGTTAAAGGGGTCGTACAATCATTAATATCAATTCCTGACGCCCTTCGTTTGACCACGGTCCGAACTGGTGACCGCACGGCTGTCCGCAGCCTGGCCGCTGCATTAATACCAATTCCTCCGGAGGTGACTGATGGTAGTGGTCCGTCATCGCCTCGACCCAACACCACTTCCTATCCAATTCCCACTGGACTACTCGCATCGCCTTCCAAACGCACCGCCGCGCAAACATCGAGGATTTACTTCGATACAAGTTTCCTCTGTGTCGCTACCACGGGGGAGATTTTAGATTCTTTTCTCTGCTCTCTAGTCTAGTTTCAGATTAACTGAATGTGTTGTTGAACATTGCAAGAAATCTTTACCGTATAGTATTTACGAAATTGTTGTTAGTCTAGTTAGTAATATGTATTTCCTGGTTTCTTTTTTCTTATTGAAGGAGAGAAAAAAACATTCCTCTGTGCTATTTAGGATCACATTGATGCACATTTAGACTAAACATAAATGAATTTATTGGCGATGAATGGCGGAACTAGAGGACGCGTTAATAAAACACACATGGTGTGTTCGGTGGTGTTGAAAAAGAAGGAAGGAACGCGAGATGGTTGATATGTTTAAACATCCGTGTGCGCACAAGTCGGTGGGAATGAAGATGGTAGAATATTACTGCAACAGGGGGACGGAGTGAGTGTTATTGTGTTGTTGTTGTGAGATGACAGTAATTACAATATATAGTTGATCCAGGGTTGAAGCGCATGGATGACGGCGTAATAAGTTAGTAGTTACGTTTGTCTGTTTGCAGTGTGGTGTGGTATTAATTTATATCTTACATTATTAAGCATAGCAGTAGTAGTAGAAGAGAATAGGAGTACAGAGCGTTTTGGTACGGTACAATTCCAACACAAAACCTGGTAGTTTGTATGGTGCGGTGTTTGCTAGTGTTCGCTCTTGCATGCGGAATGTAGCGAGGCAAAGCCGCAGCACATTAGCCGTAATAGAGAGCAAGGTCCCGGGCGGTGTAGTTAGCTAGTTGAATTAATACCAGTGTTGTAGACTCTATGTAAAGCATGTAATTACCATGTCCATGGCTGTCTGGTTTTTGCCGGCCACGACATCACAAACAAACTTTGATCAACTTTGGCTCTTAACCCTTCGGTCCGCACGGTCCATTGTCCCTTCCGCTGAGAAACGCCAGTACACTTTGCCAAAGCATCGTGTACTAATGGAACATTTGTACTGTAAGACCAACTATAAATGATTTAACCAGTCTAACGGAGAACAGCAGCTCCACTAACACCTACATATCGAATGTGTAACGTACACATTACCATTCAACCAGTATCGGTGAGATATTGATTTTATCCTAGTCCAGTGTGTATCTGTTGTTTAAAATACAGAGCTGACTGGAAAACAAATACCCGGCAATCTTCCTAGTTTTACTAGGTGTACTGTGAGTCGGGCGACATTTGTGTACACTTGGTTCTTAGTAGATGCTGTACGTACTCTTGTGTATACGTATATATATAGGAAATGCAATTATTCCGGTACGAAAACAAATTTCCAACAAAAGAGAAATTAAGTGCGAGCTGGGAGAGCTTGTGGCGCAGCTATGCGGTGTAAAACCGCACGATATATTATACTGTCAACCTACATTTATTCACGTCTAGTTTATCTAGTGTGGTGTTAAATAGATTTAACCGTCGAGTACGTAATATGTAACGTTGAATCGTTACGAACGACTCGTACACATCTGCGCCACTTCCTATCTCACTATTCTGTACTATTACATATCGGCTAGTATAGCATAGCGATAGGATGATAGGGTGATAGGGGGGTTTGTACCTCACAACAACAACAGCAACAGCAACTACAACGCTTTTCAAATGAATCTATTTTCCGTTCGTACAACACTCAGTCACTTCCTGAGCGTGTGCGGGACGACCCCGCAATAACTAACCGATATTTCGTCCTCGATACAACATTAACAAATTAGGCTTCACACTTAACGTCGTTTATTCAGGCATATGGGCCAAATATATGCATTAAATAAACCAAGGGTACACATTACTCACAGACGTGGGCGTATCTCGACTGTGATTGAAACAGGGGTTTCCACCCCTCTGCGGACGAACGGACGGGTGTATATACGCGACTCGAATACGAGACACATTAGCTGGCAGCAGTGTAAGGGGTTGCAGCGACAAATGTTTATTTTCTACTGTCGCGGGGTCCGCAATTCAATGTAGATGGATCGGCCTGTTTATCCTCTGCTTGTCATTATCGCACCACCAATGTATACATACATATACACATCCAGATTCACTTACTCACCCAAATCACTCACTTGTTCCCTTGTACCTATCCTGTACACAGAGTATGAATATTGAATTAGACTTTTATCGAATGGACAAAATGTTAATTTACTAAATTACAGATCAACATGGATATGCTGGACATCTGTACACTACCATTTATAAACTAATCGTTTCTTTCCATTTATATAAATGAGTTCAGTACCTAAGCTAGTATTGATATTGGTAGAACATATACTCGTATATATCTACTTTAGTTTGTCGTATCACCACATGAAACAGAGTGTCGCGACGTTCGCTGGTTAGCTGAGGGAAACTCGTGTCAATGGTATAACAAACGATGCCGGGACGGACTAATCAAAACCACTGGCGCCACGTGTCGAGGCGCGGCAACTCCTGGAAGTGATCACGTCTTACAAGGAAAGGGTGGGCACCGACAATGGCCGTTCGTGTAAAGCCCGGCAGACCGGGACGCCCGTTCCGCTGATCATTTTCTACATTAACTTCTAGTCCGGGAATCGACAACGACACACTATGGCACTATGAACTCGAGCTGTGTACCTCCAAATTGAGACAGCTGTTACCAGCGAAGTCACCATTAAAAATGCACACAATAGTAGTCGTCGTTGTGCTGTTCTTTTGCAAGCACCGAGTCCCCGGGCTCCAGGCTGACATGATGGGGCACCGTGTGCATTGTACTGGCGCCACGGGGTAGCGAAATGTATCATTGCAAAACGTACGACCTGGACAATAAAAAATCTTCACATATTTTATCATCGACCAGCACTTGGAAATGGAGTCAGTGTAATTCTAAACCACAGTCGGGGGGAACATTAATCAAATAATGGCCTTTCTAATGAAAGAGATGTTTGGAGATGTCAGGACTAATACGACAATGTGTGAATGCGATTTTCTGGTCATTTCTCAACACGACCAACGGTGTAACCACCTAGTCGTACATTGTGGCTATGCGTACAGCTTACCAACCCTCACACAGCTGTACCTATATAAACTAACACACACACACACACACACACAGAGGTTAGTATAAATCTAGTTAGTACCTACGGAGAACCGTGTTGTGACCGTTGCAAGATTCATACCAAGTAATATTATGTTTGTTTACCATATGACGACGGGATATATTCACGACTTCCTGAGTGTGTGTGACCACCTTGGGGCTGTACTGACCATTCATTCACATAACACCGAGTCATTCACTGTATACTCGTCACCCAGAACACCCAAATACAGTCATTTATGTATCATGTCACATGCGAGTAAGATGTTACAAATACCAAAGCACCCTTAGATGCCTGCTCTGTACAAAACGTACGTAAAAGTGAATTGACATAATTTTTCAAGAAAAATTTCTAGTAGGCACCGTTAAATTTCCATTTGAAAGAAAGAGGCCCTCGGATGAAAGTAAAACGAAATTGTTTCTTAGTGTCACGGCGTCCATTGTTAACAGCTGGGCACTCGCAATTTCACGGATAGACCGTAAACGTAAAAAGTGTTGACAATTAAGAGAACAACAACCAGAAATACCGGTACCAGTGTATTTTTGTCGCATATAAAAGAAATTGCGTTTAATAATATAATTCAACTTTGCGAGTTGAGCATGAAATTTGCCTGTTGTGACGTCAGAGAACAAAGATGTTTTAGCATCGTCTGAGATGAGAGGGACAATCTGACGAGAATTAGTCTTCAAGGATTCCACTATGCCGGATATTCATTCAAATGTTGAAATATTCGTTCGTGCCTAGAGAATATTATCCTTGATATTCAAAATTAAATATTAATAAGATAGGTTTAAATTATTCAATTCCTTTAACAACATTTATACATATCCACTCTGATGTAAAGAATGTAATATTTAAGCGTTGTGTCATGGAGTGTACTTACTCCGGCCGCGTAATGCCCAGGAGATCAACGTCGTTTAGTTAGCATAGATAACGCAAAAAACACTTGTCCTAACACTCGTGACCCGAGACTCTAATTCCAGCACGGAGCCTGGCACACAGTACACAGCATAGCGTAACGTAATGTAACGTAGTATAGCGCGCCGCTGAATAATTAAAACAAGCGACAAACACCAAGTAAGGACGTTGATTTACATAGAATATGGCCGCGCGCGGAACGTCATTTATTTTGCTCTTTTTATTCGAGTACAACACGGGCACGCGTTTTCACAAGGGCGGTACACAAGGCAACATATACCAACAGTAACAGCAGCAGCACCAGCACCAGCGCTAGTAGTAGTGTGTATATGTGTGTAGATACAAAATGGAATACGCGCGAATAGGTAAAACGAGAGTTATGAATAGAATGAGAGTGAGTAGTGTGCATGTATGTATATGTGTGTGAGAGACATATATACCTACAGTATAGGATGCATAGAGCGGAAAGTTCTGAATCCCCGGACGAGTATCATTTGAACCTCTGTCAGAGGATTATGTTGAAAAGATGTGCCAGAGTGCCATTCGAATCATATTGCGCGATATCTATCTAAGCGCCCCTTTTTGATGCGGTGCTGGCTGCTGCCATTGTTATATCCGTATCCGGAAACGCCTGCCACTTTGCTCGGAAGCGTTACACCGTTGTACGACCGTACAAATATACGGTTCAGTGTGCCGCAACACTGAAACAGTGTTGCGGCAGTAGAAGATCAATTCGGCCGGGTGTATTTCAATCAAAAATATATTTGGAAATGTTAAGAGATTTCAGTGCAAAGCGGGGGTATTGTAAAATACAGAATTTCATACAACGAGACACTGTGAATACACGCTGCCGACATACATTCTGGATTTTTCTGAATAATGTACAACGATAATATTATTCAAGTACGAGGCGCTCGGAGAGTTTTGACAAACCGTATATGTCAAACCAGAATAAAATTATGTTAACAGGAGTTGGTTTTCAAAATTTCAAAGTGTGGAAAGAACGCCCCTATGCTACCATGATAAATCATTCTTTAACGGTTTAACTTTGTACATAAAACTATAGGGAGTCATATTAAATGAAAAAGGAGAATAATATCTATAAATAATACATGTGTACATAGAAAAAATATTTTCTTATAACATAAATAACTCTATATAAAATATATCTATCTATATGTGTGTATGTATGGGTAGATAATACTTACAGTATGATAAATGATAATTTAATTATCATTAAAAGTGTATAAGCCCAGTAGAAATCTCAGTGTACGTGTAGGTATATATCGCATTCCGTGATATTCATTCGTCTTTAAGTGTGAGAGGAATAAAGTGATTTCTTAATGCGTCCGGGTTGGCTTTGCACACACAATGACGTTCTCATCTAAAGTCAGTGTTTGATTTAACACGCCGAGCTACAGGGTGATCAAGTAGGTATATAAATAACAGTTAAATAGAGGGGGGCACGTGTGCACAAGCTGTGATTAATATTCTAGCAGCCTGTAAGCTCGTGATCTCAGATTACGCGAGTCATCGGATTGCGAACATTACGTACCTACTACTACTAGTTACCACTACTAGTATATACTACCCCCTTAGTTATTCTACATACACACACACACACACACACTGGCCCAACCAACTCATCCATCGTCATGTTTATGCATATCAGCAGCCCTTCCGCACACTCCGATCCCAACTAATCACACAGTCACCCTGATGTATTCATGTATGTATATAAAATCTAGTTTTCTTCAAACAGCAATTGCTCTTAAGCACACCTTCTATATTAGTTACAAGGACTAACATATTCTTGAAAGGAAGAATGTTTCAAATATAAATGTATTTATATTGTAATTTTCAAATAACCATCAATACCTGCCGTTTTACAAATAAGTAAAATGTTTTCAAAACTACTATATCAGTTTTATTATATTCTCATGACTGGTTTATACTTGTTCGTTATGCTGTGTCCGACTATTACATACATACATTACTTATATGTGTGTGCATGTGTACATGTGTGTGTATAGCTTGTTGTCGGTGTGTTAACGTGCCCCTACATAGTGTTATGGGGACGAGCGAGGAGACTGGAACACCAAAATACGATGATTTCCTCGTCCTGTATTGTATAAACAAAGCCGTCAGTATAAAATGGCCATGGATGGATTGGATGGAAGGGCGCTGGAGTTGGTGATGGTGCGCAACGTTCAATTAATAACGGGTACGCAGGCCTGCGTGCAGGAGTTAATCCGAGACACGTGCCCACGGGAACCGACGATCGTTGGGAATGGACTTCCTACGCTACGATGTCATTATTATGTAGATCACAGTTGATCCGTTTGTTTGGCCCGGTCAAATCAATATAACGTTTGCTTCTCATCACATTTTCACAATACTTTTCTCTTGCTATTGGTGTTGTTTTATTTGTATAAGTCGCTAGTGTGTTTTAAAATTCCCTTAGAACTAATAAAAATAAATTTTGTTCCTTATCAAATTCACAATTTAGCTATTTCTCAATCTGCTTTTTTCATAGAAGTACTTATTATTGGACAATAAATCATATTTTGAACTATAAAAAAGCAAGTACGTAATGAATTTATAGAAGGTTGCGTGTTTAATTCAAGTGCGGTCAAATGTTAAATTCATCAGACGCATCACCCTCTCTGCTGAACGGCGAATGATGACCGTGAATGGTGAATAGTTTTTGCACTGTTACAGAGTGTAGCATTGTACGTACGTATATGTGTACAAATCGTTTGACGCACAGCACGGGGTTTCACAACACGCTGATCCTGGTACACCATGTGCCTGTGGTAGAGAAATAGTCTCAAGTTTATTAAATCAAGTAATTAAACGCTCCACCTACTGGGCCCGCCCATGGTCACTCACTCATTACACTAATGTGTAACTCTTGCGACAAAGGGGCGGAGTCACGGATCAACCATTGCGGTGGCCGGCTTAATGTGTGCATGTCACGAGTACCTTTCGATAACGCGGTCAAAGATCCCAGCAACTAGAAAAATACACTCTGCCACTTATTGTTTCAGCTACTGTTAAATGCTACTGTAATGTGATGTAGATATGCGGTGTGCAGCATGTGTTATGAAGTCACGCCATATTCGCAACGATTAAATTAAGTAATTCCGGAGCCGCACACATTGTACAAATGCGAAATGTTATTACCTACCAGCCGGCCATAATAATAATTGCCTACATTCAATCTTTACGTAGTACCGGCGAGTACACACACGTACGCTATTTATCGATAGTTTATTTCATAAAAACACACTAGTTACGTGCCTGTATATAACGTGATAACACATACCTACCGCAGCCTTTATAACAGTTTTATAACAGTCATTTATCACTCTTGTATAAGTTTGTTATGTATCAGTAAATAACTAAGAAAATGTTAATCAATTCATACATTTCTATTGAAATGAAGAATGTATAGCATTGTAAATGGCTAATATAAATTCATAACACAAGGCAAATAACAATGAAAATATTTACACAAATGTAGCTACGGGCAAGAAGGAAACAGGAAAGTCAATGAATTTTGCTCAAAGTTGCTTAATAACAAATAGGAGGCAGAAATGAACATCATCAGAGGAGAATTATAGCCGGTCATAAATAACATCTTTACAAAAGTGTTCGCTAAAGCTACGAATAGAATCCTGGCATGATTTTAAACTTGGGATTCGGATTCGAAAATTGTTCCGAAAGTCTTTGTCGTGTTCTTGTAAGCGGAGCCTTGCGAATACTAATTATTTTTGTGTAATGTACAGAGGACTGACTCTGACTCTGACTCTGACTCTGCTAACAATGCATGGGCAATACATTAGCGGTAAAATACTGGCTCCATTCATTAGAGGCCCGTTAACAGTTGAGCGCTGTCTTACACCCGGATTACACTGCTTACAACTACAAATTATTTGCTGCTATGACACTGAGACAGAGACTGTGCTGCGCCTTGCCTTGTCCTGGACGAGAGCCACTCCTTCGGGAACTCGCTCTCGCATACACCACTTCGGGACGTACACGTTTGTTCTAAAATAGATCTAACTAATTTGTCACTTAAATGAACAAAATTACATTTCTCTCTTTATATACAATACATACAGTATTGAATTTTACACAGACTATATGAAAATAAATATTTATTTTATTTCTAGATGTAGAATGATTATTATTTATGACTACAGAAGAAAATGACAGATACCTGTAGTAAAAAATGAATGCTAGATATAACTACAGTGTACAGTGATAGCGCGTAGAAATATGTCAAGTGATATAGTTTGCATGTTGTGTGGAAGTATATCAGTTAGTAAATGTATTGTTAGTATTTTAGATGTCGAGAGAGTTAGATTTCGTCGAGTGTGTCCCGGAGTAAAGAGAGCAAGGAGTGCTGAATGTTCAAGCTATATATTATTGTTATCTGTGGAACACCACTGTTCGACCGTGTTCGCTATCATTCAACACTATTTTACATTTATTTAAAATTAATCTTGTGCTGGAAATTTATGCGTACCGACTTATCATTGAGAAGAATGGAGCTTTGTTTACACTTTGTAGCTTATTTATATGAAATTTGTAATATTTCTATGCGAGAATATTCATTTTCATGAGTAGCATAGTTGATATTCTCTAAATAATATTAGAATATTATAAAGTAATTTCATTCCTGGCTTGTATGAATTCCCGAAGCTATAGTGTTTTGTATGAATTGATGATTGGGTACGCTATTTAAGGATAATGTGTGCTGTGGACAGGAAACAGAATGAAACAAATAATTAGGAAGTTCCAAGCCATTAGCGTAATTCCTTTAGGTAGACAGACGGTGGCCAGAATCGAATGGTGAAAAGTTTCTGAAAATCCCAAAGGAACTCGATCAACTGTAATAATTGCAGAAGCGAGATAGTGGTTGCTGCTAGTGGCTAAGGTAATATCTTCAGGGGAAGACAACCGACTAATTGGGAAACAATAATTTATTCAGAGTTAACGAGTCAGTCTTCTGACCGCTGATTGCATTGCGGTCCTCTCATCCATTATTGTTAATGACACTCTTTAAAAACTTCACCCTCCATTTCCAACATTTACGTTAAATAATCACGGAATTTCTAATTGCCATTACTAACGTTCATTCGTTCATTAGTTCCTTTGCATCTTAACTTTTCTTTCATCTTTTTTACTTTACCACGAACTTGAACTTTTATGTAAAGAACACAGAACATTCAACGGTAACACTAGAATCCATTTAGAATATCTACTTGCAAGGGTGTAAGAATTACAACTATCTACCAGATACATCAATTCCCATTTCTTTTCATTTTCAGAATCGCTCTCATCTATTTTTGCAGATTAGTTGACAAGAATGGAGGATAAGTAATTGGAAAAAGTTACAACTTGTTTATATCCGCTTGTGTGTGTGTGTGTGGTATATTATATAAACATATACATGATCCCATGTATAATCTATTCATACATTCATTTCCAATTTATTCTAAAGTACACAGCCCTCTGTTTATTCAACTTACAACGCAAGTTTGCATAACGCGTATCGTTCGTTACATTAACGAAGTGTCCCCATCGCATCAACTCTTATCCTTGTGATGATTTGCAGTGGACAACATGTGGCGTTGTGAAATATGAAAACATTGACATACGATCACCGAACAAATAGAACAAAACTGACCAACAACAAATACTTGACTCCATAAGTATAAGCGGTCAGTCTGTATACAGATATGCTATGTACGTGTATATTGTTTGACTGTATGCGCAGAGATGTGTTGTGTTTTATGTTGGACGATGGTCCCAGTGAATCATCATCATCATCTCGTAGCGTGCTTGGCTCCACGGGCACGTGCCCTTATGATGGCCACTTCATTAACCACTCCCGTCGCCTGCGGGCGTCCGAGTGGCCACCCTCGGCCATCCTCCCCCGCCACGCCGTGGCCACAACAAGGGAACGACACGCACTAGGGCTAGTTTATTGGAATATCATCGATAGAAATTAATTATCGCTCCTCGCCCGTTCACATCAACGCATGCTGGTGCATTATCGAAATTAAAATGGAACCATCGTACCAGGCCTATTGCGTGTTCCACTGATACCGATATTTGTTTTGTTGTAATTTATAGAAGTGTTGATAGTAGTTGCTGTGTGCTTCTATTCATATTTTTGTTCTATAAAGTGAACAACAGGAATGTTGAACAGGAAATATTTATTTTAGATAATGGAAACAGTAAAATTTTCAACTAATTATCCATTCTTTATCTGTGTAAATTAACAGGATCTAATAAGTATGTTCAAATATTTCAATTTTATGTTGCTTAAAATAACAATAAAATTAATATGAACCTTATTAAGGAAGATATTTATTTTGAAAAATATGTCTATTTCAAATCGTTATTTTATAGTCATTTAACTGCTTCTTTCTAATGATGAGAAATATTTTTTACTGATTTTATTCTAAATTTTGTTTTTCCGTAGGCTAATCCAGGCTTAGTTATGTTAACTAAAATATCAATGGCGGTATAATTAATGTATGTGAAAGGTTGCACACTAATAATCAATTTACACAGCAACATATTCCAAGTTTATACTAAATTTTAATTAACACTGACAATCGATTTCTGAATAAAAACCGCTTTGAATATATTGGGAGATAAGAATTGTTTGTTAATTTATTTTATCTGAGAGAATATTTTTTTGTAATATACCTACTTGTGTTAGGTTAATGAGTGAAGAATTTTTTAATGTTTGTGATACAAGTGAATATGTGAGACGCATATCGCTGGCAACTAGATATCTGTGGACGGCTTTGGTTACAAGACATCTTTTGAATGTCATGTTCTGATCGTAAGCTCGTTACACGATATTCCTTTCGGAACGTTTTCTCTAAGGTGTACCGAATAAAAAAACAATAGATTCATGGTTATGTAACTCGTGATAACAGGTCTGTAAACTGGATATTTTCCACAAGAAAAAATACTAACTAAACAGAAAACGTTTAGAGCTATATCTAATGTACATACGTATACATACGAGTATATACTAGTATGTAAACCATGAACATCAACATGACAGCATCAAGTTCACGAGGTCATCGGCAAGAGAAGAACTCTTGTAGAAGACAATCATCGATGATAGCAAGTCGAAGGTTTCCTTGCGAACCACCCACAGAGAACCATAAACCATGTCGGTAATCATGCGCACGTTGTTACCGAAGCAAAAGGACGAGAATGTTGTAATTCCGCTCCAGATACAAAACATGCGAACCAACGAGCTCGTAAATAAATATGTATGTATCAAAACAAAATTGAACAGAGCGCTTCGTTAACGCTGAATTCTGTTAAAGAGTTAGGTCGTTCAGTTATACGTAGTACACAGATATTGGACCATATGTACACACACACATACACATTGCTAACTAGAGATAAACTCTGCCGATATATTTGTGCACCGGCGAAAATAATATTGGTGCAGAATACTTGCACATATCTACCTACATATCTTCCCATACATGTATCCGACACGAAACCGAACATGACAATGAAATATAATATTTTATATATAGCATAACATTCACTTCTTACATTATTCTCCTTCACAGGCGAAAATGTGAAGTTTGCTCATTTTATTTCAACTGTGAATTTATGAAAAATATGTTGATTATCTATATTAAAGTAAAGAAGATTATCATTCGATTCTGTACAAATTAATAGAGCATAGTAACTCAATGGGGTGTATATGTATACAAGCGTAGGAACATATATGAAATCTATCACACAGTATGAGTCACAATGGGCCGCGTTTAAATAACACATAAAATATAATATTACTAAGCGAGGACCTGTATATTCGGGATTCTGATCTGAGAGATTATCGAAGCGGCTTATAAACAATAAGATAGCATCTAAAATGTCCGTAGAACGACTGGTAACTGCGAAGACCGACGAAGCCCTCGCTGATCTCCGTATGGGGCAACGGAAACAGAGTTAGTTTGTGCTGTAGTAGTACTGGACTATGTAGCAGTGCAGGTACTACTATCCTATCCGCTCATATGTAGACGGAAGAACAGTGGTATACCTATAAAGATGTAATCTTTCTAAAGTATGACATTATGGTAACCAGTGTTACGTCCTAGATGATGATGGAATCCGGGATACATTGTAAGACGAACCTTTTATCTTGTATCTCTTTGTTGACTTACTTTTGACATGTAATATTACAAAAGAATTTAGAATTTCTTGTACGAACATTCAAGATCTCATCATGGTTTTAACATTTTTATCATTCCTTAAATATTCAAAATGTACAGCGATAAAAAATAGGATGAAGAACTCGACTGGCGCCATAACATAGAAACATTTCATAATGTTATGATTTCCGCGAAACATACTCGCTCTACTTACTGATAAGCTTCTTTATTATTTCGACCACATATATGTACATTCATTTAAATAAAAGCGTACTTACATTTGTATACTTAGGTATTTGCTTGAAGTGAGCTTATTTTGTTTGTCATCTTTTTATAGATATTTGAAGATAGAAATGGTCGTAATTTATAATTGGAAATATGAAGTTGGTTCACTTGTAACGATAACTGGACAAAGTCCGTTAGAATTTAGTGGAAAATGTCGAAAGTGCACGTGTACTTGTTCTAGTGCATTCATTAACATGGCACGACATGGCAGAGTGGAACACTGAGCGGTACTTTGAGAAAAGGAGTACAGCACTGTAACATTTAGAACTATATACGTACATATGTAAACGTCACAATAGCTCCTTCACATCAAGATTAGCTCGGAGCATAATTGTATGATAATAGTGCGCACTGGGTGCATACTACTATATACATACATACATACTAAACTACATACACTCAATGCTATATACTACACCGTTGTACAGTTTCACTAAGTTGGCAACACTGCTACAACACTCTCAAAAGGTTGGCATTCTATTTCCTAAACAAATGAATACAATGAACACGACAACTTTAATTAAATCATACATCATCCCCGTTCTTGCGCTCTCATGCAAAAGCTTTAGCATTTGCCATACACATATATGTATACTTGTACAAACTTGCTCTACTACTACCGTATGTATGTATATACATACATATAGTTAGTAAAATATCGTTGCACTTTGCAGATAGAGTTTCTACATTTACGTTTCTGGATGTTATACAATCTCCTTTGAGTGTGTTCATATTACTAGCCGACTAGCTACACAACCAACTTCCTTCTACTACGTTATCATTTGTTAAATTTATTCACTTGTGCTGGATTAATACAGGTATATCATCTATAAATACTACAAATAAGATCTAGTAAGCTATTAGTGTAAATGTTTTTAGCAAGTTTAAAAATAACTATTACAGTCGACAAGTACAGTTGGTATATATTTCCAACAATATGTTTATCTCGTTTTCGCGATAATCTATATCGTGTGCTGGTGCGAGTATATGAAACACCCCTAGCGTTGACATACAGGTACTAACCTCACACATATGATACTCAGTTGATGATGATGATGATGGCACCATGTACATACGTACGTGTGTATATATGTATGTGGCTGTGTGTGGTTTCTGTGTAGAGTCCCGAAGGTTTACCATAAGATAAACAACTGTGCTAGTTCTGGAGTGTTAAGAATGCGTTGCGCCTGTTCCGGGATTCACAACCTACGACCTGGTGGGTCACGTGCGGGTTATATGTCAACGCCAGCACTCGCTAAATGCCTTGATGTGTCCTGGATATATCACACGTGGGGTGCTTACGAAAACAACGTCAAGCACACACGTATCCTAACACACATATGCACAGTACAAACATACACAGGGACAGCGTCAGAAACACAGACAGAAATATATATGCATGGACATTATTCTAGAACTTTACTTTTAATTTACACTAATAGTATGTATTTTATTTATTTTAATTTCTAATATTACTTGTCTTTCATTTTGATTAAAGCTGTTGTAAGTACACTGATCTAATAATATTTTAACTTGAAATACTTATAAGTGAAAAGGTTGCTGTCGGAAATATAAATGAACATTTATACACATTTATAATAATTTTCCTGGAAATCACTACAGGCATTTTTAAAACCCGTCCACACTGAGAAAAATTAACACCAACAGAGAAGCCTAATTTATCAAAAAAAAAACATTCAACAGAGCTCATCTCATCCGTCAAACACTTAGAGGGGTGTTCACAAAATATGATTGAAACACTTGAAAAAAAGAGGTCCATAAAAAAAAAAAAGAATGAAGAGCTCTTAAGTTAATGTGTCAGTATAAACAATGCGAGTAACAGACCGAGTGGATGGTAAACAGAAGCGAAGAGGGCTTATGCTATGTTAAGACACCTACAGAGCGCTCATTAACTTTAGCACAATCGTAAACAGGGCTTGTGCATTCTCCTAGATAGTACACTTGCAAGCCCACTGGCGGCGTACCATACCACGGAACACAGGGGAGGATTTCAATACAAATTAACCATTGCATTGATTACTTTCACAAAATACATTATCGTATCTAAATAACTAGTATTCAATCGTACACCCTTTTGATCTTTTAACAATCATAATTCTTGCATCTTTATTGTCAAAGAAAGATTCTTTTCGTTATGAGGGATGAAAACAATTTTGCTATTAAGTCGTAAATCAATATATGAATGCAATCATATCGTATTTCTGATACAGTTAGTGGAATATTACTGTTAAGAAAGATTGACATAACTGTTACAGAAATGTATCCCTATAACGACGCTTATGTTCTCTCACACCGGAAACAGATATCCCTCTGTGTTTCTCTTGTTAGCATCCGCTATAGAACCCCCCCTCCACGTCCACTTTCTCTGTACTTACCCTTACCACTACCACAAAACCGGAGTCCGCAAACGAGTCTTCAGGATTACCACTACGAGGCCTCCATTTAAATAAATACATAAATATAACATCACCAAATTGTGTATAATTAAATTCGTGTGCCACGAAAGCCGCTTTACGAATGCTAATTTTCCGCTGATTGTAATAGATGCCTCCCTGTGCAAGTTCGGCTGGTGTGTTTCGGCTTTTGTTCCGATCTCAAGTGTCAGATAAACGAAACGAGCTTTTCATTTTTTTTTCAAAGATAGAAGTAGCTTACGTTTTACGGCATCGTGTGTTAGCACGTATTTTAATAAAAACGAATGGAAAAGCCTTAGGTACGCAATACCGGGCGGAGATATAATATCCGGCGTTTTTATACTCTGTAAAACGATGAAAGGGTGCCTTAATAACCGATATTAAAATCATTTGAAAATAATAACTTACCGTCAACTATAACCGTATATTTTATTATACAAGACAATCATTATTTTATATATTCAACTACCCTAAGTGATGAGAGATATATATGGTTATGTTTTTTTTACTTTTTGTAGATTGTTTAAAATATATTATCTCCTGATGACACATAATGTTACTGAGTTTTTTCCTATAAACATATTATTTAGGTTTGTTTGTAAACAAATAATAAAGTCTGTACTATAGGGATAATAGAAGGCTATATTCAAGTTGATAATAACTCAAATTTAAAGGGGTTGAAGTGGAAATGAGAATAAAGAGACAGACATATGGAATAAGAAGAAGAAGAAATAATGTACGGTATGTAATGTGCACGTCATTAGACATACCATAGTGGTTCTCACGAGTAATAACACAACCGATATAATTCAATGTGATGATCTAGTAGCGCAAGTGGTGAACATGTAAATCGCTTCATTAAGACACCGCTGTGAGGCGCCAGTGTCGACTGGTGTGTGAGTCCTGTACGTAAGACAAGATGGTTGCTCACGATAGCAGTACAGACGAGAATTTCACTCTTACTGCTTACTGTTATGGGGGCGCCGCGCTTTATTAATGCTGAGCAATGTCTAAGATTTCAATATCTTTAAGTTTACGAGCGAAATAAGAATGTCATATCACTGGTTTTTATGAATTTCAATGATCCGGCCGACAGCCACCGCGGACATTTCATTCACAGCAATTAAGTTTATATTACTTCTTGTGGCTTGTTTATTGTGTTGTTAAGTGATGTTCGTGCCGGGGAAAATTAATCTATTTCTTTTATTTGCTGCTAGTGTTATTCGAAATAAAACTTTATTACATACCCCGGCAACATTACTTCACATTTATTGGCGGCTCATTTAGACTATAAGTCGAATAACCATATACACTGATAACATCAACATAAAAACATCTTGTCTTATATCTCCTATACGCACATAACCTAACCTTCATTGCATTATTACATACATACATATAACAACATGATAACACTGTCGTATATTTGCTATCTAGAACAAAATGTTTCAACAATTATTCTCTCAGTTAATAATTGTACATTCCACATTATTATAGACTAATTGCCAATTTATACCATGCTGTTCTCATACAACACTAGCATATGATGAAAACGCTCTCTGTTATTTCCCATATCAATGTTTGTATGTATATATACAAAGTCGGCGGCGGGATGAACTATGAGCGGTGCTTAAGATACAAGTGAAGAATGCGAGGGTTACTCTCTTTATCATCGTTGAAATAAATAACGCGTTATTGTCGGCATGTAGATGATGATACGTTTGTTGTTTATACAAGTGACTGACTGGTTCAAGTGTGTGAGTGTGTGTGTACTATTGCTTATACCTAGTATATTGTAAATACCGGGAAACTTGCAACATGGCTAATGAGCGACCATGTTAATAATTTTGTGATAACGGCGCTATGCACGCGGACACTGAACTTGGACATATAATTAATTAACAAAGAAATCCTTGAGTAGAATAACGATCGCCACCAAGTCTCACGTCGGCGAGAATTTAAGCAATGTTGAGCGGCGGCTACACGGCACGCCAACTTGACGATGATGAGTACGGTTGCATTCGTACGACGGATGCGCATGGTGACGTGTGTTTTTTATGCGATGTCGCGGACACGACGTTGTTGTCGTTTCCAGTATTTCGTCGTCGCTGTCCATTTCAGAGCCACCGTTCCAACATTAACGAACAGAGACCGCATTTAGTTAATTCTTCGATAAACAAAACAAAGCACGTATGCTGCCTACTATCTAAACGGCTTCCCATCATTGTAACACCAATTAAAGGAAGAAAACAACCGGACAGACGATTCCGTGGCGTCAGCGGCCATCTTGCCGACCGAACGAGGTCCATCTTGTTAACACGACGATTTTTTAGGAACAGGTTTATACTAGGGACAAGGGGCGTGTCGTTACAGGTGAAGTCTCCGCCCTTTGTACAGGTAACACGCGGTATTTTAAACATCTTAACGTGTAGTAATGAGACATGCTACTTGCCATACATGCTATACCTACCAGTAACAACAATCATATATCGGATATATAACATTGTACCTTGCTGGCTATCTATGTAAATAGCCACCATGACCACTGTTCGTACAACTCTAGCTTAAGAAATATTTTAATTCAATATACAACGATAGTATAATGTGAAACCTTCCAACAGTAATCTATATTTAAATATGTATAATCAACACCAGAATATTTAGCAAAATTATCAGTGAATATGACATGTAATACTGCCACTAAATCTTATCGTTCTTTCATACGTACAATATAAATGAATTATAAATGGACGAGGGGTTATAGTTCGTACATACATACATATCTATGGTACCATATATATGTAGAGAGAAATATTCAGTGTAGAGAATTGCTACAGGCTGGTTGAATATTTAATAATTACTCGTATATAGTGGCGATAATATGCGAGACAAAAGCAGTTACGATGCTCGCAGCTGGGCACTATTGCATTGCTGAGCGTTCTCATAAACACACTTGATATGCAAATGACATTTTACAGTCGTACACTGGTACAGAGAATGGATCAGTGCTGAGAGAATGGTTGGAGTCAGGGGGTATAGCAAAACATACATACATACTTATAGACAGATAGACAGGCAGTTTAACATTGCAAGACCGCGATGGTTCCACTGATATGAGTATTTACATTTGCACTTCGATGTTAGCACAAAACAGTTCTGACTTTTATGGGCAGTAAAATTTAAAATTTTACTAGCTTGTCTATTTACACTTGGATAAGAAAATAATTAAACGTGTTGCATTTGATTCGTTGCATTGCATTACGAGCAATTAAACAATCGTACAATATATACATACATACAGTCAGTCAGACGTTACGAATAATATAAATTGAATAGTGGTAATTTATCCGTAAACTATACAGTGCAGTTTCATTCAATAAATGCCATTGTTCATCTGTTCAAGTCAACGACAAAATTCATATCGAAACACACACAGTATTCAAATGTTATCATCAGTATATTGTGTTCATTATTACAAGTAGCATTACGAATTAATGAAGGCAGCACACAGGCACAGCGGACAAAATTCAATGAAAACATTCTTGCATTCAACATTCGGAACGGAAGAACTTTCAATAGCGTTATTATGTATACATATAGGCATTATTACAACTCTCCATCTATTGTTCCGTTATTGTACCATACACGATGTAAAAATACCTGTAGCAGATTAAATTATCAGCGAAATGTACATATAAGTAATCAACAAAGAATACCTGGATATCATTCATACCGCATACTTATCAGCCTTCTCACGGTTCGATGATTCAAAGTACAGGTAGTTTTTTTTTTATTAATATTACACGTCAGTCCATACGTGTTCCACGCTGAAATAGAACGTTAGAGAGAAAGAATATCAGAGAGCTAGAGCGAGTGAGTGAGTGTGTGAGTAGAGTATTTTAATTTTAAATTCAACAGTGTACGAGGAATATTATTATAGTGAACGTTAAATTCATAAGAATGCAATTTCGTCGCGAACAGCAATGCAATATCACATATCGTCTGGTGTAGCGGCAGCTATCTCGCGTACACTTTACAACTGGAACACATGTCTCCACTAACTCTCTTACCCACCTCTTGTTCCTGCACTCGCAATTCAAACTTGCCCCCTCTTTTTATATAGAAGAGACGCGCGAAGGCGCATCGCGTCTTTAAATGGCCTCTTCAAATTTAACAACATCACAATCGTAAAGTATAAGCACTACAACATTTTAATACTGATCTCAATAAAGCAAGACGCGTCTAAACATTTACTACAAACCATAAGCAAATATTTACTGTCAAATGAACAACCGTTATAGGCACAACACAGACTAATATTATTATTGCTTGCTTGTATATGACAAGTTGATTCTTTTTGTTTCATTGTATTATGGTTTATATACTTGTCTGTACAGTAGATATCTTTTACAAGTCTGCTCTACATATAATTTGAGAAAAGTTCTAGTTATCTTGTCCCTATCTTCTCTTACAAACAAATGCACCAGTTAAATGCCTATTCTCAGTTACGTTGCTGATAACGTTGTCGTCAAAAAGTCTTTAACCTGAACACGTTTTGGATTGCAGCAGAGCAAAGAAGAAACATGAGCTTTTTTTGTGTGGGTCCGATTGTTCTTTTGTGTTTGTGTGTGGTTGTAGTGGACGGCCGTTATAATTGGACCAGCGCCCTGGCGTCACCCAGGCCAGACGTGGTCCTCGTACACCAGTGCAGATTATATCAGACATCACCGTGTGGATATGTTCAATTCGGGCCCAGGGTACAACCGTACATCGTTACCCGTACCGTAGTACCGCAGTGGACCAGACGAACTGTAACACTCTCACCTACAGAATCTTCTTCGGCCAACGATGGACATTCAGAGGACAACTGTCACTCGCCTGTGACACTCCTGTACCCTGTACGTCTGACGCCGGCGCGATAACCCACCTACACACACACACACACCAACAACCAGTACCATCCACTACGGATCCATGGATCCATCCTCTACTGTGAAGTCTGAATCCACCAGCCGTTATCGCGAAGACACCGATGTCTATCGAACGATGGCGAGAAAAATGACGTTAATATGGGTACACGCTTAATGAACTATAAATTTTTGTACTTTGTTCCAGGGCAGATAAGTTGCTCGGTCGGTAAATATATTATATTTGTCATGGTCAGTGTTGTATATGGACCAGAGAGGTAATTTGTCACAATGAATGATCATTAGGTAGTTGTATGGAATTTATTTCAAATATGAACACAGATAAATTACATATACTTCAGTATACTGTAGAGTATGTAATATTCTAAAATGATGTAGGGTTATTTTGTTAGAATCATTAGAATCATTAGTAATTCTGCCTCGTGTCATTGTTAATAACAGTTTGAAGTAGGAGAAAATTGTCAGGTTGATGCCGGTGTGCTATACTGGGATACATGCAAGTACACAACAACAACAAGAACAACACCAACTGACTGGCTGTCTGCATTCAGGCAAGCTGACTGATAACTCGGCTGTCAGTTCAACACTCTGCTATCTTATCCGGCCGTGCTCCTCTGTACAGTGAGTGAAGAGAGCAAGAGGAGAATGATTCGCGGCTATGAGGACACAACACTACTGCTAAAGTATAGGATGGAAGGAGAAGCAAGACGTTATCCTTAAGCTCATCCGAAGACGAGCTCGTATACACAGACAGTCTTTTGTTATCACAGTAATGTGCGCCCGAAAGATTCCGCCAAGAATTAATTAGCACCAGTGATAATTGATATTAATTGCCTTTTCTTATTTTCCAGCGCATTAAACAAGACGTCTGCCGTCGCGCACAATGTACGCGTCGGAATAATAATCGCTCGTCTCCTTGCCAGCACGTCTAGGGGACGGATTAAGGGCATATTCAGAAGAATCTCAAGAGGGTCTGCTGCTGCTGTTACATGTTGTATCAATTATTGATTTGTAACTTGCGTAAAAACTCATTTAATTTATTTTTTTCTTCCATACCTAAGCAAAAGTATAGCTCTTCAAGTATAAGTAAGTCTTATTAATTGAATGCTAAATTCACTTTGTTGTAACCTTGTTCCAAATGCTCATGATGTATTGAATCTGTCTGTAATAGTTTCTAGTAAGTATAATGATTTGATGAATGTAACAGTGTACGTAGGTACGTTATGAATTTCGCCTATGTAAATCAGAGTAGAACCGGTTCTGTTCAGTATGGAGTACTTCTATGTGAGCAAGGTTTATACACCTCGGCGGACGCGTCTTACTTTAAGGATAACTTAAAAGCTCTTGTACCTTCTTCGCAATACCGTGCCTCACGACGAGTGGGATGACGCTCCTCCAGCACCAACTCGAGCTGCTGTATATTGTGTTACTAAACTGACTGCTAACAAACTGATATAGCCTGTACTTGGCTCGTATATAAGCGAATATTACTCGCTCCTTCCCATTCTGTAAATTATATTTACCAGCCCAATGAATATACCCCACCGCCAGCCATACAAAGAATCGTCTTATTCAAGATTTTCCTGTAAAATGAATCTATTGTTTTACTAACAGTTAAGCAACATTATATTTTATTATTATCAAAATTTAAAACCTGGTTAAAGTATATTTAAAAAATCAGATTATCAAGTATATAACTGTCAAAATGTGTACACGATAAGTTACATTTGAAATTCTTACGCTGAAACATTAGTGTCTGTGAGTGTAATTTTGACTTAATTATAGAATAAAATATCTACACACCAATGTAAACAGTCTATAAACATGTATGATTTATAGATCTACGTGTTGAACTAATAACGGGCTTGAGGAAAAAATAATAATCATAAATTAATGTAAGCAATGAGATAAACTGGTATGTAAACACACGTCTAGATGGTGTTTATAAACAAAAAATCAAGTAGAAATGTTGAAGTCATTAGACGGGAGAATGTACAGTGTTATCTAAACATATAAATGAATATCAGCAAACTGTAGTTATGTTCTCTAAATTGGTAAACGGATAATTTATTTGTCAATAAGCACTTAACACAATATGTGAACAGACAACGTGTACATACATACAAGTATGTGAGACGGCGACGTCTTGGCTCTGCGCCGAGTCGCTGGCTTGCAATATACAATAATGTAGTGTTGATTTCAAATCAAATATACACATATGTGTACAGTGTATATGGGCACTATGGATATTGAGCATATTGAAACTCTTATACGATATATATGTATATATATTTGTGCAATGTTCAACTATGAATCTGAACATGGAGTAAATATATCGTGATTATCGTATAATGATGATGCACACATCGTTATGTTCATAACATCGATCGTTCGCTCGCTAGCTCGTTATATTTACTGTTATCAGTTTGTTTGTAGTGCTATTCGTTATTAATGAAATGCACCAGATTACAAAGGACGTTTTGATTGGTCCATATAACCAGTGTTTACACTTATGCGCCATTAAAGTTGGATATATTTATTTGTGCGTTTACAGGATATGGCATCGAATACTCGGAATTGCTACAATGAAATATCTGTTTAAACAACGCTTCGTAATAAATTGAAATGGTCACATACATATATACATACATATGTACTTGTATATACTTGTGAGTGTGCTGTGTGTGTATGTTTGTATAGTTTTTCATCGATATTGAACGTTGGTCATTTAACTGGAACGTGCGGTGAGTCTGGTAAATAGTCGTTGCCAGGAGTGTGCACGTACACAACGTTCTGTACTTGTAGAACATACAGTCCAACTGGTTCTCAGCACATTTTTCGACGATTTCAGACGTTAATCGACGCGCGTCGCATAGAGGTTAACAGCCGAGGCGCGAGGAACTGTCGACAATGTATCTTGTCGGCGGGTGCTATTTCCGTCACCGCCACTCGGCCGTGCACAACGTCTGGATAGAGCCGCAGATGACACGGTGCCTAGCAATCCGACACAGAATAATGAACGCGAAATACCAAATACTCACACACACACGTACATGTACATGAGGTACATAGTAGTTTCGCATACGGCTAATGATAGACAACGTCTCCATAGTGACGATGGAAGGCGTCATTAACGTCCGTTGTCCGACGAGGTGACAGCGACGCCCCGGGCACGTGACTTATGCATTGTGTTTACACGCTTACAGTCACCTGTGTCGACCCGTACGGTGCACACTATATCACTACAAATATTTAAACATGCACACACTAACGAGCCACCGAGTGATTTGTTAGTTCACAGATTCCTGCTGCGTGTACGAGACGTTTATAACATTAGCACCACTTATTTACACACACACACACACACACATAGCCATGTGCAACAACCCGCCTGCTATCCAAGTTTCACTCACACTCAGTAGTCACTCTGTTTATTAATTGGAAAATAAAATGTTGCATTCTGCACTTACTTAGTCCTCCCCTCTTTTATTCATTTAGCGATGTTACTTACATAAATATAAAGCGTGTACCTAACGTGTAATATTAGCGTCACCGTGAAGTGAGCAGAACGATACAAGGGGATCGACTGTCGTTTGTTCAAATTGTTAACGAATCCTTAAGAATCCTTTAAAAAGTGAACCTAAGTATATAAAGTATGAAGATCCAAAGGAGCGCGCGGTTACCATAAAAATTAAGCTTCACACAGCCATCAGCAGGCGGTGTTCATTACGTTGCCGCATAACCATAAAAAACCTTCCTTGTTCGTCCGCGACGGAGGGGGCGAGTAAGCAAGCAAGCAGGCACAAGCAGACCCCGCTTCCATTATACTTTCCGCGCGCTGTTAATCTTGGAAAGTAAAACTTATGCAAACGAGCCCGCCGCGTGGTTTTACAAGGCACGTAATTTCGACGCCGCGTACCGGCGTCATCTAGCCGAGTTCCGTGGCAAGCCGCGGCGGCAGCGGTGGCGGCGACGCCAAGGAACATTGAAATACATTGGCAAGGAGGTGGTGGCGGTGGTGTGAAGGGGTCGTTTTTACAACGCATCATCTGAGATGGCGTCGCTGTCAGCCACACACGTACACAATACAAGATTTATATTCAGTTTACACAATGAAGAAGTATCAGATACACTTTTCGTACCATTCTTCCTGGCGTTTGGCAATGGTTGGTTGGCATGGCATGGCTGCGATTCTGGCCGGGTTCATACAATGCTGGATCAGTGGCAATGCCGCGACCGCCGGATTTGTTATTTTTTATTAAAGGACAAGTGCGTGGTGAGCGGGCCACTTGTCTGCTGAATCAGCTGTCCGTGTGTTAGTTGTCTATGATGGTAGTTTTATAGGTGAGTGTGTGTGTGTTAGTATATAGTGCTATGCCGCCGCCCCATTCACGGGTTATTTAATAAGGGAGACTGGCGCCATCGGCGCGGCGTGGCCCAACAAAGATATCGGTGATAGGGCCGTGAATCGGAAAGATTCAGATCTCTCGCGAGATAAGCCGAACGAACATGGAATCCACATCGAACAAACCAAGGTATAAGGTGTCCTCTTCTCTTGGCGACACAAAAAACACAACTGATGACAAAAAACTAAACCCAAAAAGAGTGGTGGAACAAAACAAAAGGGAGAGATTTATGAGTGGTCGTCCAGTCTAATGGGTGGCGCGCCTTACTTAATTACATCACCACCTCGGTCGGAACATTCAAAGACTGTTATAAATAAAACAAACACCACACGTTCCTTTCTTTCAAACAAAACACATCAGTCTAAAACAACTAGCCAATGATTCTTTCATATCATTTCATTCATTCATATAATCATATATATACCTAGCTATACAATGTGAGTATGAACCAATGTTCTGGTAGTGATATTTGTTCATTGAATCACCAAGCATCCATCCATGTATGTATGTATGTATGTACAATGTATTCATATTTAAAAACATGGAGTAGTACAAAGTCAGAGCACCTTGTCCGTTTGTCTGTCCGTGAATACCTTTTGTTGTACCATCACATAAAGGATACGTGTTCCATCCATGTGTTCATGTAAATATTACCAACCCTACCCCATATATATGTGTATGTACGTGTGTACATACATATACCCTGCGTACATACGTACGTATATATGTATATATAAATACGCAATGTCCATGTTACGGTGTAAACGCACCCGCTATGAGAGACTCGACGTGCGCAGAAGATGTGTTCGCACAACATCACAAACAAGTTTTAATGCCCCTCACATTATCATGTTCACAATTAAAATTCCACGGGCAACAAGCAGGCGGCTGTTCTATCACACATAGACATACACACACGTGTATAAGCCACAATGTGTGTGTGTGAGTGTGAACGCAAATCGAACGAATGAACGAGAGCGAGCAGGTTCCATTGGGAGAAGTTGCAACACACAGAATGAGAAGATACAGGGACCTTGATAACAACATGCACATCGATGCACTTTGGCGGCAATACAACGTCTGTGCGGACTTCTCTCCGCTGTTCAACACACACTTGACCACATTGACTAGTAGTGCAAGTATTATAACTGCTCCCTAACTTATCATCTTGGCTGCAAACACCACTATCTAAATCACTTTCCGTTCAGAATATTACGTGTTCAATGACATTCATTAGTTTATTAACTGACTCGCCACTCAATTACCACTTGTATACATATATACATGTATGCACACACATATATACATCCGCACATATAACGATAATAGCCATTGCAATACTTAATTAACCGACATACTCGTTTTCCTGTTCATAAAAACTAACATGTAACTACACCTGTAGTTGCTTATAGATTTTTCTACCTATTATGAACGTGTGTTTATTTCTGTTTTGTAAAGTTTCAAACATTCACTGTTTCATTGGAAAGTTGAATTACATATGTTCTTATTTGAACAGAGCTAAAGTTGCAATAAAATGTCTTATTCTAACTAGTATACTCGAACTAATTGGCAATATTACAATAATGTTTAAAATACTATGTTGAACAAGAGAGTTTTATGTCAATGTTGGAATGTTTCGGGAAACAACAAATACTTGAATGTCTGGCACCGTGTATAGTGAGTTCGACACGTGCTCTGTGCGGTGGAGAATTAAAATAAATATTTAAGTCAAGTCATCGGTTGGTTGAAGAGTCGAAGTTTTACTGGCGACATAATTCACCGTGTTTCCATCGGACGGTGGCTAATTTAAAACAGTCTATAATACACGAGACGACATCCTGTGATCTCCGTGCGACATAAATAACACGGATATAGTGCAAGACTTACAGAACGAATACTAATTATTATGACCATAATTCAGAGCTTAATTGCACCATTTCAAAGGAACATCGCTGGAAAATCTCCAGTCAAAAGTGAGTTATGCGTTCGCGCGTAAGCACATTGCGAATAAATCATACTTGCTTATGCGCACTGTTGTTTTATTTATACAGATCCTGCAAAAACTAATTAAGCGAAAGCGATACTCTTGATCCACACGACCATATCAAACTTGCTTAGAGCCGAAAAACATCAAATCTACTGAGGGCAGGTAACTAAAACACAAGATTGTGCATCCAACATTGTTGTACCATAATTTATGACACTGCAAAATAATTCACTTGCCAGAAAATAGAAATACACAGTAGAACGTTATGATTTACATTCTTCAATTAGCGCAGATCTTTTACAATAATACAAGCATGTTTGATTTATTTACTCTGTACGTATATGTATAAGAATATTTAAACTATTTCATCCAACTATTAATAATATTAACTGCTAAGTATTTAAATAATATCTTTTGAAATAGCTTGACTATTCTAATGATTTAGATGTCCCATTTCAGTTTTTATTCCAAGATTATTTTTTAAGTTATAGCATTTTTGAATGAGGCCAGTGAATTTATGGTAACTGGCACATCATAATGACATACTTAATGTTTAAATAAACAGGCAAGTTGACATAGTAAACTAAGGTTTTCTAGTCCAATTGCAAAAACACTTATAAAATACGAATGTTATACACGCGGTTGCTACTGTATATCAACAACAACACATTGCTACACGCGTGTACATATACATGTACATACAGATGCGTGTACACACACGGCTGGTCGTCGGAAGGGAAAATATTTACATAGGATTGGGAGAAATTATTGCGTGAACACACATTTTATTCTGTAACTTTCTTGTTGTTTTTGTTTAGTGGAGACAAGCCAAAGTGTTGTTATCTCCGACTGTTAATTTAAGACATTCCCGGCAGTTCGCGCCATCCGTAGCCCTATAGTGTTGTGAAGCTGCTAACGCCAGTCTCCCGGCTCTGTCACGTTCCATAAACTTAAAGTCAGGCGTGCGGTACCGCGCGACACGTTCACAGGGACCTATCGCACTTTATTTTTGTTTTGTAAACATTCACTAACACACATACACACTTATATATGCTAGCACATGTGTGTGTGTATGTGTGGCGGTCGCTCTAGCTATAGTTGATGAGCCACTAACAGCTTAGGAGCGACGTAAATTCTCCACACTCAGATGTTAATAAATAGCTGTGGTGTTAAAAATACTATATATTGGTGAGTGATAATAACGCTTACATCATCTTGAAGTGAGCCCCGGGCCCCGGCCCGGCTGTTTAGTGCTCATGTTGAATTATATGTTTACACAACGGATAAGCGTGGAGAATAAGTTGTCAGTTGTGTGTACACTTAGAAAGTGATTTTATTTAAAATTACTCTGATTTATTTTCATTGATCTTTTGAGGTCATCCGACAAGAGTGATTTGTCGCGCTCGTGTTGACACTTTAGCTGAAACAATCGAGAACACTCGGATAATTAATGATGATTCTAAGTACTGCTGCTGCTGCTGTTGCTATCGTAATTTATAAGTGCTCTTTATTCCTTGGAAACGGATAAATAATTAATGAAACATATGCATGCGTAGATTATTAATTTATACAGAATGTAACAGTGTAAATAATAATATAATAATTAACAGTTATTAATCAAACAATTTATATACTTGTGTATGAAGTGTATGTACTATTTTCATTCAGTTATTTAATTCTGTATAATACTTGTAATATTGTTGTGTAGAAAGTGTTCAATGTTAGTAAAATACTAATGAAAACTTGTACAATGAAACCAGCGACTTCATTACTGGTGGACATAGTGTTAATAGTGTCGTATTATACATAGCAAGCTGGCGGTACAGAAATAGATGGTGAAGGATGTAGAGGGGGGGTGAAGGCGGTTGGTCATCACGGTCGTACGATGGTGGTTGAACCACAAACCACATCTGGACGCCCGGTATATCCTTGTTTGCAACACTAATTATTATTCATAAACCCAAAGACCACGTTGCGACCGATCTCTCGACACAATGCTAATTAATATAATATGCCCAACAACCACTGTGTAACCGTACCGTGCACCGTCTCTCCAACCACTCACCACCATTGACCACTACTGTCATAAGACATATAAATATCTCCTCCTAATCCCTGAACTAACACTCACAAATGATGACATTTATATCATATATGTACATGAATATAGTTATTAGTTAAACTGTAACCACAGTATCTAACATATATCATTGAATTCAATATTAGAAAATTTATAAGTGAAATATGTAATACTTGTATATTTTTTTAGCTAAGTTCAGGATATTTTAATTTCTTTTTTAGATAAATTTTTTTCAACTGTAACTATTTATATAATGCATATTTATTAAAATATAGCATCTGCATCAAAACCAGGTTGTTCTTCAATATTCTTTTCAAATCTTAGAATGAATGTTATTTGAAATACATACACATCTGTAACAACATAGTTACTGTATTATTCTGAAATCTGCGGAACCAGTAAAACATTAAAAAACAATTGTAAAAACGTGTGAAACGTGACTGGTTTTCGGCTGGGGTGTGAGGGGAAATTATTAATCAGTGGAAGCAGAGGGATGGTTATGTAACAATGGTTGGTTGGTTGGTGGTTGGTTGGTTGGTAGGTAGGTAGAGTAGAGTAGCGGTAGTGTTGTTAATGGTGAATGGTAGTGGAACGGTAACGCACCAGGCACGGCTAATAACTGATACCAGGGTCATGTTATAATTCCGCATCTCGGAAACCCCCATCGGGATTAATACCCGTGTACATATATCGTAGTGGCGCTTGTAGCACACAGTGTTCTTGTCGTTTGGGCACTGTTCCCTGTCTAAGCTTAATATTATCTATGTGCCCTGGTGGCATGTACGTACCGACACACTCATACTCCATATACCTATCTCTCTTCTCTCATTCTCAAGCATTCTCGCCTCTTTCTCTATCTCATCGCTTACTATCCATATACAACGAGAATGTATTAGCCTCAGCTACACTATACACCATATTTAGAAAAAATATATACACATCCATCTTACTTCACCATCTGTAGAAACATCTCTATACTATATTTTAAAATATATAATATGTACACTCGGTCGTACATATATATCCGCGCGCGGCAGGTACGTTTATATGGAATGCATGGCTCTAATATCATATCTCACACTGATCAATTATATTTGTATTTATTACATGAAAAACATACGGATATGTAACGGTATACAGTCAGGAATTTATTTATTAATTTCCTGTAAAACTAATAAATATATTGAGATACAAGTCGACTTGTTTTACTTCGATATGAAACAGGATTTGGTGATTGAATATAGCAATTATTCTATTGTTGATTATGTTATTAGTTTAATAATAAATAAGCACGATGCTAGTAAGCTTTTTGTGCATATAGGAACAATTAATTGAACAATACATTTCCTGTATTCTACTAATTTTTTTGTAAAAGTTTATATATATCGTATATAGTGATAAATAATGACATACGCGAAATAATAATAAATCATACACTCGTGTTGATTATTAATTCTATAGCAGTTAATTTATAGTGCTAACAATCAGTTCAGTTACGTTCGGTCGAATAAAAATGATTTTGAAAAAGCGCCGCGCACTAGGGAAAATGGCTTACGATTTATGGGTAGTAAAACATTTAAAACGACGAAAATCTGGTGCCGCTCGGCATTATTTCCCAATGCTGCTGGTTGTGTTGTTTAATTGAGTTGTTATACTAATATACCACGTACAGCAGAACTAAAATTACTTGCACACGTAAAACACATAGTTCCCAGGAATTTACGATGGCTCCCCAGCACTAAACATTATGTGCAACTGAATTATGAACACTTAAGAATATTCATACACTCGCGCTAAAGCCGGCACGTCACAATTTACATCTACATATTCCGATACACTGCGACGTTACAACTATAGACTGTTGAAATGTGTCATCCTAAACACAGATTTTTATAACTATTCTAACAACACTAACATATGCTCTGCACGCATATATTTCTAAAACTGTAAAACTTGCAATGCAGACATTAACATTTAAAACATATCACTTTGCACTGTCTGCATTTTATGTTGCAATGAATTTCAAAATTTCAATCATCGATGCCTTTCCTGTGACTTGTATAAATACATTGTAACAATATACGTAATCGTTGACGAGAATCAACTTGCAATATTTAATACAGAGAGTGTATGTATGTTAATGAATTTTGTTAATATAATGTACAGAGTGTATATATGTATAGAGTAGATTTATGGTATAATTAATGAAAGATTATAATAACGCAGTGATATATAATGAAACATATGGTGTAAAACTTGTATAGTGGTCGAGGATCAGTGTTATCTGTTTGAAACCAGCTATGTTCGTGGCCATGTTACCGACACGGTTGCCTCGGTCGACCGGCCACACTCCTGGATTTCGTAGATAAGTGAACTCTCAGGATCATAATGTGTAATCTGTTGCCCTCTCCTCTCTCTCTTCTCTCTATCTATCTATATATGTATGTAGACAACTAACTCTACATTACTCGTGCCCGACGGAAACATACGTTTTTATCGCGGGTAATTCAGTTGTAAACGTGAAAACAATTAGCAGAACTAATTTACCTACTTGTCCCGTGCTGTTAGTAAATAGTAAAATTAGAGATATGTTTGAACCAAGTATACCACACAGTATGAATATTCATTGACTGTAATTATTTCAGTACGTAGCATGTGTGTGTATGAAGATAGAACAATCTCTAAATCCTTGGTAGATTGTCAAGGAAATTTGGAACACAGTATGTCGTGTCGTTGTACGTTACATATATGTATGTGTGATGATAAATTTCGGTAGTGTGTCGGGCAATATTTAGAAGTTGATTTACGAGTTGGAAATCTCATAGTAGCGGACAAAAGACATTTCCAGCTAACCCTACTGAATTTGCAATATGTTCGGTTGGCTGGCGAGCATTGGAGGGAAGAGCTTTTTCCAGTGTGACCTGTGTCCACGCTGTGTCCGGCAATATCCCGGCCGCTATCCATTATTCAGCGGACGAGAAGACGGCCAAGAAGGCATCGCGCGTCCGGCGACAACGTGTCACCGCTCCCGTTACCGCTCGACGCCCGCCTGCCCACTGTACGACGCCTCGGACAAATGTATCCTTCGCTCCGTTGCGACCTGAACACTCTACACGACTTACACCATCGTTCCACATTAGAGGGGGTGGCGGCGGGGGCAGCAACAACGTCACATGCCGAGGTATCACGTCCAGCTTATATAAAATATTGATACCAATAAACGATTCTAAAATAGACTATCTTCATATATGTACGTAGTGTTGTAGAGTGTAGGCTAAAGGAGTATATATTTGCTGCAGTCAATACATATAGAGGTACTAGTAAATAATTCACTACATTGTTCATACATCACATATTTCTGACACAATTAATAAATACAAATCGACAACCGTATTATATGTGTACCACAACACGTCTGGTAATGTTAGAATCCATTTTTTTATAACAACATTGTGATCCCTTTAGAAAAGTTACAAAATTGCACGAGTAACACTGATTTGTATGGAGCGGCAAGCGGGACTAGTGTGAAAGACACAAGAGTAGAACAGTGTGCTGACAATGTCCGCTCTATTGAGATGGGACGAAAGTAGCAGCTTTCCGATGCAATTAGGGTGAGCGAGGGACTAAGTACAAAAGCGTGTAGCGGCCAAACGGGGGTGAGTGATGGCTGACAGCTGACCACGTCCTGCCGGTCGCGCGCTGACCGCTCCAGCAGGAATCCTGCAGGACCTATGTGCCGTGCCCCGGCTGTTATACTGACTGACACTGTGCTGACAGTACACAAAGTCTTGTGCGACGAGCACCTTTGTGTGCGGTCTCTTGTCCTCGATACTCGTAGTAGATCGCTACAACATTGCACAACTACATCGCCATGCTCCAAGCTCCATTTCATATTAAATACTTTCAATATATATATAACACAATCCAAATATCTATCTCCATAGCTAATATAGAATAAATGTACGTAACGAACACACCTACACACGCATTCGATTCAATTAAATGCATTTAATCAAGATGATTCTTCCGTGTTCATGTCTAACCATCGTTATCGTAATGTTTCGTTGAGATTTCAACGATTGTGAAACCGAAATAAACTGATTGGTATACAACCTAACATTGTAGGAATACATACATGTACAGTTCTCGGTACATTTGAATCAATTAATGTTCTACGGAATAAAGTAACAGTTTTTTCTCTTCTCTTCTCTGCTATAATGTATAACGCGTACTATAGTGTCTGTTGGGGGAATTGTAGATTTCCTTTTAGGGACACCACTGTCTCTCTGTATCTGCCTGTGTGTGTATGTGTGTGCCAGCTAAACGTTATATACACGAGTGAGTAGGTATTACGAAGCGTAAGGTAAACAGTGAGTCCGCATGCAATTAAGGTTGGAAGGTATACAGTATCAAGCCTGAACTAGCAATCAATCACTGTAAGTCGCGACTGGGATGTCGCCGGCACGCATGTATTCGATGGGAACGTGACTCCGTGATGAGCAATGCGATTTCGCAAGTTAATATTGCTGGTAATTCTACCCGTAACATTGATGTATCCAAATACAGATGAACCAGAGTTGGCATTGTTAACGTATCCTAAATAAATACTCCTTTTACTCACTGATGTACCACTCTCGTATACAACACTATATAGGAGATAAACACACACACATATATACGTACATACCAGTCACAACTGTCAATGTACTGTGTCGTAGTCACAAGGGAAATTAAACCGAGATTCATATTTAAATTTGAGTAAGTAATTTTAAAACTGTTTTTTTATTTGTAACTATAGTTAAAAAGAACACTGTACTAGTTACAATTTATATAAATATTTGGTACATTTTTATTCTACAGGAACATTTATAAACATGAGGAACATATTAGGTATTTAGTTATATTATTTTAGGTTAGTTTTTTTAAAATTTTTACCATGTTGAATGTATATAAAAGAGGATGATGACGACAAAGACTGTTAGCGGAGGGATGTTACAAGGTTTGTGGGACGACACCTATACAAATTTTATGCTCGTCATGATGTAGACACAACGGAAAATATAAAATGAGTTCCGTAGTTGTGCTAATGCAACGCACGCGTACCTAAAAACGTAACGTACGTATGTACTGTAGCAGTGAGTAAGTGAGGTACGAGTATAAAGTGTGGAAGAGTGGAGGGGGGGTGGGGAGTAGAGACGACGCTCTGACGTCTAATGCGCAGTCCCTTGGGGTGCAGTCGCATTATCGCGCCCCTCGCCGCTTCGTCGACAGAGTACAATGACGCCAATTCCCAAGCGCAACAACGTATACGTTTAGTTTAATGCCTCGGTTGTCACTCCCAAGCATTCGACATCCCTCTCCTTCCCTCCCCTTCTTGTTTCCACAGTGCATACATACATACACACATTGTACGTAACATTACACACAATATGTACTTACCTATGTATGCATGTATGCTTTTAACCGACTAGAAAAATATTTCATACACCCCGCGTATCCTGACATTGTTGTACAACATCTAATGCAACCGGTAATTTTGTTAACAATGACTTCAATGCTATTTATGTATCTTGTTAGAACATGTTCTTACATCCAACATTAGTATTTCACTTAAGAAGGTCAACCCAGATGAAATATGTAAGTAATTAGTAACTAGGTGAGAATATTTTTAACAAGAACTTAATGTAAAAAGAATTAGTATATTTTTATACACGATTTTTTTAGTTTATACAAATTGTAAAATATTTGTTCATTATTAAATAATTCTAAAAAATATAATACAAATCTAGGTAATAAAATTATAACACAAGTTAAAAATTAAATCATATTTTATACTATTGAATAAGTTAATAAACAAATTTATTGCATATTGAAATTAATACACTATCAGAAACACATATATCTGTAAGTAGGTGTTAATATTATATCATAAATGAATTTTAAATCATATGGAAAAATGTGCAAGCGAATTTTCAATCGTTAAAAAATATCAAGTAAAACGGCACGAGTAGTGTATGTACGTATAACACTTGAGATAAGCAAGTACAGTATATATATGTACACCTATATATACATTCAGATATACATATATACTTTAGTGTACATGTATATATACACACACATACACAGATAGAGAACGAACAGTGACAATGTTCAAAGGACTTAACATGTCCATGGTCGTTAAAGAATGATCTAACATGGAGGTCGCAGTAAACAGGGTGGAGCTTAATGCTCCGCCTCATGTACCGCCCAGATTGCTCACGGCGAACACGTCAGAGCGATCTGTTGGTAGCCGAAGAAAACATCTTGTGAAGTTCCTTGTTTTTTATTTTATTGTAAGAACGATTCGTTTATTTGTACGAGCCGTCTCGTTTAGCAGAGGTAACTGCAACGTCGTATAAAATACGTTATTGTACAATTTAACGTTCACCTATTTTATTGATCTATTGTATTTAAATATTCATAAACAGATAGAAACACGTATGTTTATGTACAGCATAGTTAACTTGTTATTGTATTATATAATAAACTACAATCGACTACATAAATAATGCTTTATAATTGGCCATTTTTATTTTATATTTAAAAAATCACGGAAAGTAAAATTATTGTATATTTACTAGTATTAAATAAATA
>JAGJTL010000040.1:2427574-2440738 GCA_022063505.1 Calosoma granatense
ATTAAATATTTTGTAACATCTTTCATTTATATTAAACAATCATCAAGCTTGTTATAAAATGAAATTATACAAATATGTAGAAACGAATAATAAAATTTCAAATTGGAATAAATTTAATATATGAAATGAATACAAAGGTTTATTTATGACAAAGGCAAGTTATACTTGTATGAAATGAACATACATATATACATATAGAGGACAGTGTGTGTATGTTGAAATATGAAGCTGTGTCCCAGGAGTGAGCACGGCTTAGCATGCGAATGGCGCGGGTGATAGCCCCTCCCTAGGGGGCCACTATCTATAGGGCTAATCCATTTTTCCAATATACACGTCATTTATATGTAGTACTCAGATTAGCCTGTTTAATACTCCTATAGCCTAGGGGAGAATGTACTCATTCCAAATACATACTCTATATGTATTTTCATCCAATCATTTATTATTTTTTAGAGATTTTGTAGTTTCTATACATATAGTATATTTATGAATATAAGTATTAGAATTATTCTTTTAGATATTACTGAATTTTTACGTGGTACATGTAGTTTATAATTTGTTATTGAGTTAGACAAACTATAGTTAGCATGTCAAACATTTAACACTGATCAAATAGATTTGACAAGTTGACTTTTGTGAATACAATGTTAGAGAAAATATTACACGCGTACAAACAGAAATCTGTGACAATGGACGAATTGGGATAAATCCAAAAATAACATTGCACAGTGCGTACCCAAATTATTACAGATCAATAAACACATCTAACGTGTTAACTCACACATTTCAATTTGGACAGCTCAACGGCGTATCGCGTCAACAACAGGGCGCCAGCTTGCGTCACCATCAACCACTGCCATCGGTATCGGCCCTGTCTCTACATATGTATGTATGTATCAATGTCCAGGGCCGGACTCTACTTCATACATAGGCGTAATTACCATTTGTGTTATATCCTTCAATATATGACACATCCAGCTTCTTGGCAATATAACATTTGAATAAACTACAGTATCTTTAAAACTGTCCATAAACTATCTTTTTTTAATTTAGTTTTATAAATATCTTAGAATAGATTTTATGTACTACTTTTTTTATTCTTAAGCCACAGTATAATAATAATTTTGCAATATTATTACTATTAATGAAATCTGTTAAACAAAGTTCCATAATTTGTAGTTTTATCTCTGAAGCCGGTCCTGGGTAGTTTATATCACGCACTGAAATAGGGGTAAGTGCGCAAGGGACGCAATAACGCTATGACAGAAGAGCCAAGTCTCAAATAGGCTTTCACTTATTGTCTGATATGATTGACACATAGTGTGTGGTGTTTTGCACAACGCAACATGGTAACAGAGCAACACTGCCAGGGAGTGCACAGTTCCCTCTAGGCTCAGTACAAGAAACGCGGGCGCGTGGACCACCGGGAAAACACACGTCAATCACTGCGCGGCCCTGCCATCTGTCACACCGGCGGGGAGGGGGACTCGGTGTATATATGCGACAATTAACTATTACCAAATTACCATATGCCTTAGCAAACACCACCGTTATATCTGATTCAGTTATTGTTCTAAACAAGCAACGAGAAATCTGATATTCTTGTAGCATTAATTCACTTGAAAGAACAAAATTGACTTGGTAAATAGATATTATTTTAGAATAGACTAAATCTAGTACTATATTATTCTATCTATGAAAAATGTACATGTTATTTTAGTTCACACCAATGAGAACCGTTTTTTTCGGATCTGGCAAATGGAAAATTTGCAAAATGTTCATTAAATCTCTTCGATCTAGAAGAGTTCATATCTTTTATGATAATATTAGCTGTGGATGAGTAATTACAGACTACTTGTTACAGAGAGCGCGTTTTTTTATTTACCAAGGCATAACAATGAACCATACTTCCTTAAAAACCAGTTATTATATGTGATTGTTTTGCATAAACACACTTATAAGGTGTTCCCTAACACATCAATCTATGAAAGACAACTCTTAAAGACATCCTCAATTACTACGCTCGTTAGTAAGAATAGTGGTCATATTAAAATTTTTATCCATAAATACTCTGATGTAACACATTATACATATTCAATGTACAAATTTCATCATATTTATATCTTGCATATAATTAATAAACAAGAACAAACTTGTTGCGAACAACACTTATACATTAGGAAATATTATTCAATGGCATAATTAATAGTCCACTGTATATATGATTATAAATCATTTGATGAAATACTAACAATATCAGATAGTGTACATGTGTTGTTTAATTTTATAATGAAGAAGATTATATGCTATCAAAATAATAAACAGTTGATACAAGGTATATACACTTGTTAACAAGCCGTTAACATATTAAAAATAGTCCAACACTTTCAGTGTTGGTTAATAACGATAATTACAGACAGCAGCTGGATAACTCCAACCAATGATTGATGTGCGCTGTCTAATGCACTTAGCCATTTCCTTCACGTGCATATATATGTACACCACTACATACATACACACTGTATAATACACCATATTACACTATACACCTATTCCTACTTCATTACATTTACTTACTTATCATTAACAGACTATATAAGAAAGTAAGGATATATATGACTGTTTTATTAAATATTAGTTCTTAAAGCAGAAGATATGAATGTTAGAAAAACACTGAAGCTCCAGCATAACACTGTAGAACTAAAATTAAAAAAAAAACATAGATATTTCGTAGAATAACTGTAAGAAAAATGTGTGGCAGAGTGCGGTTTGTTTTATTTTCGGTGCAAGCTACAGCAGCAGCAGCAGCAGCGGACTTTCTATCCGTGGTGCAGAGAATGCATATGTAAAGTTGGCCGAGACGCGAGTAAGATGTTACCGTGGCCTCCTGCGACCTGCAGATCGCGGACTGATAGGAAACAAATGCTGAACAGTATTCAGCGTTGCGGCAGATTTATGTTGGATTGATAAGCTATCAGCGCGTCCCGCAGCGACACCACAATGTAAATTACAACAGACTTACGTTGTAAATACACTGTTCTATAAGAACCGAAAACGAACGTCGACGCGTTTTTGAAATTTTTACATTTTTGTCATCATGATAGAGCTACGTGTGTTTGCCGGCAAAATACTCAGCTAATTTATATACGTGTCCAGTAGTTGATAACAATGTAGCGATAAATACCGATAACCTGGGATAAAACCAACATTCGAATAAATAATTCAATGACATTTGTCTTATTTCATTACGGAGAAAGTTAATTGTAAATCTTATTTCATAGAACGAATTACACTTTCTGATCTCGGTTTACAACGTTAAACTAACACTATACTAATAAATAATAAACAACTAATATTATTTCATGTCAATTATTGCATGTCCTTGTTAATTATATTGAAAAGTAAATATTGTTCAATGGTTTAATGTACATTATCCATTATGCAAGGATATTAACATGATTTTTTTAACTAAACGCTGATATCCGCACAATATGACAACATATTGTTTGTGTGAAAAACAGCAATCATATTGGATAAAATCTGTATACGCTGTTTAATTTCAATTGTTAATCCACGGTATAACTAGAATGCGTGCGCGCGATAACATTTCCGGACTGTGCAATGAAAGGGGTGCCATGCTCTCGTGGTGGAATGTTCGAAATTTGTCGTGTCTCATTACATTCCGGCTAATGTATAATTGGTCACGCTACTACAGTTCCGGGGCGGAGCGCCATCAGCCGCCATGTTCGCTTTACCATCGTCAAGCATTCTGATAACATATCAGTCACCGCCTACGTTAACCTAACATTATACCTACGTATGTACATATACATATATATGTACATCTTCCTTACTACATTTAACAATACATATATGATAAATAGGTAACTATATATAGCTAGAAATAATCACTGATATGTACACATAATGAATTATGATATTCGATGATTTATTCATTTACGTGCGTCAACTATGTTAGAGATTGGGTATAAAACAATAAATTATATTTTGTAAAATTGTATATGTAAGTATGTATAGTTTATACTATATAGTAACTTGCTATGTATCTACTATAGAATATACATGCTCTGACGAGAAGGTGCTTTAATCCAGAAGCATCCATTGTTTCTGACTAAACGCGTCAATGGTTTAGCAGCGAATGATGAATTACGCGTAGGGAAATAGGGGAAAGCCACAACACACACACATACATACATATATTTTGGAAGAGAATGCGTGAGCTATTGGTTGGTTGTGTGTGTGTGTGTGTGTGAGAGTATCTTTAGAAATACCACCCCTTGGCAGTGAATAATGCTGCAGCTATTATAAAGAAAAAGTTCCAAGATTAGAAAATGAGCAAGTTCGACTCGCTAAAAACCAGTTGACACTTTTATTCTTTAATATAATCAGAAAAACTTTGTAATTTCACGGGTGCTCGGTGATTTTTTTCAGCGACGTCGGTTTTTAAAGCATTTCCATTAGTCTTTTCTGAACTGGGGGGGAAAATATATTGCGATCAGTGTTACCAAAATGTTGCTCGTCGTAAATGGAACTGTAACAGACCTTGGTGAATAGAATTATATTAGAGTTAGCTTATACAATAGCTCTAATAAATACATATATATGTATATACATGATGTACTACTACACAAATACTGAATTAGATAACGACCTTTGGCAATGTCTTATGTGAACTTCACTGTTAATTATTTAATTCCTTTGCAATGAATAGTTATAAATACACTTTATATTTGTCTAAACTAAAGAAATACAAAATTAATTGAGATAAATACAGTAATTAATTAATTTTGCAAACTGATCTTCATTTTCATTAATTGACAGGGGTATTTAATGCAGGTGCATATTTCATATGTCCACATTATTATTTACTAATGATTCCAAAATAATTATTTTACATATTTCAGATCAATTTGAATTCAATTTTACTCCATTTTTTATTTATATTCCGTTTTAAGGTATTTAATGATGTGTACTAATTAACTACTAATTATTTATATAAAAAGTTAAGTATAGATTTCGGTGTGTTCTCTACTATATATGGTCAGATACTAATTACATTACTTATACTAATTGATTAGACATACCATTTAGAACCACTAGTTCGATATATTAATAGCCACCCAAGTAGAATAGTTCGTTTGTTTGATAAATAATGTATTTATCTATAATAAAACAATGTACAACATAAAACTTACCATTATTTATTGTTTGCGTACATTCCTTATCTGCAAAAGCAAAAACCCAGTTCTGTAATATCTATTATTATACTATTTATTGCAATTATATATACATTCTAAAATAATAGTTTTTTTTTCACTAACAACAATATAATAAATATTGTTGATAATTATTTTGCATTGATAATTTCCATATAATTGAGAAAATATTTTATATCGTTGAAATAAATTTTAGTCAACTGTACAAAGTTTGGAATGTTTCGAAATGAAGATGGGAAATGTAAAATATCCATTAAAATTCTCGCGAATTAACCAAATCCAATTAAAAATTGAGTGCTTTTTCATTTCGCGTAAAACTCCGCAGCCGTTGAAACGATATTGCTAATGAATCCTAGCATCAAATCTCCTCATGCTAATCTGAAGTGGAGTGACGAGGCAAGCGCGTGATCGCACGCTAGGCAGCTGTGAGAGGAGGTGGTGGAGCAGCAGCAGGGTGTTGTGTGTGTGCGGTGGTACACAGATCATGATGGCGCCAATGCTAGCCAACAATTCACATTTCATTTGCCGAAAAAACCCGCACCGCCCGCCTATCATATGATTATTGGCACGAAATGAATGTTTTAATTGTCTGATATTTTGTTTTAATTTCTATATCACATTTTTCAATTTTAAATAATTCAATTGCGAATTTAATAAAACGAAATGATAAAATAGCAATGCGTATATAAAATAACATTATTATCTGAAAAGTTGGTATTCAAATCTAAACACATACAGGTATATGCGATATAAAATTAAAAATATCTTGTGAAAATGTTAATTAATTTTTGTAAATTTTAATACTTTTAAAGCTATATAACAGAATATTGTACATTATATAAAATAACAAGAAAAATAAGAAAAGTTAAATAATTGCAGAGCGGCGTAGAGTACTGACGATGAAGTCAAAGAGTACTTCGATGTGCAATTTCATTTTTAATTAAACACGTAAGTCAACACATACAACCCTCTACATGGATCGTTTCTCACAGCAATGACAAAATAAACCTAAGTGAAACGTGTTTAGTCCTGTCGCTAAACACACACACACACACACACACAGTGTACGTGTGTGTGTGATTATATCTACACTTGAGTGCAGGCAATATAACACACAGTACATAATACAAAGTGTACAGGGAGGATCGAGTTAGTTTTTATTGGCTATTCATATGTCACGATTCAGCCATAATATTGAAACTACAGTTATCCTTAGATCCATGGATTATCGGCACGCGTGCATCTGGTAATGTAATCATTGCTTCTTTCAATATTCATAGGCCGTGCTGGCGTGTGGTCGCGTGTCGCTGGCTTGCCCCCATCACAGTGCATTCGCGACACAAACAAGTGCGAAAGAGCAACAACACTAGGGGGCGCACTAGCTCACATGATGGTGTGATATGCGACAAGTGCATCCACACACACACACACACACTGCCCCGGGATATTCTCACACTGCACTTTACTGCACCCTGGCCAGCCCCATGTGAAACGTTACACCTGCCTTATCAACAGTTCATTCGTTTAACTGTTCATGTATTTACAAAGTGATTTCTCCAAAACGTACCCAGATTCATATCTTCTCTATACACCACAGTATGATTTTCAATAAAACCTAATTCTAGACTAATTAATAAGACTGCAAAACACTGAAAACAGAGTCTAAATTTTTGGAATGAAGAAAGGAATAGAAGTAGCATTGAAACTGCCAGACAATGGATCAAAAATGCGATGACGTGTTGATGAAAAAACAGAGTGTGTATGTATGTACAAGGTTTTTATTCCTGGACGAGAGAGAGTAGCTCTTCGTTGGTTCACATCAGCTACAGTTTGCTACAGTGCCTAAATAGAGGGGCGCGTCGACAAATGGACTTGGCACGCGGCCGAAAAGTAAACCACCCCGACACCGCTGCAGGCGCTATTCATTACCACCACGTGCCGGAGGTTCGCTAGCGCGCGCACTCGGGCCCCAGGACCCCGTTATTGTTTGTTGTGTCACGCTCGTAGTCGCCTTTATAGCACCCCGCTTCCGAATCCGACATAGTGCTGCACTTGTTCTACTTAATTTCTACATTACGCCGCTGTGTTGTTGTTATATTCCGATACGTTTTGTAACAGCAACCGTGCTCCCTGGCTTTAAAAGTAGCTACAGTGCACAGCGCACTTGATTATTGTAACTGCTTTCAAAAACATCGTTCCGGATTAGCTTAATCGCGTAACGAATGCACGATGACTTTTTTTTTTATTATTTTTTCATACGATACTACTGTATTTTGAAACAGTATTCAATTTTGAGAAATATTTTCTTTGTAAACAATATTTAAATTATATTTTTATAACTGTTATAGATTTTATATTCGTGAGATATATCACATAATTTGTTTTATAAAAAATATATACTGTATTAATAAATTATAGCATGACAATATAAACGTTTTGGCTAACAATACTTTTGACATTAAACTGGCAGGACTATGTTGTATTTTTTTTTTTGGAAAACAATGTAATTTAGCAGAGTAAAAATCATGGACGCGTGATATTTCTGGTAGACGAACATGACGGGTATGATGTTATGTTAGTGTGACATAATAATTCGTATGTTTCTCTGATGTAAAAACTCGTGTTGACTGTGTCGAGGTTTTTCCCATATGCACTCGGTGTTAGTTTAATCTCTTAGAGTACAAGTGCTACGAACTTTTTAATTTTCCGCACCGATGGCAATCTTGACAGCGCCACAAAATAGACATCAAGTATTCTGACACAACAACACCCAGTCCCTACCGCTGTATGTACGTATGTATGTGCTGTGTAGGGGCTCTCCATCAGTTATGGATAGCATTCTGGTTTCATATATCTTGGCCAACTATATCCTGTGACGTGTTCTGAATTGAGAAGGACATTCCTGTCCCAACAGACAGGCAACACCCTGTACAATTATGTTTTTATATATCTTTGTTTGGGGGCAAACATACTACTATAAAGAATTGTAGATATATTTGTAAATAAATTTTACTTGAATATTTAAACAATATAGCAATGTAGTATTGGACGACAATTGTGAGTAATACGAGAATCTAGATGATACAGAAGTAAATACACGATAAAAACAGAAGAACGATTTTTCTATTTAATGAAATAAATGAAAAGGAAAACATCTCTAGTACGGTCACATGACGTCGCTGTCATCAAGGCATACTCGACGTCTTGTCGGCACCTCATCTAAACAAAGCGTGGGTCGGGTATCTAAGCGTCGTGAAGATAAGGGCGCCGTTTCATCCACACAATAGAGCACCGAGTCCAGGATTAATAACGTCGCTGTTTACTTGTTCCGGTCACGTCCTCTAGGCATCCCCGGCGTGTCAAGCATGTCTTCACCACAGACCGCCCGAGACCGTTCATTCGCTTGTCCGTTCATCCACTCTCAACATCCTCTCTCTCTCTCGCACACTATCCATTCTTACCTAACCAACCCTAGTGACGTCACTCATTTCTCAAATCGCATCGCGCCGTTAGAACTACGCACGGAATACACAAACAGGTGCAGGAGTCGTGATGGCCTTTCACAAATTAATATTATTCAGATTTCGGATTAGAAATGAAGAAGAAATATTTGCACTTAGGCACTATATGGAATGCATTGTGTTTTTTAGTGTACTGTCTACTGTTTTCTGGTAAAGTTCACAGTGCAGATTAAACTATTCATAAACAAAGATATTCTTCTTGTACATTTCACAAGAGAACGGATCGATTATAATATAAAACATGTAACACGGAGCCATGTACGTGTATCGTGTATACTAAATAGTTAACGAATAGATGAATACTGTACGGAGTGAATACGGAGAGAGTAGACTGGCAAAGTCTTGTTACAAAGGTACGACAGCTAGTCGTCTGCATGTTATATACGTGGGAGTTTATGTAGAGTAAAAACTTAAACGTCGTATATCTCATTTGGAGGCGACAAGAGAGCTCACGTGAGGATGGTAGTACATGGCAATACATCGATAATACACGCCACATCTTTGCTGGATACAGCCATGGCACCCGAGGGGTGGGGGCGGGGGTGGAACATTCGCGACACGTGTTGAGGTACCGAGCCGACACGGAAAGCACATTAGGAGTCGACGGAGTACGCCGCGGGCGTCTCTCCAACCCCCGGGACGATCTGCATGTAAGATGCGACACACACACACACACACACACACATGCTCACACAATCGGCCAACGATCCATTGCTGCCGATGACAGCCGTTCAATCAGCCAGGATCATTAGTAGTTGAACTTAGTCCTGGGTATTGTAATCTACGTGTTTCACGCGCGTACTACAGAAATATCTGAACAGAGACATGTGTAACTACATACACTGTAAATAGCAGAATAGAAAGCCTGCCATTACATATATAGAGAAAAGAAAGTTCGTCCATATAAAGCAGTAAATTGTTTTAAAAATCTATCAGAATATTTGTTGACAGTTTAATATAAAATACAATAAAATATTTGAATAGAATTTCAGTAAATTTTCAAGTCACGACATTTGATAATTAGTGACATAGCAAGTGCTAAAGAAGACATGTGTATAACGTTTATTAATATCATAATATACAATTAAACTGTCGTCTTCCATGTATAAAAGGTGATTTTTATACATGTATAATTATACCCCTATAGTTCTATTAATGTCATTTATGCTAATAGTCAAGAAATGCAATTAATTACACGTATTACAGCACTGTAATAAATTCAATACAATTTTCTGCTCGTTTGATGTCAGAATAAACATTTAGAATAAATGATTTAATAATACACTTCAGGTACATCGTTGTTCATATTTCACTATCTATATATAAGTATACATATAATATTTTTTTTTGAAATGATTGGAAGAAAAAGTGCATTTGTCAAGTGAATGAGTAAAATGAACATCCAACATTGAATGTCAACGTTCGGATAAACTTTGCTGTCGTCTGTTCATGATTTTTTGGTCTTTCGTCTGTTGTGTGACCGCAAACAACACTAATTGGCTGCCATAGAAGATACAAGTTTTTATCGATATAAGACATCTTTTCAAAATTCGAACCACGAACATGAAATTTTTCGATAGACACTTTTCAAATCATCCATTTCATGATTAGTTTCTTATGCTAGTCTTAAATTATTGTAACAATACAAAGATATATTGGAAATATAATCAAGATCTTATTTCTATAAGTTAGTTATCTACATGTATTACTGGTATAATCTAAAATACAATTAATTGTTCGTACAGGTTTCTAATATCTACATACTATCACGTAATTCAATAGATAATCGCATTCCTTACACACCTATATTTTTATATATGTACATTTCTCTACTAATCTACAACATCCATCTTGTCATGCGTACCTGGTTTTTTTATGTTGATTAATATTTTGCCAACGTAGCACAGATACATATGTAATAATTAATATTTTATCACCACGACTACATCATTTCATTCATGTTTTCATTAATAATATTAGGCAACGTAGCATGATTATCTGTTACATGCAAACACGATTTCTGTTTTATATTTATATCTAAATGGCAGAGTACGATTTCTCTATTAACATATAAAGATCCATATCTTACTGCTAGTCCGATAATGTAACATTAAGTCTTAATAGATACACACAAACTGTATATTTACAACGTATATTTAATTAGTTGTTTAACACAAATCATATTTATTGTCTATACGGATAGTAAACATGCTTATTTATATATTCACAGAACCTGTTTGCGGGCTATTTTTCATCAAAACTTTAATAAGCTTTAGATGAAAAGAAATTCCTGAGAAATTTTCATTAAACAGCAGTTAAAATCTGCATTATCTACATTGTAAAGTGAAAAATAGAGTCAAAGTTCTTGGAGGTGTGTTTATTTTTTGTTCTTTGTTGAAACGTGTACGATATAATTTACTATTCACGCCATTCTCGTACCTAATTTACGCATTTTGCGCGAAAAATTGCCGTGGCTCGTGTTTAATATGCATAAAGTCGTGTTTATTAGCAGCGGATGATTATAATAGCATAGGTAATGGCCCCTTTTTCATTGTAAATTAAAAACTCGATTTAAGCAGATGTTTAAAATTGCGCCTATTACATAGGAACCTACGAAGTTTAGTAAAACGTGACCCTCATGCACTCTGCTTGCATTCTAGCGTTACGTTAACGTTACGTACTCTTACCTATTACCTTACTACATCTACCTACCACTACTGCTGCTGCTGCTGCTGCTGTTGTTCTACCTAAATGAAACACTACACACCAACACCTCGTGCACAAATGCAAACGAAATTCACCATTATTCCCTAACGATATACGGATAAAACACTGGCTTCCATTAGTGCATAATTAATAATTATAGCACTTTTAAAATGCGCAGCAGTAAGGTCGACGACTATGGACGATAATTAAGCTATAAATTATGAGCCCGGTTAGAAATTCGCGAAGATGCGGGTTTAATATAAAAGCAAAGTGTCAGAACTGCTGCAGGAAAATATATAACTTCCTTGGTATTTACTGATACCTGAAGTACGCTATCAACATATTTACTATATTCACTTGTACTACAACAACTTATTCCACTTGCATCAAACGTATTTACAGTAAATAGCTATTTTAAATAATATAGTAGTATACTATCACTTTACTACTACTATTCTATATAATAAAACTGTAAATACATACATAAAACTTGTCAGACTTTTTTATTTCTCGTATTTCCAAAAATGACGCTCCTTTATAACTCTTTAGACGATTTACTCCATGTATTTTGCTTCAAATTGTTATGGTTTATAGTCACTTCAAAACAAATAGAAAAAAGTATCTTTCTTTCACATATAATAAATATAATATCACCTGTAGAAGATATGTGATCCAGTTCACTGATTTCATTGATTGATCCGTTACCTCAAATTACATCGATATAACCTGTTAATAGAACAAGTTAAAAATTCCAAGATTAATGCTAACAGGTATTTAGTTGATAAACTGATAGCCGTTCTGCAAACTTGTTTTGCAAGTGCGTTTAAATTTGTGCTTACAGCTAAACAAATAATGAGTACATAGTATATTATTTGTCACTGGTACGAGGAATCAAATTTGCATTTGGCTAATCTGCTACTGGCTGTCTACTTGGGTTGTGTGTTGAATCAAGTATATACATACATACAGTGTGTGTGTGCGTGTGTGTGTATGTCGACAGATATTAAGATGGCTCACTCGCCAGGATGTCATGTAAATAGCGGCGTACATATGCCACAACATGACTCCCGTTGTTATTAATTACCGAAAAATAAAACATTAGTACCGCTAGCTACTTGGCTGTTTGCAAGCTAGTGCTCTTCTCGTACAGGTTTATATACATGCATACAGCCGTACACACACACGTAATTGGCCCCTGCGGTTCATATATGCGTTGCACGTATTTCCTAACTTGAATGAACCACTCACATTGGTCCTGCTTATCGAAGATTTTATCAAAACATTGAGAAAACGGTAGCTTTTTCATTTATATACCACGTATTTGTACCAACAACCTGTGCTGTGTATTGATGTACTGGTAGTTTCACTAACATTATCTGTTCCACATGTATATCCTAGTTTTTTTCTCACGTGCATGAACAGGTTTATACAATTATTGTAAACACAAAACAAATATAAACATTATACTATACAATTAGTTACAGTGTATATTCATTCAGATTGCAATATTCAAAACTAATTAATTATGTACTAATGAATATTGGTATTTTTATAACACACTTGTGACCTCAATTTGTAAAGTTGAAATCGTGAATCCTATATTAAACTTATCTATCAATTAATTAGTGAGTTGTGTGTTTATAACTGGAAAAGAAATCTCCAATAAATGTACTAAAATATCAACTTTTAATACATATATA
>JAGJTL010000040.1:2440757-2481485 GCA_022063505.1 Calosoma granatense
ATATTAAACGTTTCACATGCTAAATACCTTCATATATCGAATTCAATTAATTGAAAAGTTTCTCTTCCATTATAATTAATACTGCGTGCAGGTAATATTGATTATTAGGTATACACCTAGGTGATATTAATCGATTATTAGAGCCAAACACTTCTTACAAGTGTTAGGTGCGTAGTAGAAATTTTAATGATCTCATATCTCATCGATACTAAATGTGGTGCTAATTAATTACCGGGAAATGTGACGACTTATAATTATTCATTACTCTAACGAGCTGCATATCGATATTAATTATATTTGTAATTATTTGTCAATAATTAATAAACGTACAGGTTTTTCACGATAAATTGTATTGAACTTTTTTTTAATAGTAGAAATATTTATTCCCACTTATCTAAGTGCATTTAAATGTAAATATAGATTCAGCGGTTAGTAAATAGATATTAATATAGCTATTAGTTAAAGGTGCATTAATATAAACTTTTCAATTATTAATGATGTACTTATGGCTGGTGTAAGTGTGTACTTATACTGGAAATACCCGGCCAGGTTAGATAAATATCTCTGGTTAGTTCTGTAATATAATCGCACGTCAACGTTAACTTCACTAATTATGAGTTTCCTTTTTCCACTTTTGTTCCGTAATGATGTACATTCTCAAGCACGTAATGGCGGAAACCTGCAGTTTGACGTGTGATTTTTCGATCAGAAATACAGCGAAGCATTTTGTATAATTAATTCATACTTATCCTAATCTATAACATGGTATCTATATCTGAAAATTAAAGTATTCGTTTTTACAATATTCATGTTGAAAATATTAAGTAGGTTACATTTTGAGGTTAGTTTGTATACATGAATGTTTGTTTCTATGATTGGCACACTCTGTCGGTAAATGCGCATATAACGAATTCAACGTTCTTTTAGTTGACGTGAATTTCCTGTATTGGAGCGTACCATTAGCGAATGATCTCGGAACACCAGTCCGTGCAGACATCCAGCTGTATCGTATCGTTAATTTGTATATTGTGAGCTCTTTCCACAAGGATAATCCGGTAATATTTGTCTACATTTATTAGTAAGTAGCAATAATCTTCTATTAATTTAACTATGTACATTCAATAACTTGTACTTTACGCTATTTCTAATAGAGAATAGAGAAATATATATACATACATTAATTTATTCACTGAACATTGGCATTTGTAAATCTGAAATAAAGATAAAGGTATGTAGAATACATATATAAATTCGTGCGTAATTATTTCGGGAGTAGCAGTCGGTGAGGAGGTCTGACAGGATCGTTAAACATCAAACATAATGGCAAGAGTAAGGCCTTGGGCGGCGTATTAATGAACTTCCCTTTAATCGCGCGTGGCCCCTCGAACCTTTATTGTGTACGTCAGTGAACGTTCCACGACATAAGATGTTTGCATTGTACGTACAATGTGTACGAACATCGGAACCGTGCCGTGTTTTTGCGGTGCATGCTGCTGCCGGTTGCAGACGGTACAAGGCGCAGTATTTAATTTCACCCGAGGCCTTGTTTGTTTATCAATACAGTGCTGAAACATGCGGGATCGTTAGTAGTAACCGGCTATATCTCTCTATATGTATATATGTATGTACGTTTGTGTAGGATGAACGTGCAAGAGCAAGCATGCTGCTGTTGCTTCCACTGTCGTCTGATACTTCTTCCACTCACTGTCTGTCTCATCTGGACCACGTGCATGTTCATTCTCGTCTCCTCAAAGATCTGATTAGGACAAGTTTTTCATTCGCGTTTCTCTTCGCCCATAAATATTAAGGTTTTGTTAAGGGACCGCTGATTTATACAGTCTCACCGCACATCCGGATATGTTAACATTGCAATCTGACAGTTTTTCTTTCGACTGATTTTATGATGTGTGTCATAAACAAACTCGAGTGCCCATGAAACGATACACGGCTGCAATCATGTTGTCATCTCAACGCGCACACTTCTATATATGTAGACTCAAGTGACCTTCTCCTAGAACACACGGGCAGACAGACAACGAGTCAACACAATTTAAACCACACTCATAAAAATTATGCCCGTTTAATTGACACCTTCACTTCTCTCCGCATAAAACGAAAACAAACGTTAGTGTCATAAAATTATATTAAATTTTGAGATTTTTTTCTTTGGGCATAATAAACGGGTAGTAAAGTTTGAAAGTAGTCGTAAAACACAGTGTCAATATATAATTAAGGCGACTGATCTTTGTGTAGAATTATTAAATTTCTGTTACCCCACGTTGAGTAGTTGTATGTGAGACACAAGCTGCTTGTAATTGATAATTTTACAATTACCATGAGTAATCTTACTAGTTAGTGTAAATAATTCTACTTGTTGCAACACACGCACATCACTGTGGACCGCCAGCGAATCGAGAAGTCTTCGTGGCCACCTGCTTCAGTGTTCAGAGTTGTGTGTGTGTTTGTTTTTTTTTTCGTTCGGAATACAAATTTACGAGCACGCGGATTCATTTAGCGGGCACACGTAATTGATGGTATTATTTTTGGTCGGTCGAGGTGCATTTTATGTGTTTCTGAAACAAATGATGACGAGTTCCTGAACACATCCATCAGTAACTCTGCTTGTCCCCAATCTATCTTATTCCATGATGTTTGTAAGTCTGCCTGTCTGTCTTTGGACAGACATGCACATTTCTTCAAATTATTATAATAACAAGTTGTGGTCGGTTGATGACCGCAATACTTAGCATGATACAGAGAGAGTGGTGTATACATGTCTTAATGTAGTGTCATATTAAATATTCAAATCCACACTGTGCTCGGTATGTAAATGTCGCCAGCACGCACGCACAATAGTCATTTCTAGGTGTAGTAGAGAGAGAACCCAATGTTCGTTCGAAATGAATTCGACCAAATGTAATTGTTGAAAAGCAACAGATGTTTCGTGTTCGGATAAGATATGACAGTATCAGAGGTACACTTTGTTTAATTGCTAGGAAAACACCGGCCTGTTTGCTATATTTTAATGTTACAGTGTTCGGCCATCAGTTCAGGCTGGCGTGAAAATTGAAATGCTATGTATTCTGACATATGGGACTCTCCGAGCGGATTAAACTTAAGCTACTGTTTCAATAATGAATATTTATTTTTAGGGGTTTTCTGTGTTTTTTTTTGTGTGACCGATTGCGACCTGGCCGTTGTGGCTTAGCGTCAATCAGCGCTCCGGTTGCCTGGACGAGAGCAGAGAACAAGCGTATGCATCAGTCAGTCAGTAGTAACCAGCAACCAGTTCATACCTGCCAAACTCTAACAACAGCAGCAGCCACACTGAAGCTGTACACAACTCTGCTTCACATACACACACACACACACACATGTATGTGGGATTAATGTCAACCGCGTATTACAAAAATACGGATGTGTCACGAGCATTCGTGTATAATAAAGTGGCGTGTTTTGTATTTACGTAATATTTTAGTACGGCTCACTTTTTATATGCACAGTACGCGCGTATACTCTGAAATAATGGCATATATGATTCTGTATATGAAGCCACAAGAGTTTCAACCCTTTTATCCTTGTTATAAATGTGAATTTAACTATTTGAAAAATAACAACCACCACCATCACCATCATTACCATCGCAAACAAACAACCAACCAACCAACACACGTTCTACTTAGGAATGCGTCAACCAAACAGATGAGAGTGCGTAATGTTACAACAAAATTACACATAAAATTTTATTATCATTTTAAATTTCTTACTTATCCAGGATCACCTGCTTACATGAGAGTATTTTAGCAATGAGCACGCAACAATGGCGTGTTGCACAATATTATATATTTGCATTTATATATTTTCCTTTTCTTGTGATTACTTATCTACGTGTGTGATAGCTGGTTAAATGAACTTAAGAATATACGTTTGTATAAATGAATTAACATTAAGCCAAGTAACATACTAGCTTAACATACATGATACCCCTATAAAATGTTACGTAAATTCGATTTAAAGCCATATCGTTTCTCGAAGAGTGAAGCTTTTGTCGCATGTTAGTAATTTATATACCAGCATAGACAATGCTTACAACAAACATAAAACTTGTGTTAAAACTGCATAAAACTAAAATTTATTGGTGATAGATGTTCTGTTTAATGTAATAAATTCACCATGTACAATTATACTTTTGTTGTAAAACACCTGCAAATTGCAACCCTCATGGACCTAAACATTGGCATAAAAATATTTTGTAAAACTTCTTACGATACATAAAACACGATATATGCAGCTGAACTAGAAACACTTCGTGTATATTCAATATTCTCCATGTGTGTGTGTGTATCTTGTATAATTAGCAAACGGTTAAGCTTGTAACTGATTGCTAGATGTAATCAGGTTTTCTATTCTCTATTACTCTGTGTTTAATTACGAATTAATCAGATATTTCACATTATATGCCAATCAGTCCACCCACAATTACAGGAAAATCTCCAGATCAAGTTTTGTAGCTTAAATACTATTATAGTCATAAATAACAATGCGTTTCTTTATAAACTGCTTAAATTTAGCAGCTTGTTCTTGTCTTATAATCATAAGCAATGAATAAACCGACTATTTTCCCTTTTACTAACTTTTGTATACTGTATTTTCATATCGGATTTTTTAATCCGGCATTGTATGTTACAATAAAGTAAGACAAGAATTGCTTACAACGAAACTTAAAACTAAACTAGCTTTTAAATTTCACTGCTTAAATGAATACGGGCGGTATCGTTGTCAGTAAATGTAATCGTCGAATGCATACAAGCATACAATGATTGTAATAAAAATGTAACAATACAGTACAGGTATTTTAGAAGTAACAGGACTAATAACGCACCGGTCTGCACAAGTACAGGGATAGCATAGCACGTGTCTGGTATATAGCAATGCGCGTACACCCCGGTAACATGCGGGATAAAAGTGATGCAGGTGCTCACCGTATCACCTGTCCCATACCAATTACACTTGTCATACAACGTGCTATTGTTATATACTCGTAAAAAGAACAGAAAATATCGCAAATTGATTTATGCATTTCGAAATAAACAAATGATTCTCGTATTACTGTGTGCGCGCGCCACCTGTGTGTCGTGCTATTCGATATGATGTACCGCGCAAATCTTACTTCATACACACATATGCCAAGTAATTGTTTCTCATTAGTGTCGGAGTATTTTATTCACTGGTATCAATAAACCAATGACACTAATGGAATATGAAGATTACTATCGGCAAATATGATAATAACCATTGTTTCCGTTATATTTATGTTTCGTTGTAAAATGTATGACAAATAATAATGCTACTGCAAGTTGTATATTAAACTGTGGTAGCCTTGTTACAGTAGATGTGATACTATATTCATAATTGTTCAGAGATGAAGATCATGTTTTTAACAAGATCTTTACTAGTTAACCTGTTGAAAGAATGGTCTGACACCTGTCCGTACATGCATGTGTGTGTGTGTGTGTGTGGTTAAGGAAGGTGGTAGATAACACACACTATACTATAACCCGACCACGCTATAGAGTGTTATTATTATACCTGTTAGTAATTTGCGGTTGGCGAGAAGCAATGAAAGGTAATAGTAGGTATATTTTATCCGTGGACTAGTCGACGCACAGGTAATTATACGTTACGCACCTCTGCAAGAAATCGTTTTATTAATACTGTTACAAGTTTCACAATAATTTATCATTTACTAATTGAATACATGTCGGTATGGCAAAACACTGTATTTCACCTTTTACTATATGTAATTGGAACAACTTAATTAATTGCGCTTAATAATTCCGGTATTTTAATTGACACCGTTATTAAAAATTATGTTCACCTCTGAGATTTACAGTCATTTATAAGCGACACGTACGAACGTTGATTTCATCTGATACGACTTTTTTAGGTTATGTATTCTCTATCCAAAAACCGCATCGAACTCTGTATATTTGTTATTCATCGAATTCAAGTCAACACTAGCAGAACTCGACCGCTAGCACACACACACATCACACTATATGAAACTTTCATTTTTATACGAGAAAAACCTTGTCTTCTCTAACTTTTTCACAAATATCCCTTGTATGCCGGGGCTCAGCTATGTATGGAAATTCAGTGACTAGAAAAACTTATGCTCAAAATTGTTCAAAGAATATATTAGTTTTTTTTTTCGCATGATTTAAACGATGCCTTAAAATATTACATGCACGAATTTGAAAAAAAACATCTTGAAAATATCCTTGTAGTTTATGTACATACGACTATATATATTTGTATGTATGTCTATAAACTGATATAAATAACTATATTATGCGGATATACTGTGATACAAAATGTTGTATGTTGATTAGTACACTTTATTGCATATATACATGTTTATTAGTTGCAATAATGTTTATTTACAATAAATTTCCCGTAGATTAGATAGATAGTTTGATCATTTACCTGTTCCCGTACTCTCTCGTATATGTATTTATTTATAAACGTTAATACATATATAATAAAATTAATTGCAGTTAATGCTAATATATGAACCCGGCGGTTTTTACATTTAACCAATTCGTACTCAATTATCCCCTTGCCATACCATGTAAATTATAACTAATTCCATTTATTAATAACAGATATAAAAACATTAATCCGTGAAGTAGAGCGTTAATTAAAACCGTATTACAAAGTGTTTAAATAATAAATGTTCTCGGTCAGCGGGTATGTAAATCAGATGTCCGACAGACAGACGACTGCCGTCCGTACATACATACATGCATACACGTGTCCTCCTGTAGTAAGTTGGAACATGCGTGTGTATGTATGTTGTTCAATAACTTGTGTTCACCTGCTTCAATACACATACACACACAGCCACACAGTAACCACGCTCTCTCTTCTTCATTATAGTGTCAACTTTGTTTCTACTACATAATTGGCATGTTGCGTTACACGATCTTCACTTTAATTTCTCTTAAACACGTAAATATGTCGACAGAACATATTTCTTCCACTATACCTACTGTCATACATAAATCATACAAATACCTGCCCCACCCCACATGCTGTCACTTTTTATATATAATTCATTAATAATAATTGTTTCTTTCTTGCACGGAGTGAACGAAATTTTATATAATAATATCTAGAATTTTCTTCTAGCAAAATTGTGAAATGTTTTTTTAATAGATAGTATATGAAATTACTTTCTTAATGATATAGTTAAGCATTAAGTGTACCCACATACATACACTAATACACTAATACTAATGTACCTACTTATTAATACTTGTATTTAATTAAACTGGATGTATTGAATAGGCAACGTATGTAAATGTATGCGCAAATGTTGAACATAGCGACATTTTAATTCACTATAAATTCTCGAAATGACATATGCCAAACGCAGGTGTCACATGAAACCGTCACGTTAGTGTGAATATTCTCTTTCAGCTAGTGGTTATTTTACGATTTACTTACATATATGTATATGACAGTTAATAAGAGAGTCTCTCACTTTCATAAGTATTACACTGTGTAATACAAACGTTCCCTTTTTTACGTAATGACATTTTGATTATTTTAATAACAGTCTACTCTAATTTTCGGTCTAATAAAACGGATTCTAATTTGCATAGCTTTGTCCTGTGTGTGCATTACACGGGAGGTATTATTTTTTAATGCGTTTATAATTATTGTATTGTAATTGTTGAATGTGTTCTGCAATTTACTGTATAATTGGAATACTAATGCGGGCGGATCTTCATGATATTGTAATTTCACAGTACACGTACAAAACGACATGTTTTTTACATATATTTAGTGTATATTATTATATACACATGAACTATCCCACCTATAATTATCTTATGAAACTGCTTATATTTATGCTTCAGGCTAATAAATAATATACTCGTATTCAGTTACAAATACATATAGTTTTTAATGATTATTTTTCTCTATCTTGTCTGTAGATATTTGCAAGTATAGAATATTCCTAATGATACTGGTGTATGGTGTATGTTGAAATGTGAATGACATGAACAGTGGCGTACAGGCTTTGTGAAGTAGCAAGTGTGACGGGGCAATGGTTGTGTAGGTGTGCAATGCTCGTCACGCGAATACACAACTGTGATGTGATGTCGCGGCCTTCTCGACATGAACCTATACACGTGTAAACAAGCGCCGCCTCCGCCCCCAGCCACACAGGCGACTCTTGTATCACCCACCCCCACCACCAACGTTAGCTGGACGCATTTCACGCGTGCCTGCTGCACACCGGAAGTGCCACGCGGCCATTATGTGGACGACAACTATATACTTTACATCTTGTACACACATACATACACCGTACAAGAACGTGTATAGTTAGTAATAGTTAGTTTGTTGTGTCATGCAAGTGCAAAATATAAGCAGCAAGTTTATATATTCAATGAATTATATAGTAAATAATTAGTTATACTTGTTATATTTACAGTAACTATGGAGGAAATATTTCATTCTATTATGTTAGACTGCTCTGTGTAATGTTTCTAATTATTATTAAATGTATATCGTTGGTAAACAATAGTTTGACTAGTACATGGTTTTATGTTGTGCATGAAATGCATAGAAAAGTTTTGCATGAATGCAACAGTATATTGTTTGCGTAAAATGCACACAACAAAATGTTAAAACAAATTCAATTTTGAAATCCGAACGACAAGGGACAACTAAATCCAGAACACACGAGGTACACGTTTCGTTTGTTCGGGGAAATCGCGAGAGCGTGGTGGCCCCATTGTGTTAGGGACAAAGTGTACGAGTCATAGGGATGTGAGGCCACAATCACAGAGGTAACAACAACCTGTACACGTACGTACACAAACACAGCTAGCTAGCGTAGCCTAGCCCAGCTAGTGAACAACAGTAACGGTAGCGGTAACGGTAGAATGGAATCGGTAAAGCCCCACAGACCCGATAGTCAATCCCAGCGCCAGGGCCTCGGGCGTACTCCAGTTTGAACAACTTTCACTACAGTCATTTGTCCGACAACAGGAGCCAACAAATCCAGTCGCGACGGCATTGTACCAGACCACTACCACCATACCTACACCTATATACCTAGCTATCACATCAGATAGACGGCTTCATTCAGGGTAGTACGCGGGTTGTAAAATGGCGTTCTTTCGAAACGAAAAAATAACTTTCTATTGTGTGGAGTTCGGTTAATACCAGTCGACACGTTGGAAATCTGTAAATGAAACTGTTATCGGATAGCGAAACGTAACGGAAATCGATGTTCTTTACCGTTTGCTCCAACACTACACTCTCAAAGAGAACTTGAACATTCATCTTCTCCATGCCCGGAGAATCAGAACTAGCAAACTTTGTTATTCAAGATATTGTACGTACTTCTACCACTACTAGACGCGTACCGTAAAGTAAACTTGCTGCTGCTGCTGCGGTTCTTTGCACGACCTAAAAGGGTATTTGCATAGAATTGTACACCAACTCCGCCTTTGAAGTTTAACACGTTCCTTCAACTTGTATTTAAATTCACTAGAAATGAACAGCAACAAATAACGCATCCCACTCTCATATATACGAATAAAAAGAAGAAAAATTCTACCAAAATAGATCAGATGTCGACATACATTGTTATAACACATTTTACATCATTGCTTGCCAAAACTTTATGTATATTTTCGATCATTATTTGTGTTCCATATAGGGTCATACCTCATACGAATCGAATCTTGTTATGTCTATCAGCGATCCAATCACAAAAACGAGTTCACAGACAGTTTTTATTCATCGATTTCATGTTGAGCAGCATAGTTTTCTGGACCAGTTTTTTTATTAAAATAAACATTAACTAAAAAAAACTGTTGATTCTAATACATTCCTTTAGCACGCATTAAGAAACATTTAAATTAGTTACATTTAGTTTAAGTTACAGACGTTATAATTCACACTATTACGTCTAAATTATTTCCACTGCGGAGAAAAATAATTGAATTACTAATTTGACAGTTTTATAGATCACGTCATTAAAATTTCATCAATTAACGAAATCTAATTTGTATTTGGTGCGAGTTCGTGTGGAGACTGGAATTAATCAAGCATTCCTGTATTGAGGAGCAGTTAGTCTCAGCGCGTTGCGTTTAACTCTCGATCTAAATACCATAACAACAGACGACAATATATACAAATCAAGACGTCGCTATGATTAACGAGCTAACAGACGGTTCGTTACCACACAATTACCGGTATTCAGTGAGATAATCAGCGACTAAACGTGTCCGACCTGTCTAAGCTTGTCCACCCGTGATCACAATCACAGCTGAGATGGTTAAACAGAGTCTAATGCAGGGACAGACACCAAGGCAGAGGAACGAAATGGCCAGTGGATGAGTGTTGTCTTCGGTTTCGTTCAGTAGTCAGCATGACTTGCTCCTCGGCTGGCCCACGGCGACCGAAGACGCACAGCGTTATGTGTGCATCGGGGCTACGGACTCCCAACAGTGTGAGTGACTGATGTGTTTACACACGCATGTACAAAAATCATTTTTCATCACAGCTTATATAGCGATGTGATGCATGACTTGAGCACACACACACACACACACACACACCTCATCTCCGACATATTCGAAACGTAATCCTCCTTGATTATGTTCTCACAGATGTTTGTGTGTGTACTGATTTGAAAATAGAGAGACAGCGAATATTGTACGTTTGTATATTGGGTGTGATGATTTATGAATGGAACCAGTATCAAAATATGATCAACTTGAGATTTTAATTTAAATCTTATAGGACGTTTTACATCTTTGTAATAATCTGTACGGTAACGACAGAAATAGAATAGTGGAATTTATAGTTAGTCTGTATGTGAGTTTCGCTTGACTCAGATGACCACCAGGGAACAATGATCGGATAATAAAGAAGTAAACATGTTCAACGGCTGTACAATATAAGACAATAAATTCTAACGTTTTTCTCTATCGGTCAAGCTTTAGTTGTTAATTGTCGCGAAACTGTTGTGTAGTTGTTAACTTATATTTCACAATCTCCTTAATTACTAAATTAATTAGCTACACGGATACAGTCGCAATGTATTTTATCTGGGATGTCACAGGATGCGATTGTACATTTTTTGCTTGTTTTCCAGTAAAAGTGGTTTTTGTTGGAGACAGACACGCAGGTGCATCTTGCGATGCAGTTCAACACATTTTCTTGTAAAATGTTTCATTTAATTGGTTAACGTTTTGCCTTCGCTCCGTAACATTTTATATTTCGTTTCTAAAACACAAAATTTTATATAGATATACGGGTTGCAAGAAACCATAATGTTAACTATAATTAGTAGCAGTTGTGAGAAACATGGAAAATAATTAAGCGAATTTTGTTATTAACTCAGGATGTGATTAACATAAAATTAATTATATTTATGAACGTATGTTTATTTTAGCAAGTAATAATGTAGGAAGAAATGTCGTAATCAAATTAACCAGACTCGCAACAACTTAATATGTAGTTTCGTATTAATTATAACAAGTATTATATTATATGTTTATTTGTAACGGGGAGTACTGCTGGTAAATTTGACTTCTTTGTACTTACGAATAATAACAAAGTTTTATATTATACTAGAACATGTCTCTGTACCTGAACAAACATATATCACTATATGTATATGGAAGAGTGCTGAAATAATTTATAATTTGTTTTCTACGCACTTCACTTTTTGAGTGGCAGATATGAAGCCGACAAACAGATTTGCTTTCAGAAATAAGATCGAAAGTTGACAGATATTATTTCCATACATGGTTTTGCAAAAAGGTGACACGACACACCCCTTGGACGAAGGATTTCACATTTTGTCAACGGAGCCGCGAGGACAATACCTCAACAAGCAGAGAACTTTAACCTACAACTGCAAACACACAAACACACACACACACTGACTGACTAACTGACATATGTATGTACACCAAGCCAACAAACAAAATACACACACGCACACACACACGCAACATTAAAAAGTTACATATGAGAAGCTTAGAATCGTTCGTAAGTTAAACGTGAATACGATTATTCGAGCAGAAAAGTGTCAACCAATGTTTTGAGTGTCTCTGATGCGAGCAATGAGCTCTTCTGACGTTTGAATTAGGTGTTGCGGAAGTAAATATTGATGTTTTACCAACAAAACTTGTTTTACTGGAAACTACTTTTTGAAGAAAATAAATTTTGAGGTTATTTTTAACATGATATTAGTTTTTTGTTCAGGTAGATGGTTAGAGAGTGGTTGTCTTTTTATTTTCTTATAATCCGTGTGCAAATTATCTGGTAAGCATGCAAAATTAAACTTTGATAAATTGCCTAGCTGCCGAAGGTGTGTAATTCAATACACACTTAAAGGATATTTTATTATGTTGGTTTTATACTTGTAAAACATTTTATAACTATAATAAACTTTTACTTACATTGAATCCAAATTGTTATCATTTATATTTCCTAGTTACAAGTTACGTATCAACGTGCATTAGAGAAACATTGAAATTTCTATCTACGATAAAACAATATATTAGCAGCCATAGATTTACAAAAAAATAAACAGAAAACACAATTTGTAGGTTGTATTAATAGAAAAACATATGAATGCACGTCTGGCCAGTGTGGAGTGACAATGTAGCGATACGGCAGCGATGCACTCAGTATGAGGAAGGCGGGGGCGCAACTACTGTAAGTTGGCCGTGAGTGAGGCCCCGGTCGCCGATATCGGCGGGTGTTCGCGGCCCGCGGAATTTTAATCAGAATCCTTGAGCGTCTTAAATCACACAAGCAGCCGCAACCGAGAATCGTCTGGTTTGGAATGCAGTATTGTCACACGTAAGAATGCTACACCCAATTAAATATAGCAGAATTATTTTGCTTATTTCCATTCGTATTTTGTTTTCTTGCGTCCAGACGGACAGACTGCTGATGTACTTTATGGGGCCGAACAGATGTACTGTGTGAACATCATTTACGCAGACAATTTTTCGAATTCCTGTATGCGAAATCGGTAAAGTTTAAGGTTGAAATATTTTAAAAGAAATTTGGTGTGAAATGTTTCTGAGACCAGAATCTGATTGTCATGAAAACCACAAAATAGCGACATATAACATCTATTCTATTCTAGAAGTGATATTATAAATGATTATTTGTTGGAATGTATCAGCAAATACAGTTTTATTTCTGTTCTGGAATGTGACTAAACAACAAGAACACCCCCTTCGTTGTAATGGAATATTAAAGTGAAACATCATTGTTAGTGTTTAGTTGTATGGTGATAACATCGTGACACATTCATCCTAGTAGACTTATGGCTGGACTGTGGATATTTACACTCGGTTCTAAAGATTCCGTATCATCTATAAATTACATTGAACGTCGGACAACTTCCGCTGTCAGTTACGAGGTGTGTACAGATATACCTGAATATAGCCTTATTACACACCAATTTCAGGTATTAAATCATTCGTAATAATTGCAGCGAACACAGCACGTAATTTCAATGTGTCTGATTGATCACCCGGCTCGGAAGTGCAGGCTCGTTTCCACCGCTACCGACATCGAACAATGGGACGTACCGAACTTCCATCATCATCATCATCATCATCATCACACGATCCACAACCGCCGCATACCTATTACCTGTATTATTTATTGTTTCACCTCATGTAATACCTGTGAACACGCTGCCCAATTCTTTAATTACTCTGACCTCTGTACACTATATATTGCTGTATCATTGTTTCACATTTAAATGTATTATGGAATAAATAAATTTCCTTGCATTATCAGTCCCTTCGAATACATACTTATTAATTGGAAAGAACTTTGATGGAATTACTGCAATGTATAATAAATATTACTAATAAATAATTAAAATAGAATAAAACAGCAACCAACAAAGACGCAGTTGCGGCTATTGCAAAAAGATTTTATCCAAACACTAGCTACAAGTGAATGGTGTATAATGAATATATAAATTTATCTTTATATAAGGTTTTATGTTTAATGATAATGTTATTATGTGTAACGCTATAAAGTATTGGTATGGTATGTGAGAATGAGGAATGAATGAGTATTATTTTAGATAAACTGGCAGCAAGGATTAAATAGGGACGTTGAACATGAGTACTCACCTCTTCACTATCGCAGATCTTAAACGAGTACTGAAGCTGGGACATTGATTAAAAGCCTATTTTCAACTTAATCTTTAATTCAATCACATTTAGCTCGGCTCTATATATAAAAAGAGCCTGGCGCTCATTGGATTACTGTGTGTCTGATATCTGTTTCAAAGTATTTTTCAAGCTACATTAAAACATGGTGACATAATAAAATTACACTGCTCTCGTTTTCACTAAACAAGAACCTTGCTAACGACAAAACATACTGTGTGAATCCTATTAGGCAGTGTAATTACGTAAGTAATCGTGTTATTAGTTTATACGTTAGTATATTACTATTGTGAATCACTCATGTCCATTAGCTGAATTTAAAGAAATATCGATGATTGGTAGCCGTGAGGTAATATAAGGAATACTATTTTTCAAAGAGCAGGGGCTAAGAAATAAGCGGAAGAGATGGTACATATTGATGTTCCATTATGTGTAGTTTCCTCGGAACAGTAAATCACGATATGGGAACGCTGCTCTGTTCATCCGGTACAATGACCAATAACTAGAGTACTACTAAACCCACTTGCACTCAGACAAGCGTCACGACGCTCTCTCACACACACACACACATTCATACCCACCCTGCCGCGTCGTCGTCACATTTTAAACCGGACGTCGGCAGTTAGGGCGACATCGTGACAAGTGTCACACACCGGAACCAAAATTTTGAGTTATGTAATTTTTAATGCAGGGGTATGAGTATTTCGCAGCATGTTTTTCAAGTTTTTATGATCGTAACTTCTGATGGCGGGATAATGAACATCGGCGCTCGACTGGCACGAAGCCAACACAGGCGCCAACCCCACGAATTAACCGCGAAATGTCGTCATAAATCACGTGATTACGTAGGGCGATGATTTTTGTCACTGAACTATTTACTTTCTGTCCTCCTCCCACCGCCCCTACCCTATGACCCGCCTCTGGCGACACAATCGAGTTAAGGGATACGTGCCATTAGTCGTAACAATAGACAGAGACGTTCATATATATATATACGCACAGCCAGAACAGATCAAGCGAGAAATGAGTAGTGTACAGTCGAAATAGCCTTTAGCTTTTAGTCGACCTTCCGATGTTACATTTCCGATTACTACCACCAATGTTTCTATCCTGTATGTACATATAGTCCGTAATATTTATTACACATGTATCACTTATGATACATGTCGGGAAATGGCTAAGAGAAATGCGAACATCCGATAAATATAAACATACATAGAACGAGTGATTCGATGACCTGGCATCCTTGGTTGGTGTATGTGTGCGAATGTAGAGTCGCGGCAGCACCAGCACCAGCAGCTATAAAATCTCAACCGTTTCTGCAAATACAGCGATTTTAACCCCTATTACAATGATAGAACGTGGTCGGGAGATTTGCTAAATCCGGCAGCAAAGCTGCGTAGGTATAGCGAACCACCAGGATACATGCGCTCGGGCCGCTGAATTTTCCGCGCGACTACAGATTAATTTGCTTGCGCTGTCGCATCGCGTCACGTTGGTCCTTCCGTCACTATCAGAGCGGAAGATGTTGGGATTTGGTATACACGCAGTCTGGAAATAGAAGCGTTCAGTGGTGCGACAAACACGGATCAACCTTGATACACTTTTGTTCCGTCTCAAAATCAATGTCGCCGCCGCTTTTAACTTAGTTTCTCACATTCGGTACATGTACTTTCATAAATACTCTATAGGTGGCAGCACCTTACGTATAACATTCAGCGCTATCTGTTAGTCAACTGCTAAATTATTCAAACTAACTCAAACCTAATCAGATACGAAAACTGTCATATAAAGGTTGTATTCTGAACTCTATAGTTGATACTGTCGGAACATAGATAGCACTTACATCCTGTAGCTGTGTGCGATATTAAAACTTAAAGATAAGATAGGTTATGTTGACGTGTAAAACGGACAGTAAATAATAACGTAGCTACAACATTGGCAGCGATAGTTTAGCTCAAGTTTATACAATACCTGGATATTTGTTTATAAATAATAGTAGAAGTGTGTGTGTTGTTATAATGTCACAGATATGTGAAGTGAGCGGCTCCGGGGATATAGATCAGGTGCCGGTACTTTCTCTTACATGCAATGACCGTACGGAAAACTTACGGAAATTGTTTGCCGCTCAATATGAACAGGAACCGGACTTCTACGTAAGGGTTCCCGGCAGGTATGAACTAATGAATCGCTAATTATAAACGACAGATTTAAATTTACCATGTCGATAATTTCATTGTCATAATGAACATTCATTGGTGAGTAGTAATTACGAGTTAAATAACATGTCAACTGCAAATTAATCATATTACGTTTGTCATTTTTTAAATTAAATGTCTACTAATAAATTTGTTAACTATATATACCTTGTTGATGCGCAGCATATCTAATCAGTTTGTTATATTTATATGTCATATTTTCTTTGATGTATTACGTAAGGTCATAACAATCAGTCAGCTATTGTTAGTTATTTGTTATCTCAGCATTATCAAGGTTATTCACATTTGTCGCGTTTGCTTATATGCTGTGCCTTACATGAATGTATTGATGGTTGCTGACTTTACTATTTTGTAATATTGTACGTTCTAAAGACGGCTGTACTGTATTCATTGCATAAGATAATCATAAACATTTTTTCCTCGGTTAGGGTGAATCTTATAGGAGAACATATTGACTACTGCGGCTATGGAGTATGTCCTATGGCCTTGGAACAAGATATACTTATGGCTGTTGGGTCCAATTCAGATGGAGTTTTGCGATTAAAGAATCAGGATTCACAATACGAAGATTACGACTGCGCAATAACTAATTTCAAGTACGTTATTTACTTTTCAAACATAAAACAGTTGAATGGTTAATAAAATGCAATAGTAATAAAGCTTTGTAGACAAAATTTTATATTTAAAAACTACATACGTACTAGAAAATATCCTACGTATGAAGTTTAGCTTCACTGAACTGAAAATATGATTATACATAATTACTTTTAACTAAAATAGTAAATGAGAAAAGTTTGTATTCATTAATAACCGATCCAGTTTAGTATTTTTAATATGAGTTTTTGAGTAAAACGACCATTATCGTTTAAAATACATTATGTCTTTTTTTCAATATTGCATTAATCTTCGTTATTTTTCATATTAAACTAAAAATAACCACGTGTCATATTTTTACAAGTATGTTCATAGTTTACTTGTTTTTTTGCGTGCGTTTGTTTTATTGCCAATTGAGACGGCATGTTCATTAAGTTGCATATGGATGTTGGATATTGGTTTTCTCGTGTACCGGATATTAGGAAATGATTTCCGTAGAATTGACATCGTATCGGAGGGGCCCCGATGGTACAAGTACTTTCTGTGCGGCGTTCAAGGTATCAAAGAGATGCTACCAGAGAACATCGGTCTGTCCGGTATGAACGTGGTTGTGACCGGAAACATACCGCAGAGTGCCGGTCTGTCCAGTAGCAGTGCAATGGTTAGTGCTGCAGCCCTGGCTACCGCACATCTACACAAAGTAAGTGCATATATACACACACCGTTATCGGTAATGATGAAGCTGACCATGTGCCACCAGTCTCCCGCATACACACTAAACTCAAACAATATATTGCCACCGTTAACCGGGTTAACTCTTCTCGACCGAAAACCACGACAAATTGAATCCGCCGCACAGTCACTGGCGTTGTCGTTATTAATACGTACGTTTTGCAGCTATATACCAAAGCGAACATGATTTATATTGAATTATTGACTTTATGAGTGGCTGCATGGATTATGCAACTTAGAAAAAAGTATAAATCTGTTTGGAAAAGTTTTAAATCGTCCGCAACGCTATATTCCAGACTTACATGCTTCGGTATTATCGTTCTGTCTCGTTAAATATTTATTATATCAATGCGAATATGTCAATGTAGTGAAATTCTTTTACGTAACTGTAATATCTGTACACGATTCAAATACACTGTAAATAAATCTTTATAAAACATTTCTCAATCATCTTCCTATATCAATAAAATGCGATTAAGGTGAATTATTATGTCAAACTAAATCCAACGTATCACAGCACAAATAAAAACGTCAAATTAATATAAAACTTGCGAAAAACAAACTGATTAAACTGAAAATACCATAACGCCCGAATAAATATATAATCCGATTAAATTGTTTACTGGAAAAATCTCAATCTGTTGCTATTTTTAGTATGTTTATAATTTGCGATTTATTTGTTCTGTTTATTTCTTCATTCATTTAACTACTAAGTTGCACGCAAATATTGGAAAATAAAGTATTTGTAATTATGATAATAGATAGATAATGACTATTAGACTGTAATGGCCATTAATTCTGTAAACTGCCGATTAAAGCTGATCAGACAGTTTCGAATAATTGATTTCGTAATACAATTGGTAAAGAGACATGGAATATTTGATACAATGTACACACTATGGTGAAAATCAGATACGAATAATTACGGAATACCATGTTTGGCTGTTGGTGTAATAATTTTAATCATTGTAGCCCTTTGCTATAAAGTGTAACCGGAAGCAATATGACCTAGATAGAAAATCGCCTAGTCGATATGAACATCCGTAAACGTGCTAGCCCCATAAACCCCTTGTATATAATTAAATACGGGCGGGGGAGAATTAACGTTTCTCATGTACACCATCCGTACGAGCGTGACACGCATACGTTACATCCGTGTACACAACGGACAAGTATATACGGGCATACAGCTAGTCTGTTGTTTCATCATTCGCAACTCTTTCATTGGCCGGCTCGGAATTGCTTTTTAAACATGGATGTATTCATTTCACACTGTGTTTATAGATTTGATAACACTGTTATTGTATCCTTGTTGGTCAAAGTTCTACATTAGTGACCGCACGGAATATGCAAATAAATTTATTAAACTTTCGTTTATTGGTAGAATATGGATTTATTATGAATTGTAACAGAATACATCGCTATTTAAATTATTTACATCAAAAAGTTTATTGAATTAATTAAACAGCTCACTGAATAAACTATACATAAAATGTACATTGTGCATGCCTTTCTATAAATAGTTTTTATATTGAATATTTAAAATTTTTACTTCAATATTATATGAAATATATATCTGATATCGCTGGCATTTCACCATGTACAATTTGAAGTAACGAGCAAAATTTATAATCTAGCATTTGCATTAAAATTTAGTTGGCTTGCATGTGAATGTGCTGACTATTTTTCTGTTATTTTTCAGTTGACTTTTTCCAAAAAGAAACTAGCCAGCTTGAGTGCTGAGTGTGAAAAGTACATTGGCACTCAGGGCGGTGGAATGGACCAGGCAATAGCATTCTTGGCATCGGAAGGTATGTAAAAAATTTTGCTTACGTGAATGTGATACCAGAACTACATTTTAAGTATGCATATACTAGCTGGAGATTCACTGTTGGAATGTGAAATCCTAAATGTTATTTTCATTCTTCTTGAAAAGAAAAAACGAAAATTGTATGCAGTCATTTTGACACCTCGCAAGTGTTAATAATTTAACATTTATACAAACGTTTGTTTACTCTAATATTCTGAGAATTTAACCGACATATTTAATAATATATATGTGAGCATTGTACCACAAGTTAAGTGTCTTAACTAAACAACCATTACTTCTACACGTGTGTTTGCTGACAGTTGTAATATTCCTACTATTTGTATAATTCCTCATTAACGTGTGTAGTGACGTCATATGCCTGTATTACAGTTGCAGGGATCTTGTTACAAGTTGACGACCAACGTGTCTATGATAACAGAGCAATTAAATATGCATACGTTAAATTCACATATTAAAATCTCTCCAAGAAACGGCTACTGGAGATAACGTTACATATTAACAAAACACGCATAATATATAATCTGTGCCTGTGCATACGGGGGACAAACGAATTAAAAGATGAAACGATGGATAATTTTAAAAAAGCCTAGTGCATTCATTTTACACACCTTTATGTTGGTATAACTGTAGTTAACGTACAAGGCGAGAGAGGACGTGCAGAGAACAGGATGTAGTACCCTTGTATGAATTACGCGCGGTATATATGTATGTACTAGATATGCAAATGTAACAGGCCACACTCCCTAGCGGCTCCACGCATAGTCACTGTGACACTGTCGTCATTTTCAGATGATTTACCTTGAATATCTGAGGCAAATTGTGAAATTATATTAACTAAACTATATAATGTTGTCAAATCAAATTTTCATGATGCTATTGAAGAAAACTAATTTAATCTAATACATGTTGACTTTATACTATTACCACTAAAAAGTTTATCTAAACTCTGTCAAAACACACATTTTTATTAACTTATTTCTTTCTATATAAATATAGTTTTATTATGCATTCTTTTACTATATGAAATTATTTTTGTTCTCATTTCGATATACAGGTATACACACAGATATTCTCTATAATAAAAATTTGCATCCATAGATTCTTTATGTGTTTTCGTTAAAATGAGGGCAAAATTTTAAAACTTGTTTGCACAGAAGAGCCAAAGTAAACAATGTAAATTTGTCCCTAACTATTTCATACTGTGTAATTCAGCAGTTTTGAAAAGCTGTTTTAACGTGATCCAAACGCTTTGAATATTTTTCAAAATGTTCAAGCTAGTAATTCGTGTCATACAGTCTGATGGATATTCGATATTTTCGTCCGTTTCATCATCTAGAGAGTATCTGGAGATGCTATGTCAAAAGTTTACAAAAGTGTTTTCAACATCCGAACCCTTCCTCTATCTCGCATCTTCTCCACCAACCTCCGCTCTTCATTTGTTTTAAGGAGTTTTTCTCTCAATTCGTGTAGTTTTTCTCTCAAACACAAAATACAGACATCTCACGAGAAATTGAAAATAATATAAATAAATATTTATATTTGTTTTCAGTTTTATTAAAGTATTTCAGAAGGCTTTAAAATATATTTTCACCAATACAACATATAGGTATAGTTGAAATGATTGATGAAATCGTGTATGGAAAACAAAAGATTGATTAATTATTTTCTAACATCATGTGCTTAACAAATTATTAATCATCAAAAATATTATTTGATTTTTTGATTTAATAAATGTTAAAAAAAGAAAATTTAGAATTTAAATGAATTAGTTGTGAATTTTTAAAACTCTATATTCAGTAAATCTAATTTAGAATATAAGTGGATATTCATACATTCGAATAAAATAGCGTGGAAATAATAATTCATATCTCTTTTAACATGATATATGCGACATTTGGCTTGGTGACAGGATACGCTATTTTTATTCTAGTTTTTATTCGACGTCATCACAAAAACAATTTTGCTCACATTCAAGAGTATCTAAAACATGCGAGCCTATCAAAATATAAGCAGATTTTTCATGTTTTTTTTTATCCATATACAAAAAAAATCTGTAATAAAAGACCTCATGTCTTTGTTACTATAATAGTTCAGAATAAAATATCATCTGAAATTATGTTTATAGAGCAATGAATCTATGTTTTTACTTTCTTATACAAAATATAAGAAGTAATTAAAAAATAATATAAAACAGTTTTCAAATAAAAATGATAGAAAATAATATTTTAAAGAATAAATATTTTATACATTTTTCTTCTATCTGTATTCAGACGGATAGTATTGAAAATATATGCTTAACAAAAAAAAACAAAGTATGAACTGAAATACTCTTTCGAAATATCATATACAATGTGTTAGCTAAAAATTTTATATCATTAAGTTTTGATACATATGTATAAGAAAGTCGTGTGATGACCACATAATATTTTGTTCTACTATAGAAGAGAGGGTGCAATGACCTCCACAAATATAATATGTGAACATACAACCCGCATTGCATGCTGTGCAGTGCCGGTTGCGTCGTGAAAATATTTATTTTCTACTAAACGTGTAGGAAATTCGAACATATGTTACAAACTAATATTCCTTAACAATACTTTCTTTCATTTTATCTTCACACATTTTTCGTCTATTTCTATTGAGTGTTTAGTTATATATATATTTATGTCCACGGAAAATATTTAAAGTATCATAATATGCTGCGTGAACAAAAAAACAAATGAAAATGGAATATTTTATTGAAATGTCTGAGTTTCATAGCATTAAAATTGAGTTTTGATATATGTAAGAAAGTCGTGTGGTGACCATGCCAGACTTTTAATATTTAAAAGAATACAAGGCATATCAAAATAGAATAATGTCTATGATAGGGTTTGGAAGGTTACACATAAAATAGATAATAAAACTAGAACTGAAATAAAACAAGTTAAAGTGAAACACCCTAACGTCGTAGATAGATAATTTACGAGTATACCACCAGTAAATCATTTGGCCGAGTTGGCTTGGTGTTATTCTTCATTCTTTTGCCTATAATTTTCACTTTGCTTTCATTTTGAAGTGGCGGCTCGGAAAGTTTGAAATTCTGTCGACAGTACGAATGAAGAAGATACGGTGTACGACTTGAACTTGCCTGTCGTACAACAAAGTTCAAGGTTGGTTACCGCTAAACAACAATGTAGGAAATCTCGTTATTAAAGAAAATTACATTGCACGTACATTTTCATATTACCATTGTAAAATGTTTCAGCCCGAGACAAAATTACGTTATAACTATTTAAATGAAACGATAAACATTTGAAGTTACCTTCACAGGCATATAAGATTACATAACATAATATTACTCTGTACGCATTTCAGCTTAACTCAATTCATTAATGTGTAGAACTTCATATATGAACATTCCACTTTGTATGGTATGCAGGAAGAAAGTTTTACTTACGTTCAATATTAGTTTAATTTGAATATTTCAAGTCGCGCTACATGCGATATACATACATATAGTGGCAAGAGTGAATTTTAGAAAAACCAAACTACCAGATTTCTGATTTCAGACTTGACCTAACAAATTCGCACATAATATTCCCATTCAAGTAGGAAGTAAATTTCAATGAATACATAATCAAGAAAGTGATAAAATTTATGTATTCAAATATGGTCATAAGTTTCTTTTTTCGGTTTACTTTTTATATGCCACATAAATCATTGTTAACGATTCTATTATTCACTAAAAATCCACTGCAGCTATGCGATTTATCAATTTTTTATGTCACACTTTTCGGTCATTCACACGTAAAGCGCACGCGCAAAAAAACCAATAAATTCTAAATAAACTTATACATACGTAATGTGAAAAAAGGTAAGTTTTACATACATGTGATGGTTTTATTGTTACAATATGAACATGATTTGTGTGATACACTTGGGGAGGATGTATGGGTAAAATTTATTATAATCTAGGGATAATTGGGTTGGTTGCTGTTGGTAGTAGTGTATGCAATTGTTGGTCGGGTGGTAGGATGTAATTAATTATCAAGTACGTCACATTGCACAAACAAGCGGTTATTATCCGTGTAACTGGAAGTTTAGCACGAAACGTATTATACTCGGCTCATTATCACAGTATGCTTTAAATTTTATGTACCAGTAAATGCTATATTAACTAAACCGTACATAACATTACCATGTCATAAGAATCTCTTACAATATGCATAAGCATGAAATAAAATATGTGAGTAATTGTAAAAAATAATAATAAAGTTTCTTAACTGTAACGACTAAGAGAGGGATTACTTGTATCGGATGTTCTTAAATAAAATGGTTTGACATACACCACACATGCATGTTCATGCATAATTCTCTTCCATTTAATTACACCGTAAGATGCAGAATCCCTGTACTCCAAATCGTATATTCTTCTGAACAATTAATTCCGTATTCTTTTCTTTCTATCTGTAAACTATTTCAATTAAATTTCTATATTGCAACATTTCTAAAGTAGTATCTCTAAAAATAAATCTAATAAAACAAAATTTTATTTGTAACAACTGAAACGTTCTTTCAATTCTTTTGTTGAAGGCAATTCTATAACAGAAGAGTTGAAAGATACAAATGAACATTAAAATAAAAGTTTAAATTAAAAACTTCTTGTTAGAACGTAATTGCTCAGTAGTTTGGAAAATATCTACGACCATTAAAATATAATTTGTTTCCTTGGCAGAACGAAGCTCATTCTTTCTTTTTTCTCACTGTTCATTTTCCATTGAAAGAAAACAATGCAATGCATATAATATTATCTACAATGCGAAACGTTTTATATAAGAAAATATGTACAGAGCGACTGGAGCTAATTATATAGTAAAAAATAAATGCAACAATGTAACTTCAATAGAAATGCGGTGTAGGACGAAAATAAAATAAGTGTTTTCACAGAACGTTTTATTCCATTCTAATGAATGAAATAAAAATGTAGAAGTATCATTTGTATATATCAATATTAATATTGACAGGAGAGATACATAAAATAGAAACTATATATAAGCTACAACTACCAGTGAAATGCTTTGTTCAATTATTCTAGATTTGTTCATATTATAATATGTATTAGGTAATGTTGATGTTTTGTTTCGTTCTTAGGATGTGCAAAGTTCATAGAATTCTCGCCTTTGAGATCGAGGGACGTGGTACTGCCCTCTGATGCGGTATTCGTGATTGCGGACAGTCTCGTCAAGCTCAACAAAGCAGCCACAGCACATTTCAATTGCAGAGTCATTGAATGTCGACTCGCATCGCAGGTAGGTCGGTAAAATTGCAAACTACCTCGCATCACATCACATTTTCGTATAAGTTCAATGCAAATATCGATTTGTCAGAATTCTTTAATAACATCATCATATATGCAGGCAATTATTTACAAATGATTGCACATACAAAATTCCCTTTGGCAATATGGCATTTATCTGGAGGCAAGTAACTCGATTTGCTTTTAATATCGCTATGGAATATCATGTGTACACGCTCTGTGAAATGAAAAATATTTACTGGTGGATGTTCTTGCGTGACGGTTTCTATTACTACGTCATATAAAAGTCTCGTTCAGATAATTTATTTTCTGTTATTTACAGTGTACTTTACACCTGTATGCAATTAGCTTATTAAAACAATTTATTGTCAAGATATGAGGGTAGACATTGTATTTATGTAATTAATAAAGTACAGTTGGGTTAATATGCATATACGTAGAAAAAGATGTACATATTCCCACAGCTGGGGTATAAATACACTTTACGAGGTACATGAAATATATGTTGTTACTGTAATATATTAAATTATATTTATCAGTACAATTAAATAATTTCAAACGATACATATAGATGTATGAATTTATATGAATCTTCCTTTTTGAAAATGAAAATCTTTTTGTCTCTTAAAGGTTTGCTGTTTTTTTTTGGGTAAAATTCAGTATTAATGGTGATATAATCAGTTCGATTTATCTTTGTATTTGTAGTCTACTGACCATATTTCCGGGGTACTACCACAAATGCATCGATAAAATCCACCCCTATTATATCTTACCCTTTGCGTGGTAATGAACGTTGATGGCATATATTTCATTTAAATAGAGCCTTGCTTACCCGACCTAACTATCACTTCAATTATGATAATTTCTTCATCGTTTAGACCCTTTAATGAGTTCATAAATGAAGCCTTTCAAATACAAAAAGAGAGAGAGGGACACATAAGAGAGAAGGAGTGAGTGAGAGAGGTGGCTAATCTCTCGGAAGTAACATCCACTTGGGATACGGATGGTACATTACAGTGTTTCGTTGCTGTGTTCGCGTGTGATGTCCGTTTGTCGTATATACACTCACATTCTAGTACCTTTTGCACTTAATGAACAAGTAATGTTTCACTATTTTCAGTTCTTGCATGAAATTGCTACGTATTTTGTACATTGTTGTGCGTTTATTATTTATAAATTACGGGTTACATTTACTGTAAGAATAAGTTACTTTTCATGTCCTCATATGTAAATGTATTATGTTATATATGTACATCTTCCGACGAAATACATTCGCTATTAATGTAATATGAATTCCAATCTGGTATCTCCATTGACTGGAAGTCTAGTAGACGGCTGTATGTATGTAATGCAACTAGAGAACGGAGTAGATATGCAATCATGTTATAGCAAAGAATAAATTCACTAAAGTCCGCTCACGCAGCAAAATGACCTATTCAACGGTCGGTTGCAATTCCCATGCGAGACACTGACGTAAACGGATATACTTTTTCGTTCTTTATACATCTGGCGTAATGAATACGTACTTCGCCTCTGGCGAAACCAAAATATTACATTTTGTACTTTATTGTGAACGTTGTATAGTGAACCGTTGTGTATTTCACTGATTTCCCACGAGAAACAAATAAATTCATTAGTTAAAACGATTTCTAAATGAATTTTTTACGAGTTCGTTTATCAAACGTAGTATTTGCGTCAAAGTTTATTATTTCAAATAATGTTATAATTCACGTGGAGTATATTTAATCAGAGTGAATAATATTTTAATTTGTGTATTATGAAATCAACTTTATAGGTTTTTATTACTACAAAGCATCGTGATGCTATGCCAATGTGCTTATTGACAATGTAAATGTAATATGAACATTATTTCCATCACTCCGCCATGTCTCATGCTTACATGAGAATGTACCAGTAGATTCCTGCAGGTTCAGACTGGCAGTAGACGAATGATATTGGGTTCAATTCACGGACAATGATCTTTATTCATGACGTCGACATTGTATTTGTGAAAATCCGAATCAGTCATGAATTTCGCAAAGTCTGATGTCGGCAAATTTCGTCAGACAAGTTTTCCAAACCATTGCCGGCATCACGCAAATGAGATGAAAGTTAAATGTTTGACGATGCATTCTGTACCGACACACACACACACACACTGTCCTACCGCTTATATGTAGCAGTCAAACCAAAATAACCCACTTCTGTTTATTCTCATTGCCGTTTTCGCTTTAATAAAATGCAGTCAAATAAGACAACACCTCCGAGCGTTCTGTGGATTAAGGAAAATACCATTTGTACAGTGCTACCGGTCTGGTAAACTCCATGTACATTTTCATTTAAACTAATGTTCTAAAGCGCTCGCTTGCACTCAATTTAAAACTATAGTATTAGGAAATTGCTGTTCATATCAATGCAGAAATGTGTACTCATATACATTTTCTACATTATTAAATAAATTTATATTAGTTTTAATCTGACATAAATACATTTGTCGAGTAATGCAATTTGCAAATCCGCTAGTTTCATGTTCAGACTTATTCCTGTTAATAAAATCTGTCAAATACAAATTAGTGTGTACGACGTATGGTTAGTTGAAATGTTCAAGTAAGTAATAGTATTAACATGTGAGTTGTAGAGGTCACAACCCAAAGTGACCGCAATCGTCCATTTTGCAATAAACTAACGTAACTGAATGTACGAATTGAATCCCCGGATGCACGGGTCCACCACATATCTTGACCGTTATCGGTACGTCTCAAGATCGAGCCGCTGATGACATCAGAAACCAATATTACAGGTCTTAAGTCACGATTATGTCCAAGCACGATCCTATAACACTGATTCACGCACGCGTACACACGGGCCAATAGCGAACACTGCCGGGAGAATGAAAGTACATATATATCTGTTATTATATACTCGAGGCAACACAATGTCTAACTAGTAATATTACTTTATATATATCGCTTCATTGGTTCTCGTTATTAAAATACAATTTCTGTATCTTTACAAAATATTTCTATACGAAAATTAAATGAAAAAATTAATGACAATTGTACTGAAGGTTAACATTGCGTTTAATTAAGTTTTTTTTTGTATACAGAATTCAAAGTTCCCTGCAGCAATTTTCATTAATAAAAACTTCTTTATGATTGCTCCTGAAAAAAACCAATTTCCGGATCTTGAACTGAAAAGAAAATTTTTATTCACAGACCAGGTTTTACAAGAATTAGAATGTTTTATTGTGTGTCGGTTCAGCTTTATAAAAAATTATTTATCCAAATTGAATTTTAACATGTATTTCTTTTATACTTTTGTAAATTAATTGGCTGAAAGGAAAATTGTAATATTTTTGTAAATATATTTACTGATAGTTCGTTTAATAAATTAGTTGAAAGAAAACTTCTATTCAGGAGGTAAGCATCCTGAATATAATACGACAGACTTGTATGAACATGATTCTAGATCGTGCAGAACACACTATTCTACACGCTAGATTTGAATCAGGCACGTACAGACTCAGCTAATAAACAAAAATAAACGTCAGTTTATTACACTATACAGTATGTTTGACCTGTACATTCATGTACATTTGGATTTTTCCATAGAAACACGCTTGCGAGAACAAAATGGTGGCAGCGAGCTGGGAGTTATTTGTTTTAGTAAAACACAATATGTGTTTCATGAAAATAAGGAAAAGCTTAGTAGAATATATCCTTGCAAAATAGATTTTCTTATATACGTTTTTACTAGAAAGCATAGATTGCTGTTAATAGCTCTTCTCTACTTTTAAATTTAATGTAAACATAGGGATGTTGGTAAACAATATTATTCATCATTAATCATGAGAAAGCCAAACAAAAATTACAAATTTAAATATTCTTTATCTTCAGTTTATTTTAGTTTCAAATAGAATAGTTTTCTTTCTGCCTTTCAAACAAAAGTATTTAAAATCTTGTCCATACATGCACAGAATGTGAAATGTAATTACTTATTTGTTCTCACAAAGTTCTCTATCTTTCTAATCGATTTAGCTCTCCTAAAGTTTTTGTCCTAGCAAATCTTCTTTGTAACTTTAGTAAAAAAACTAGGTGAATTAATTAAAATTCTTTAGCAGCTTTCCGAACCAGTTGAAAAAAATGTGGTTTATCAAAGAGTTCTAATTATTTAGCACTTGACTTGAATATTTTTATATCTTGTACGAATATTAAATGTAAAACATCTTTATCATAATCTGAAATTCATACTTTATGAATAAAAATTTCTGAAATGACAAGTTAAAATATTCATTTCTCAAAGTGAAATTTATGCCTGAAAATTATACAAGATATATTTCTTGTAAGTTATTCTTCTTCATATGATCATCTTTAAGAACCACTAAACCTACGGGAGTACATATTTCTAATATAATATTTCAGCATACCTGGCTTCTTGAAACCATCAATATATTGAGAAAGGATGAATGAATGAAAAACTCTATGTATATTTCATTCAGTTAACTTTATTTATAAACTTCGTATTGGAATGGGAGGGTGGGACTTGGAATTTATTCACTTTTACGTAAATCAGATTACATATCTTGGAACGTTTGATTTCGTACAGGGAGATGACCTGGAAAATCCTAAGACTCACAAGAATATTAACTTACCTTCCGTACATAATCTGAATCTGTAATTATAAAATCATTTCAGCCAAATACCGTCAACAATCAATGTATATTTCAGCAACACTAATCCGTAGGGTATTTTTAATGAATAAATATTCCAAGAATATTCAGTTCATTTCATTCGTATCAGATATACATTTATTTTCTAGCATTTATATTCATAAGCGAAGAATTATAATCATTACTCACAATTCAACTGTGTATTTATTATTTAGCAATAGAGATTTTGTTTCTGACTCTTGAGAAATTGTATTTATGACGCAATATGTTCTTTTTGTACAATAAAAGAATGTTATTTGGTCCGTGACGGGCGAACTCATACTATAACGGAAATACTAGAGCCCCTTTTTGTTGTTTTTTTTTTCTATGGCTGCAATGTTTCCAAGCCAAGAGTAGAACAAAAATATGATTAAACTCAAACTTAACTTACTTGAAAAATATGCTATACTACACCATTTCTCCAGATTTGAAACATACAGTTATTAAATTTACAGAAGTACTGTTTTTATTATTTATTTATTTTGATTTTACGAACAGAAATGTATCTTTGTGAATTGTTTATCAAAACGAATGTATCGCATGAGAGTCTAATAATGAACGTATATACGGCTTAGTTGCATCATTTACCAGGAATTATATCAGCAATATCTTGATTAAATTCACTGGAACACAAGTAAAACGTTGAACATTGCGTGGTCATTTCACTGTTATAACTGGGCGTGATATGTCTATCAACATTTGATCTTTTATTTTGATAATAAACAGGATAACACAACCCTTTGATTGTCCAAATGCTTTCTGTTATAATAAATTCAACAGAATAAGTCTATTTGAAACTACATCCAAATAAAAAATAGTATTTCATACATTTATATGTATTTTTGAGGGAAATTATTAAATGTAGTTAATTTTAAAAGACACATCTATTTTGCAATTTGTTGTCCACTGAAAACGTTTTGCTACACTGACATATAGTTTCCATTGAATTTCTAGTTAAATCTCTGTAGTTCGGGCCTAAAAGTTTTAATGTCGTCTGTAAACTAATGAAATATAGCAGCAATTTCAGCTACTTTGTTTACTTGCCTGCGATGAAATAATGAATTTCATGAAAGTTTAAATTAGCTACACAAATTTTACTTGGCTTTTATAACTGTTTCCTTCATGTTCTCACGTGAATAATGAGTTTAATAAATTATAGTGAAAAAAAACTATTCATTTATAAAGATTTTATTGACATACATTAAAATATACGGAGCAGAAAATTTATTTTTCATTTTGCTGTTTAAAAAAAGTACAATGGTAAATATTTTATTTATATCAGAGTTAGTAAATATAAATTGGATACGTACGTGAGGCTTTTTACAAAAGTGAATATTCTTATTTATTCGCCATTTGTATATTTAGTTTATATTGTGTTACTTCATTTCTAATAAAATTCACAAGATATATGTGGAATATAAAATCTATATTACAGTCACACTCGAGTATATATATCTTGAAAAAATAGGTATTTCGAGGCTGTTGTACAACTTTAGTTAGCTGTGCCCTGTAGCTGGATCAAATGGCAAGTTATACTGCTTATCTCTGGTTTGCCGTGTGGATTAAATGGTTCTCTTCAGAGAGAAATCCAGTTCATTCGCTTCTGAATACCTGCTTGTACCTCATTGCTTCACACAATTCAGAATGTAATTTTACTCGTGTCGCTGCACATTGTGAAGAAGATTAAATTGGTGTAAATTTGAATTGCCTATCATCAAGTGAGCGCTTTTACTGTGTAGACTGGTAAACCCTGTAGACATTTACTTTGTATATAGGTCGATGTAATGAAATACCATTCGTCAAATTAATATTCCAAATAAAATGATTGCTATCTAAATGTTTCTACAAACTACAGATTATGGAAACCTTTTAAAATATTTAATTCAACATTTCAAAGGTATTCATAGCAATACACATGGATACGCATATAATATAAACTGTATCTGATATTCTCCAAAGAATTTTTGATACTGATTACGCAGAAAACACGCAGTTCCAAATTCAAAACAAAAAGATCCATTCATCAAGATACAAGAATTGTATTTAAACACGTTAATAGATTTCATTGTTTAATTCAAATAATACACTATATCACTGTCGTTAAGTTACAATACAAACATTTCAAGATAAAACACGCGAAAGAGATACGTGACTGTTCATATAAATTTGGTTTACAACAAAAGATCTCACAGACTTTGTGTATGTGTGTGTGTGGATAAGCGAAGTAAGGAAAAGTGTGAAAATAATAGCGAATGATTTTCATTGGTTATGGAACGTGCCCGCGCACACACACACCCAGCCAATTAACTTACCTACTTGCTAACTCCAATGTAAAGATCGAACATCAAACGTTAAGCGTTTAATAACAAAAGAACATTATGTTCTCTTTGTGCGGTGGATGCTCGTATATATTATGCATGCACTTTGGCCCTTGAGATTGAAATGACTCTGCTTGTAGATTTTAGCTAAAAGGAACGGGCTGGCATGGAAAAAACTACAGAGACTGGGAGATCTACAGCAAGCTCTGGGACAGGATCTGCAGACAATGTGCGATTTAGTGGAGCAGACACTCCACTCTGAACCTTACACCAAGGACGAGGTGTGCCGGGAACTTGAGGTCACTAGTGAACTCCTTGATGAAGTGTCATTGACACCCAACACCAGACACATCAACCAGTTCAAACTTTATCAACGTGCCCGGCATGTATTTCAGGGTAAGTGAAATATTCAACATAATCTACTTTCAGCAAATACATGCAAGTACGTTGCATATTTCAACAAAATCTTCTTCAATTACTATCAGTCATAGGAACATTAATATCGAATTATATTTCTTCTATTAGAGTTACAAACCCATGACAGTAAAATATTCCGAAATTAATCAAAAGAAACTAATATTTAGCAAGCTTTTTATTCTGACAAACTTGTAGGTCCAATTTTCTTTCACAGTATTATGTTCGATTTCTATAGAGAATGAAACAATATCTGAAAAAGATTTTATTCAAAAAACGTAACGCTCAAGTTTGAAAGTTTCAATCAATAATGAGACAACGACGAGAGAGTTGAGTAAAAATTTAGCCAGAAGGAGTGAAGCGTAGGTAGTAGTGATACGTGGACACGGTTGCTTAGATATCTGAATCGTCTGTAGTTTGTAGGTATCGTAAGTATCCTTGAACGAATGCGCACTTTTTCCAGAGCGAAAATAGGATGTTTTCTTTGCCAACAAACCCATCCTACGGGCACCCGTTTTCAAAACACCTTCACTTAAGTGATTATTGATTGCCTGGAGTCAACATTAAGATAAAATATTAAGGAGACGGTTTTCTATCTGCCTATCACAAGATGTTCAACTTGATACGACAACAAATATTGGAACGCTTAGGAGCGGTTATTTGCTATAGATTATTTGTTATAACACTTTGTTACCCGCACACAGTCTGGCATTTAATCACACTCATTTTCACTCAATCGACATAAAAATATTATTGTTCACCAATTATTTCTGCCATGTCAATGTTCACGAAATCAAGAAGAAAATTACAATCATTTATCACAGTATATTATTACAATTGCCTTGTGTAAATGTGCTAACATATTTTCCAAAATATCAAACATAAAGACGCGGAAATTGGCAATTTTTTGCGTTGCTGTATATGCAGGGGGAGGTTCAGGTTACAAACAAATCTTTTCTTTCTTTGTTATTCAAAGCCAAACATAACAAAATTTCCATTTACTGAATGTGACACGTCGAACTCAGAACATCCTTCAATGTGACAAATTACAGAAGCGTTGAGAGTGCGACAGTTCCATGCGCAGTGCGAGGCGGCCGTCGTCTCCACCGAGGACGTATTGGTGTCCCTCGGTAGATTGATGTTGGCCAGCCATGAGAGTCTGCGGGATTTGTACGAATGCAGTCACCCGCAGCTAGACAAGCTGGTGGACTTATCCCGAGACGTAGCTTACGGTAAGCATGATGACTTAAATATCCTTGTCATTCCATGCCCCGTCAAATACGTTAGTCAAATACACATGAACAACACTTTTGATTAATGATATCGGGTGAAATAGAATATTCCATAGTGTTTATAGTTCATTGAAGAAACTAAATAATAATTCCAGTATATACGTAGATAATATGATTTACTTTTCAACATAACCGTAGAGCATTTAGGTTTTGTGGAGTTTTTACAGTAATTGAATACGTTTCCAATGTTTTATGTATAGTTGTAAAGATTTGTTTGATGAGGAAAACCAGTTGCACCGTCCCTAGTGCACGTTTAAAAGTAGAATGCACAAGTGGCTACTCTGGCTACTACTACACAGGGTGGGTGGTGAGTGTATGTATGTTGGAGGATGTGTTTGTGCAGGTATGAGACTGACTGGAGCCGGTTGGGGTGGCTGTGCTGTGGCACTGGTTTCCCCGGACAACGTGACTAAATTTATTGAAATCCTGAAGGAGAAATTCTACCGGGAACAGGGCATTCACGAGCAACTGGAGACTTTAGTGTTTGCGACGTCCCCTAACTCGGGTGCCTCGGTCCACTACACTTCACTCAATAACAAACACCGAAATTAATTTAGTAACTACTAACCGCAGCCGCCGTTCCTAATGCAATATCATCTACCTTATCTTAGATTTTTATGGCCTAGATATTACTTTTCCCTCCCTTACTTGTTGTACTTATATATACTTAATTAAAAATTATCTTCTTACCATTTTCATCCTACGCGTTTTTATTGCGTAAAAGTATTTCAGAAAAGGTTACAAATAATTTGATAGTGTTTGTAGATAAACAAACATTTTACTATATTCTATAGAAATAATTTAAAATGTGGTGCCATTTTTATATGAAACTTGCCATGTAAAGTTAATGCCTAATACTATTTCACTTTATATATCCTAATATACAGGAATGAATATTGTAATACTCCTAATTAAAAACTCGTATATGAAAATAGCTGAAGTGAAATCGTATATTTCACCAAAGATCTCCACTATATTATATTTGCATCTTTAATTCCAATATATACACGCAATATTCAACTTGTATTAGCAATAGATTTCAGTTCCTCTATTTGCAACGATTTCATTCTGCTATTTACATAATAGTGAATCCAATTTAACATCAGTCCCCGAACAGGATATGTAAATCCTGAAAACGTACGCTGTTATTCTCAATTTATTACATAGATATTTGCATTTGTACCTATTATTTCCGATATTGTGTATTACTACAATTATACTTTAACAGTGTGTATGCTGCATTTTAGTTAGATTAGTTTAGAAATAGACAATGTAGAAACATTTTAGAAAATAAAGTTCGTAAAGCAATACATTTACTTTGGTTGCAATGCAATTTCATTACATAGATAACCAGTGTCATAAAACAAACATGTAATCTTCGACAGGCCACTTAAATAAAATAGAAATGCGACGAATGCTATATATGCACACCAAGCAACTGTTATTTTACATTCTTTTCAGCTGAAAACGTGAATATTTTATTGCATTGTAAAGTTTTATACCCATCTGCACATATACGTACGTATGTTATGTGTGCACATTTAAATTTAAAACCAGTTTTAAAAGGAACATATAGAAAAGTTAACGTAACATTATGTTTCTTTGAAATTTCATCGTTAGTAGTTTTTAAGTGGAGCTTCTACGTATATATACATTTATATATCTGTGCGGTTTGAAGTCTTTGATAATATATTCTACGTTCCCGCTATATATATCAAATCGCTTTATATTTGTACTTGGCTTATTTTTTTCAGCCTGACCACGTTACCATAGCAACAGAGACCGACTTAAATTAATCTTTTTTCGAGAAAATATAGTGACATGTATCGACAGTGGATAACGATCCCAAGAAGCTTGCGTGATGACATATGTGTGTAAAGCTTAAATCAGATAATCATTCTTATAATTTTCAGATATTATATTTTTCATACGAGAGCAGAAGGTCCCCTGAAACTAGTTCTTGTTGAAATTCCAGTTAGTTTCACAGAAAATATAATATGGTTTGCATTATCCAAGTTGAAGAATATCTTTTATAAATTATCATATGTCAAATGTTTTAATAGCCCAGAAGGATCTATATTTTTCTAAACGAACATCATCTACTACTACATATTCTTATATTTCCAATGATTTATGATGATATGTTATGAGATAAATAAGAACAGTGCCATAACATTTTAAATTCATAGAAGAAATGGAAATACGAAGAGACTGGTCGTGAAAGCAACTTTGAACATTTTTACAGTAGTTTTATTCTTTCAGAAAATAAAATAAAGACTTACTCACAATACATTTTAAAGAAGTACTGTACAAAGACAAATGTGTTTTAAGTTCCCACATTTTATCAACCTTTTGTATTACATTGTGACAAAGATATATATAGGGGTGGATTTTTTCAGTCACATTTTACTAAAGAAAAGCGACAAATGATGTACTTATTTAGTATAAATCATTTTCTTTCTGTAAAAGAGAGAAATCATATTTTCTTTTGTATAAAAATGTGGTATTTAATTTAAATATAAATGGAAGTGACGTTGTGTAGTATTTTACATAAATTGCACGGATTCTTGATCAATAGATCATTTAAAGAATAGAATCTATTTGATTTATATACTGAGTAAAAATCATAAATCATCAATGTACCGAATATGTAAATATAGCATGAAAAGCAGTGATTACATTTGGTTTGTATTAAAGAATATAACATTTGTTTCGCTGAAAAAATTCATGTACATGTTAAATTGTCATATTGGATGTCATGATAAATCTCTTCATGGTAGAAAACACTGATAATACTTTCTGACATTGTCACAATGAATCTGAAACACACACCCCATGTCTGCAAATATTTCTCATAGAATGAAAATCGATTTTACTTAGTGGAACTAGCACGTATCTGATACATGCATGTCTCGCTGAGATTTTCAATAAATAAATAGTTTTTGCGTGTACTATATAAACCTTACACGACTTTAGTTTTAATATAATTAAATTACACTTTACTCTGCTAACAATATGTAAATCTATACACACACACACGCGCGCTTGCTATTTTAGTATTAGTATATTGTAATAATTTATCAGCTAAATAATTTGTTCTTTACTGAAATAGTTTTAAAGACATAAGAGAATTTTATATTAGAACGTATTGTTTTATTACAGGAGTAAGGTTATATTTGCAACAGAGGACTGATTTATCTCTTGAGCCTGTACACCAGTGTAATATAATAATGGAAGTAATTATACACTGCGTGGAATTACTTCTTCTACATATAAAACCATTGTGAACATAAAGTCACGCATATATCTGTGTACAAATAAAATAAACACTAAGAGACATGAACAAATTGAAAGTAAATACGATTATAGCACGTACTCTTGTAAGGAAGTGAATAATGCAGACGTGCATAAAGAATGACTTACATGTAAAACAGATACATTTTCTCTGCAACATATTTTTTTAAATTCGTTCTACATATTACTAAAATATTTACATGCGAGAACTATGTCAGCATCCTGTTATTTCCCATATAATTGCTGTAGCAAGTCTTTTTGTATGTAACTTTAGTACATAAGTACAGTGAAACATTGCCATGCAACATTTGCCGGAAGCGTGGTGGTTTCCTGATTGACTTTGTTTTGACATAGTTTATAAACAACAACCATGGTTTACAAACCCTTCCAGTGTTCTCATGAAAGGTAGCAGTATTGTGTGTATAATTTATTTGAAAGTATATATTCTCTGTCATTGCGCATCCAGTGCAAAAAAATATGTTTTTTCTTTATTGCTTGAAATTCACATTTACAAAATTGTAAATAAGGTAAATATTGTAAGATGGATATATAATTTGGAGAACGTCTTGTACAGATCTTGAAGATGAGAAGGTCAAATTTGACAATGTAGCCAAGAAAGCTTATCGACCACCTGTGTAGCTTGTTGAGGCCCACTGGGTAATTATCTCCAAGCTATGACGTTCTACTAATTTATTCTGCTCCGTTGCATAGCAAAACAGGAATAGTTCTTGTCATCTACACGCCGATGTCATCTCAAACACGCAACGTTCGCTTGATGTAACACAGGAATTGATTTAATATGTTGTCATACACAATATATACTCGTCTATAGCTGTTGAGTCTATGAAATTGTTATATAATTTAGTGTTGACAAACATAAAGAAACAAGTCACATATACTTAGACATTTTGTAATCAGACACAGATATTTTGTTCAAATCATATCAGAAATGTGGAAAGTTTTGACAGATATTTAATCATGATGTTTCCTTATGATGATGACATGTCGTTATATTTACAGAAAGATATCATGAAATATCAGTGGCACTGCGTAATTATTATTGAGAAACCCTAGCTACCGGAACAACAAATTTGAGAAATTTATTAATGTTTAGACGGAAAATATCGTAAATTAATGACTGGGCTCATATTTTTTCTTGTAGTAATTTGTAAGTGCTATCTTGAAATACATTTGACGGTAAAAATTTATGACGAAGCTAAGAAAATTCAATACCGCATATTTTCTCACTTTAATATAATTTCTTAAAGCTGATAAATGTCTTTATATCATTTATCATATTTTATAAGAGTATTTGCCGAGATTACTGTCAATGGCTATATTTTAACTCGAATGTGCTCGTGTATGCATTTTGAAAAATAGCATGTAATAAAAGTTATATCTTGTGTAGGTATATTTTAAATTCACACTTTTTATGCGAGGTAAACAGGGAAACAATACCTTGGAGACGGTTTTTGGTCTTAAAGTGTTTTTATAGAAATTTATCGTTTCATAAAAGTGAAGTATGTACCATGTTTTAGGAATGTTAATATTTTATACTGTATATGTATCTGTGGTGATATTTAGTACCACTAGAACATATGATTGATATTTAATTAATTCTATATGTATAATGCTTAAGGTTGTATGTCGGTAACCGATAATGTGCTCACGGATTAATAAACAAGTTGTTCAGCCAAAGCCAACAATTCATCGATCCTGCAGCACGTGATCAACTACGGGCCTACCATGTGTCATTGCCAGACAAATGTGTACATATTGCAGACATTTTGAATTATACTACCATTCGTTAATCAGAGTTAACTTGATTTATTGCAACTGTACGATATTATCTAGCCCCAGTAGTGTTCAGGACACAATGTAAAATTCGTTCAGTCAATAAACTTTCAACGTATCTTTGCATTAAGCTAATGAAATAAGCATAGATCACGTGATATTATTCAAAGTGAATGTTGCTATAGCTGAATATAATTTATTATTTATACATAACGTACCGACAGAAAATTTGCCAAAAATGTCATTATTGGAAAAATTTATCGTTATTGTGATACACATTTAAAATTTTAATAAACACTTTCATTTGGTAGCGAGTTATTGATATGCATATTAATTGTTATTCATGCATACATACTGCATTTATTTGTAATTGCTTCTGTCATTGTAAAATATTGACATGTGAGTACATAATGTTTGAGTAAATATTATAGAATTATTAATATAAATAACTTGGATGTATATTTATATACATACATACATATTTATAGCATATACATATATTGGACTGTAACATTTCCAATTCAATAAATCGCAATCATAACAGACAGGAATAAAAACTGTACAAGTTGTAACATGTATAAAACAACATGATGTCAACAAAAACATCAGGTTGTGCATCTTCAGCAACGATAATACACTCACAAATACATAAACAAAACAAGTAGTAGTAGTAGTAGTAGTAAGTACAAGTAGCAATCTGTAAAGTTGTCGAGAAACACAACGATAAAAACTTGTTCGAACCATACTGGCAAATATCCAATCTACTTCACAGTCACTTCACTGATGTGCAGCAATAGTTAGCAGGCCATGTGTAAGTGGGCAACAGCTTATATGCTCCAGCAGCAGACAAGATGGACACTGCACGACAACATTCATCCAATATACACCAGACACAAAGCAGACAATTCAATCCGTCCGAATTGCAAATCCATACACTTTACAACAAATTCAGGTAATTCATTGTTTGGTTGTATGAATATAATTTGTGTGAGTTCATATATTATTCAAGTAGATTCCTGTAGCTTGTTTACGAGAAAAAATTCCTACTTATATCTCAAGCACATCACGACCAACAATGGACATTTACACATAATACTACTAGGAAAACATCCTTAGCAAGATCAGCAGCACCCATAAGTAGTAGAAGTAGAATCGTACGTTACAGAGTAAATCGTTAAAAAACAGTCGCAGTTCCATTCCGGAAAATGAAGTAAATTTCGAATAAATGTTGTCGAAGCATTTTGGTATATCAGTGTGAGTGTTTCACTTAAATAAGCGTTATTTACTTTACTGCATTGTAACATTTATTCGTAAACATTGCAGAGCAAATAGAAATAGTGATCTATTCATAGTATATAAATATTCTTGGTAAGAAAATATACGTTAATTAGTACCGCGATTTGTTATTTGCATTCCCAGTACAACAACCAGCCATTGTTCCACTAAGAGGAATTAATTCAGAGAAAATGCGCAGATTAATCTTCTTGGAAAATGAACGACTTTCCACAAATAGAAGTACTTGTAACTTGTAATGATAATGTCATTGTCGTATTTATTATTTAATCTTCATTAATTTACTTCAACTGTTAACTATATATACATTGCAATAAGAAAAACATGATGTATGTTTTCTAGAAGAATGTTTCCGGGATGATTATGGATACTTAACGAGCAAGATTTAAGAAGTTTGTGAGCTTGACAATCTTCTAGGTATTTCATCATCCCAGCATGTGACAGGCTGCTTTACCGTGCAACACACAGAAAATACTGCTGATATTTTTTATAACATTTAATAGTGGTAGCTTACGCCACAGGAAAAACGAATAAAAACAGCATACGACCACAAGCTTAATTTGACGAGCACAAAAACAAAACCTTAACGGAATGTAATGGATACTTCTTTAAATTGAACCGTGAAACGATATGAAATAAGAGAATATTTTATTTTGTTTGTATGTTAGATAAACTTTACAATATATAAACATGC
>JAGJTL010000040.1:2491713-2508756 GCA_022063505.1 Calosoma granatense
ACAAATTAATAATGAAATATTGTAGAACTAGTATTATTATTTTGTTTTAGATGAAAAATAGCATTAGATTAGATAATATCTAATTTAGCAATGGAAATACACGTCATTCTACTTACAAATATCACATTGTTAATGTCGACATGAAACATTTGTTTATATATTTAAAGATTGCAAATATTATTCCATCATCCGAAGAACTAAATGAAAAATAAACGAATATGATCTGTACAAATAACTAACCAGTGTCATTCACAGTTTATTCCACAGAATAATAGAGTTTATAAAAATAAACAATGATTTAACAATGATCCCATACAGTGTACAGGAATAAACTTTCTACTGGTTCGTATATTATTGGACTTTATTTTCCTGTTTTGCAATCTGTAGGAAAACTACAACACACTTGGCTCAGTGAATTCGCAAGAATCTCTTCCTGTTCCAGTTTACGAATTGTTGAGAAACTTTGCTAGCCGTTGAAAGAAGGTACTGTTCCAGAACAATATTTTTCGAATAAACGAATATGGTCCACGTAAATAATTGAACCCAAAAGGGTAGATATAATATACATTGATAGGTTCTTAGTTTCTAGAAAATTGCTCGCTGACATTTATGTTTTTTGTAGGAAAACAGTATAACTTTTGCAATCGCGAATTAAATTTGTCTTACTGTACAGAAACTCGTTTTACAATTCATTAACAATAAAGTATGTGTATTAGAAGAAGTATAAAAACGTTCGCACAAAAAACGAATACATGGTAATTATCCAGTAAGATGTGAAACATACCATACTTGTTTTATCTTGCTTAGGGATTTGAAAAAGTCTAAAAGTTTGACAGTTCTCTCTGGGATCTGACGTTAATGTTACTTTAAACTTGCTGTACTTTGTAACAGATTAGTTAAGTAATTCTAAAGTAAAGTTTAACCGGAATATATTATAGTACACACGTGTATCCTTTCATACCGTATACAAATCCTTGAGGAGAAAGTATTTATAACAAGATATTTCTTTGTCAGAATAGATATCAGTTTACAGCTGAGAAAACAATCTGATACATTCGTTGTCATGGTCAGAAAAATGTGTTGTTTTCCTTTCAACTGTCACTGCTAATTAAATTGTATTTTTAATTAAAGCCAAACAGAACAGGAGAAGAAGAAGAATAAGAAATATAGAAAAGAATGTAGTTTTACTTTCCTGCACAATGCTGAATGTATAGTTTAATTCGTTACGAATCCCTGGTTCAATAGTAATGTGTAATATTCCTTATAACATGGTGTAGGTATGGATAAAATTAATTGCTGGATAATTTGAAATGAAACCTACGTTTTTCAAATGAAACAACATATTGAATTATACCTACCGTGCGTCACCATTCACAAATGTAAATTATATACCCGACATACGTGTGTGGTAGATTTCAAACATCTCTAATTAAAAGCTGATATTCATTTCATACTTCTATATTAGTACCGCTATGCGAAAATACAATATGAAAATGATACTTTTAATGAAGTCTCGCTCGGTACATGTATTTCTCTGTAAAATATTTACCTTTGTACTTCTGTTATTTTATATTTTATTTGTAGTAATATTTTATTTCACACATGATACGTATATACATACAGTAAAGGAAATTTAATATAAAATTGTAATGTTAGAAACTTTGTCTCTTGAATATACATACTTGGGGTAGTCAGACCAATATTGGTTATAATGCGGGCTTCAGGCAACTGCAGTAATGTATTTCTTATCTTATGAAAACCAGCAGTGCATTAAGTAAACTATACTCTATTCATTGGTAAAACAATAACTAGCAGGTGCATTCAAGTAGTATGTATAGTTAGTAGCAATATAAACTACAATGTAAATTGTCTGCACAAGTTAGCAATTATGCTTTTGTTTCTATAAGCTCTGAACTTCAATCAGAACCAGCCAGCATACACAAATGTAACATTGTGCTTGACAAGTGAACATGCCAGCACTTGAATATATTTAAAACTAGATTTGTACGAGATAATCAGATCGATAAACAGGAGATTGAAAAGTAATTGCACATTTGTTGTATGTCGTGAACATATGTATGTACTGTACATACAATGTTAACTGAATTACCGGCTGTGATTACAAATTTAGTTTGACGAAGGTTCCGGTTATGTACATAACTTTACTCAATAACCCGTTGTTCCATACGCCAAACTAAGTTTTTATACAAATAAACGTCCACATTGACAAATTATAACTGCAATGCAAATTAAATACATAATTAATACGAAATATGCACTCGTACTATTGTATAACGATGTATTGAAATATTATTCTAAATTAATAATGAACTTACTTGAAAACTGATTTTGATATAACATATCGAAATTAATCTCATCATTAATACGTAATTATATTTGTTTTGAATTTGATATGTAATACTTTATAGATATCAAGGTATGTTATCAGGTAAATGTTTCAGATTTCGAAAATAATCTTTGTTTACACAGTAATATTTCATCGGTTTGTACATATGTACACACAGTAATCCATATTTACCTATAAATATGTTTTCGATTATGCTATCATGTGTTATCGAACACTAATCCGATAACTGATTACCTACGTTCATTTGATTAACGGTCTTATTTTTGATACATCACCCATGATTGGTGAAAGTTATTAATACAAATATCTACATTAATTTTTAGGTACCATTAATCATCGAGCCCTCCCGTAGAAATGTGTTAAATTATAAATGAAACAAACAAGCGTTTAGCTAAGTGCGTCGACGTTCCTGAAAATTTCAGAAACTTAATTCACATGAATTGTTATGTCAGTAAAACTCATTAGTACTCTTCAAATATTTACGGAAATTCGACACTACGAAACGCTGTAATCAAGAAGAAGAGAGAAGAGAGAATGTCTGCGTTAACTTGCCATTCGCAATTAATTAATTCCATGAAATTCACTCCTGATTTGTATGTATTTTTCTTCTAACATGAAAACTTTTAATCTGATTCATGGTATCATTGACCTACTTCAAAGAATATTGCATCTGAAAATTGTAAGATAATGACTTGACAAACAAAAAGTTTTTATATTAGAAAGTTATACATTTTAAAATTAAATATGTATAACAAATTAATAAAATATTAAATTACTGTTAAATGGATGGGAATATAATGAAAAATTAAAGAAATTTTCAATATTGAATTATCGGTAGTTGAATTGTATTTGGTTACTTTCTATTCTGGCGTTGAATTAAATTTACATTCACTGTAGCAGGAACAAGTAAACAAATCACATTGACATCAGTGCTAAATGAACTGTGTATTACTATTAATATGCAATTACACGTCTGTAATATAGTTACATACCGCTGTACATGACAGTTACTTGCACTATTTCGCACGTCATCTACAAGTGCAGACGATGTTGTGCTTCACGTTACAATTCTACAATAATACCGTATTGCTTTTAAGTAAATATTTGTTTTATGTTTGCATAGCAACAGTAAGAATTATTCTTTAAAAAATTGTATAATGAAGCGTGTGGGTAGCATGTGTTTTAGTCAATCCATTTATTTCCATTTTTTTTCGTTTCTCTTTAAACGTTTCGGGACTAAAAGCTCAAATCGATCAGGTTTCCCAGGGTAACATGTAGCACCCGTATGCTGAACCAGCGAGTAGCAATAGTAGGAAATAATCATCGATAAATAAAAGAAATTGTATATAAAGATAAAAACGAATGTCTAAAGAATATCTTAAACTACAAGAGAAAAATGGTTTTTAAAGCTTAAAAATATTATTTACATTTAACACTTATTCATGAATTATCAATGATAGAAAAAAATACAGTAAATTCATTGCATACATATTAGCTACGTACGAACTATTCATAATACTGAACGTAGCGATAAAATGAATACACTTCTGCAGTTGTCAAATTCATTTTACGAGTATTTATACACAATATGTAACGCGTCATTACTTGAACATTCCTTCTACATATTCTATTTAAATGCTAGACATCACAATGCAAAATTAATTTAACCAGACAATTTTGTATCGTACACTCATGTTCAAAAGTGATACTGTCTAATTCTCTACTATTGTATTGATTTACGAGTTCCTCTAGCCCCTTGAGGAAAACATGGGGAATTAATTATTTTACGATTTTTCCACCCAATGACCTAAATCGAGATTTTCCGATCTTTCTAAATCTTAATTTAATACGTGTTTGCAATACAAAACGTTACTTTCTTCACACCCTTCAATTTACTTGAGAAAACAAGACAACTAACAAAAAAAATCTAAAGAAAATAATTTGTAAAAATGAACATTGTATGTATGTATTAAATAACACACTTTTATTTCTAAGAAGCTTAGTTAGAACATGTGAAGAAAAACACATGATACAATGCAGGGGGAGAAAAACATATTTGTTCTGTTGAATGTACTACGAGTAAAAAATATCCTTGTTCCTGAAGAGAATCCAATACGTTAAACACCCCATCAAGTTGTATCGTAAAGTTATTCGGAAGAGGCTTTAGCAAAGTCTGTGAAAGCGTCAAGACTAGTGACAACGAAAACTGACACTCTCTTATCTTACGCAAGATAATCAATATTATTTTTCACAAAACTCCGCCAACAGTGTTGTATATCATCCACACAAGAAAAAAAAACAAAATTCTTTGTCATTTTATTTGTATCCTACTATATTTTACACAACGTCCATTTGTAAAACAAATATTCTGATTTAAACTATATTTAGAATAACGTATTTTCATCTGAAACAAATGAACCCATTTGTTAGTGACAAATAGCTAAAAAAATATTCATTTAAAGAAAATATTACATTTTATATCCAGTTTACCGAACATCAAGCTGTGTTTTAAATTAATCAACAAACAAAATATAGAAGAGTAACGTGATTTTGCATATTTTTCATTTAAATCCGTCGGATTTTGAAAATGACAGCTGCATTCCGGTTATAAAATCCAACTTTAATATACTCGTATTCAATTACGGATTTGTTTAATCTCGTAAAATATTAACTGCGACTAATTTTTCGCTGCAGTTAATGTACGTATATATACACGTATATTACAGTTTAACGGCTTCAATATACATTTATATAGTAGTGAAATATTTCAATCGTCAAAACCAATAAATGCATATTATAATCGTTGTTATTCCGGTCGGTGTTTGATGTTAATCACGTGTCGACGAATGTCGTGTGATGTAGAAGCGTTAATGACACCCAGAACGTACTACGTGATGAAGTAGAGAATGACACGAGGTACAAATCCAATACGACAGACTGTTCCATTAACACCACTTAAATACTCAACCACAAAGAGAACAAGTACTCTAATATCTTGACAGCTTCTTCATAAAAATCCTATATTATTCCTAGTCTGTTTTAGAAACTGAAAAGTATTATTAGTGGTAAAGGTTATTTGTAGGTAGAGGTTATTTGCAAAAACACAGTACAAGAAAAGAAAATAAATTGTTATTTTGCCTTGACAGTATATTAAAAAAGGAATTGTTTAGATCTCAAGCAATTAATTTTAACTACATTAAAGGAGATCAAAAGGCAAATAATTAATATTGCTGGCTGACGCAAGGATAATTTTAACAATTATAAATTTCAACAAACGAACGAAAAGCTGTAGGTTAAGAAACGTCATACAAAAAGCTGATTAATGAAATTTAAATTAAAATAATTAATTTAACCGTACGCTTCTGTTTGATAGAAAATATATTAAATTTGGCGTCTGTGAAGAAGAAAATACAATTTCAAATATCCCGAATAGAATTTCAAATACAAACGGCGGAAATAACATCAACTGTGGTGGGGGGGACACTTTTTCTAATCGATATTTCGCAACATTAAACATGCTTTAATCAAATTGGTGGATATTTTTCAATTTGTATGCACTGCGGACAATTATTAATGGCACTGTAACATTCTTCTTCATCTAGAAACATGTTTAACAATATGTCTGATTTTTGCTAACACTTCTGGAGCATATGTGTACCATAATTTCTATTTTTCTCATTTATTTGTAACATTTTAAAATATTTATGTAATCATATTCTGAACTAATGTTGAAGGCTGGTAATTTTATCTTATGAAACTGTAGTTTGTTACCGGTTTTTTTCCTTTTTTGTTGGTTCTGTAAATTGTTGACATTCATGGCTTGTGTCCAAGTGTGTCCACCTAGGTATGGAGTGCAGTATGCTGCTTGCATATACGAATATATACATGTACTATCTAGTTACAAAATCTGTATGGTTGTTCAACTTTTTGTTGCATTTTTACGCTCTATGTTGATTAAACACAGCAGATATAATATTCATAAAACACTGCAAGCGATAATAAACTTTTGACATAAATGTTCAATACTATTTTGTTTTTAGTTTGTTAATTTTTTGTATCAGTTTTTTTAAATTCAGTATTAAATGGCATTGTAAATAATAATGCATCGGAAGATATAAGAAATCCTAGTAGAAAAAAGACAATATTAGTAACTTTATTTTAGATGCCAAAAGAAATTCCTGATTCATGCAAAGTTCAAAGGTATAGAATCTTGTCATTATTGTTATTTAGATACTGCTAAGTATTTTGTTATTGATTATTCCTATTGTGTGCGAGTATACAAAGCGGATGACCTTATTCAGTTATAATGCGTTCATTGGTATTTATTGACTAGAATTTCGCCCGCTAAATTAGATGTCTGTTCGAGGTAACTAGAATACGAGTGAATTTCAGAAAAATGTATACGATCCTGCATAATTTAACCTGTTTCAACAACAATCGATAAGAAGGAATATTGTTGAGTATTAGCATCCACAGGCTAACATATTTTTTTATTATTTCGTTTGCACAATGTTCTGTATGTAGGCTGTGCTCTATAAAAACGGCACGTTTCATTCTCGTTAATTCAAGAGTAGAATATACATGTTGATAACACTTCAACGGTGGTGGTGCACGAATTTTTAATACAATTTTTTGCTCTTAGAAGGTATGTAAAAAATGGCAAAAAATATGCTTCTTCAGAAGTTGCTATTAAAAATATATCATTAAATTATTTTGTGTTAAATCCCTTTATGATTTAATAATACGCAACCAATTAGCTTTTTGTGCAAAATGACATCATCATTAATTAAAATTGCGATAAATAAATGCGAATCAATACATAAAATATAAATAATTGTTAACAAAATTATTAAAATCATATTTAATACGTAAAAATGCTATGAATTTTAAATTTTTCCAATAAACATTACTTTTAAAATATGTAAATTTCTATTATGCATGTAAGATTCGCACCATAGCAAAAAATATTTCTACGTAAATTTTTTGTGATTTTTTTTTTGGGATCGGTAATACGTAAAATGGGCGAATAAAGACAGGGAAGGCCCCGGTTTTATAAGTATGCAAATTTTACTTTTACCGGAGGCCTTTCGTCTAACGGAATAGGTCTTTATTCGTGTATGCGTGAAACCAATCGATAAAACAGAACAGAAGAATGTCGCATCCAGCAGCTGTAGTAAGCATCATACGATCGTTATATCTTGTATTGTAATAAAACAGAATTATTATTTGTGCGCTCTCATTCGGCGTAACATCTCGTAATATTTGTACCCACCGTAACTGTTGCTGGGGTGGGGGGTGGTGAAGTGGAATTGGGGATTACTAGGTCGTTATAGTAGGTATAGCAGAGTAATCGCATCACATTTTTATTAAATTCTATGCCGTTCAAGGATTCAGGTGTTCCGAGATATTTTATGAGCAAAATAAAAATTTGATAAAAATCCTGGAGATAATAAGTAACGGAAATATAGCTATGAATAATATTATAAATTATATCAGCATTAGAAACATGCACCTGCTATTTATGAATATATAAAAAATAATATTTTTCGCTGTAACCGCTGTATGATATATGAAATTAAAACATAAATAAAAAGTTATGACACGATGTACTGAATAGGATGCATTAGTGAATTTTATTTTTTTACACGAACAAAACAATAGTACACACAAATGAACTGTAATTTGAGAGACACACAAAGCGATTCGCTTACACTGTTATTCGATATACCGATATTTTTACAAGAGTTTCGAATTTAGCTCCGCATTATTTTTTATTGCCGTGATTATTGCATAGTATCAATTGTGTGGTTTATTTTTAAATTTTTATGCACCAATAAATATATAATAAATATATTTCACACGGAAAATAACAGAAATCAGAACATTATCAAAATTATTCTCAACCTCAAATATACGAATGAATATATGAATTACATTTTTGAACATACAAGATGAAAGAATCATACAAAATGAAAGAAGATTTAAAACTGTATGACAGAGATAAGAAAAGGTTAACTCTACATAAAAGACAAGGAAAAATAATGCCAACTTGAACAAAATTAAATTGACGTCAAGTAGAGGAAGTGAATCTCACCAGTAAAGACAAAATGAAAAACAAAGTTACTGCAAAAAAAGAAATGCAATAAACGCTTTTAGAAAAATAAGTTACTCTTTATTAAAAAGAAAGTAGATATAACTTGAATAATATCACGATTATTTAATAAAAATACAGTTTTTAAAAACAAAACGCGACGAATATTTTATATGATGCTACATTTAATGTTTATAATAAAAAGATATACGATAACGTACTTGACAAATCAGAGAACTTTATTTCTCGGCAATATTTAATTATATGTAAACAAGGGACTGTTAATATTATTATAGGAAAGTACCTAAAACAATATTCTAGAAACTGGTTAATTAAATTTTGCATATAGCCGAGAACTGAAGTAGGAATTTGATGTACAATGTGCGGTAAATGTAGATGCCACAATAATGAATAATCAACGTGGAAGAAATACTTTATAAAGCATTCCTAAATTAACTATTTTATTAGGGAAAATTTAATAAATACATGGAACTCTGATGCGCATGCTCCTTTTATGGAAAGTAAATAGTTTAAAGTCATAAGAGTTCATTTCTACGTCCTGGTTACACGCGTTGCCACAAATGTACAAGCGGGTCACAAACTTTGTCCATTGTATTCAGCAAACAAGCACTCCTTGCATTAAGATTGCTTATGTAAATAAACGTAGTGGTAGTAGTGTGGAATCCGGTGAATTTAAGTACACCATTAAAACGTTTCATCCCATGTAGATAATCCAATAAATAAATATATTCTACTCTTCCTGTTGAGACAAGTTAAAATAAAAATTCAGTTTCCACTGGTTGAATAATGAGTATGAACGTTTACAGCGAGAACTCGCCTTAAAATTCTGGTAAAATATTCAGTCATGAAAATTAACCGACCAACAGAAATGGATTTTACCACAAACCTTGGAATTAAAAGAACAAAAAAAAACTTAACTGCGAATGATCTTAAATTTTAACTCCGTCTGCACTGTAATACTACCATTATCATAACATTTAAAATAATAATCAAGTTTCAGAAAGAAAAAGTTTTGCACAGAAAATCAATGAATTCAGTTCTTAGGAATATGATCAGTCAGGTACATAAGTTTGCACTTGCATGAATTACCTACTTGCATATTACGATGAAACTCATTTAAAAATAAGATGTAATTGTTCCCATAATGAAAATGGATGGATACATTTGCATAAAAGCATGGCTCTGAAAAAGTAATGGAAAAAAAAGTGACATGAAGGAAATCTGGAAAAACCAGAATAATACCAAGAGACATTCATTTCAGATTTTTAATTTACGCTTGAAGTAACGAATATGCTTTATGTATGAAGTATTAATTAAACAATATACTATTTCCAGCATAAGTGATTGAAAAGCATTTTGTATAAATCTTTTATCAATACATCAGTATAAGCTTTTAATATATTTTCAAATAGCTTTCCAATAGTGATCCACCTTATTGCGAGTAGTAACAAGACCTAGCACTTTCCATAAAGTTTAGGAACAAGCTAATGCAAGTTAACCTTTGAAATTGCATTTGCAAGTTCGGAACTATTATCGAACCTGTCTCCTACAATAGACTTGTTACTTGGAACGTCTTTAGACTTGCTTTTAGCAGAAATATTCCATGTAGCCATGTAGATAACATGGTAACCGATTAACGTACAATGCCTGCCAATCCGTCGGATACAGTAATCGGTATCAATCGGTGCGTGAAATCAACATTCAATGAATATTTATAGAGAATTTCTCATTCACTGTTGTCGCCGTATTTCATACAATTTTGCAATTTACATTTTAATTCGTTTCAAATAAGATAAATGTTATCAACTTTCGGATGATATTACAGTAACTTGTTACTATTTCATGAAACCGGATGTGAATTGTTTCATTAAGTGTAAAAATAGATATAACAGGCAGACAAGTGTGGGTTTGTGTATGACGTGAGATACGAAGTGATTTTATTGGTGAAAGGTTCAGATCGATCTCATATGTTCAAAAGTTGCAGAAGCTACAGGAACACAACACCCACTCGTACGTTGAAGCGTATGACAAAATGTCCGCAAACGTTATAAATTATGATGTGTAGCACGTAAAACATAAATCGAATTAACTCAACTAAACAATAACGACCCATTAAAATGAAGAACTAACATGAAGGAAAAAAAACACGTTCACGCGCTTCTTTTTTTATTACGTGTTTTAACTTGAAGCGGAAATATAGATTGCTCAAAGGATACGTCTGAAAACTTTCCGAGGTCGTTTTTCAGGGAGTGACAGTTTCACGCTTACCTAGTCTTCAAATTCCCTAGACATTTTTTGTCGCTTTCGAGCTTTTTGCCGCACCATATAATATGTTAACGTTCAGATGGACATTTTGTTTCTTTGTTCTTGTTGTTGTTGTGTTGGTTTGAAATATGCTTAAGATGTTATTCATATACCCTTTGCCAGAAATGATATGGATTAAACATGATTATATAACGTGTATGTACAAGCAATGCAGACATGTGTCAACATGTTTAAGCGGATTTATGTGTTTTGGACTGTAAACTCTGAAGTCTAGAAGACTATATAGTGGTTTGATCGTTTTGGTATACCTTTGAACGTGTTTTGAGCGCACATACGCACATCACTTTACAGAGAATTCAAATATCCGGTACAGAGAGCTTTGAACAAGTCTAGGCCCGAACATGACCTTTAGAAATGTATTTATATACTGTATCAGAATTTCATGGTAGAGTATGATTTATAAATATAAAACCTTGTATGGTTTTGATATTCGGATTATACCTTGACTTTAAAGGAAAATATTCGTAGTTCAGCGCATGTTATTCCATTTACTGCATAAGATATGCAGAATTTTGCTTACATGGAACTTATTTCATGAAGAATAAAAGTAATCTTTAATTCATTACAGTAATACACCTCAAAATATTCAACTCTAGTTTAAAAAACATTACAAGATAGCAATTTAGAACTACAGCAATGTGAAAAACCAAAAACATTAAATAATAATCTACGTTATATAACAAAAGATGTATTCAGAAAACGTGAGTTTCCGGGGTACGGGTAATAAAATTTATTTATGTGTAAAACGTGCGGAAGTTTCGCATACAAATTGCATGTATCTTGTGTGAGTAATTAGAGTAGTAATATTGCTACGGTGTTAATACTTTATACTTATATGCGACCCACGGGGACCATGTAAATAGAAATGGGAACCTTTGGCTTATCGTCACCTACACAGCGAGCTTTAAGGTATTACTGAAACTACATTTCTCGTCTAACTTGTAAATATTGCATGCACCTTAACAGCGATATACGTAGATACAGCATCGAGATCTCTTGAATTTCACATAAATATTTTATTTTATTTTATCGACACATTTTGTCAATACATACTGACATAAAAGGGTCAACGGGTGTCCCGTAAATTTTCATTTTAAAATCCTGTACTAAATAAAAACCGATACATACAGGATACAGGAGGTAACAAACATGAATATATATATACGTGTAGTTACAGGAAATGTTGTCAACGTTCGAGTGAGTTATGTTCAGGTGTAGAACATTTTAGGGGTGCACAATTGTGAAATACACGAGGCAGCTCTTGTGATGTGATATATGACTAAAAAATTCCTGTACTTTCTTTAGTACTGTGTATCACGTCATTGCATTAATTAATAAACATATTATGGAACCACAATAATAGGACTTTGTACAATGTAATATTAACACAGCACATAATACAGTTTTACATTATTGAAATTGTCGGACGGAGAATAATTATTAGTTAAATTGTAAAATGTAGCAAGTTCAACAAGTATTTTCTTTTCCCCGCCGGAAAGTTTATGTTTCTTGTTAGAAGTTGCACCGGAACTAGTCGTAACTGCACTTGTTACTCGCAAGGTAGCTGAAAGCTTTCCCCAGTTCAAGTAATCAATGTTGACTTCTCAATCAAGTTACAGGACTTTGGCACTGGACACTACATCATAGAACACAAGTCTATTCAGGCACAGTATAATGTAGTTACATCATATCTACAAGATCTCGCCCACTTGTTATAATTCTGCACACATGTCATTTACACAGTACATTGTATAATACAAATGAGTAATTATTTTACAGGTGTACCTAACCATATTTTTTGACTGATTGAATTTAAAAATACGTCGCAGGTTAATTTTAAATAATCCTAAAATAATCGTTCATATGTTGACACATGAGCAGTTACGTGACAATACAGAAATCCGTTTCAGTATGTTCCAATCACGTTTCATGACTTCAAGGCATATCTATTTCTAATGGACTTTGTAATAAAACCATACATACAACTTCCATTTCCATTATATAAATAGAGCATTCTACATATCAGGAAGTCGAATTACATGGAACGAGTTTATATTTCAAAGTAGTATTTCTCTTTTCACAAACAAATTGAAAAGCCAGTCATCCTTTCAACGCCTGATATGTACTGTTCTTTTTATTAATTATCCGTTTGTTAAGAAACCCGTAAAGAACGGAAATAAACGTTCGCTATAACTTTCCAAGACGTTTCTAACGATAATATTTGACCCTTGGCTGATCCGAAACTTGTCGCAAGTCAAAGCACGCAAGCAAGAAAATTACACTCTCTATTATATATGATTAATGTAATTCAATTTGCGATGATTCTACAGTAAAGCAACATCAAAAGTTTCTTATTCACACATTTCTTTACAAAATTCTTGTCATATCTTACACATTACTTCGTGTAAAAATAATGCGACGAAAAATGTTATATTAAAGTTATAGTTATAGGAAAAAATTAAAACACGTTTGTTTCTAAAGAAAAACTATCAAATCCGGTCGAAGCCAGTTACAAGAAATAAACATTTTTCTCTGACTTCGTTCTTTCGGAAACTTTGTGAAACTATGTTATTAAATAAAGCTCGTTGAAGTCAAGTACAGATTACATATCTGCAGGCTTTCACGTAAATGAGAATTGCATTAAAGTACGTATTGCAATAAAGAAGATATAATATTACAGACATTTCAATTGACAGTAATTTTCAAATATATCTACTTATATTACTACTACCCTGCAATATGTAATATTTACGTGTAGTCGATGTTTTTTTGAAAGAGTATTTCGACTAAACATATTCATGTTACTTAAGAAACATTGACTTGTAGTATATATTTTGTTGAAGCTACGCATCTGATCAGTAACTGACAGGGATTCGAGTGTATACAATTCTGTTTTGGAACTGGTTTACAGATGTTCGAGTACGGTTATATGAAGCGCGTCTATCCACATCAAAACCCAGCCTTTGCGGTTCACTAGTTTGTGGTAGCTCGCGGCGTCAAATGCTTTTTACGTTGGTTGGCTTTAGAAAGTGACTTCCGAACACGAGAAACAGCATTCTCCCTTCAGGACAATTTAGTCCTGTATTTAATAGTTCTTTATTTTGATATCTATTATTGGTAATAGTCTCCTATTTACTAATAAACTGCTGAAATCATTTGGAACAATTAATTGGACCAGGCTAGCATTTGCAATAATAGCAATTTCTACTTTAACCAATATGCAATTATGCAAATTTCAGTATTTCCAATATTGCGGAGATATACTCTAGTCTACACGGAAACTATTGGTAAATGCTCTTAGTTTTTTTGTTTTGTTTTTGGTATGCTAAAAATTCATTACGACACAGATACTATACGAAATGTACGAAATATCTTTAACGATCTGAATGTTTTCTAATTAAAACCAAATGACCGAATACACGAAAACACCATCTAATTAAAGCTCGTTTTTTTTCTTTCCACTCGACGAAGTGAAACAAACACCAATCGACTAATGGGCTTAGCGATGGGTACTGAACCACACACACACACACACACACACATGTACGCACTGCAAAGTCTTTGTGGATCAGAGTGTGCTAATATGGTGGGTGCTGGCCTGTTATCACTCTTGCGCACCAATTAAAACAGCGTACAGGAATCCTAAAATCCTGTCGGTGTCCTGTCGTCACTGAAACCGACATTAAGGTCGTACACGAGCACTGCCTGATGACGCATCCGCTCACCCCTCAACATCACACCCATCACCGCCAGCATCACCACTCGTCAGCTGTTCAAATCATTTCGCGAAATATTACGATTCGATGTGCGCATTCAACACCATTGTTCGCAGATTTTACGATCCGCCTTTCAACACTCGGATTTAAATTCAAATGCAGCAGCACATGTTGTCCTTTGTTCTTCCCCCCGCCCGGTTATTGAATTAGTTTTGCTTAACCGGTAAACGCTGGTAACTGAATATTTCTACTTATGAAGACTTTCACTGTAACGGCAAAATGAAGACCAGGTAATTTTTCATTGCTATATTAACGCAGTGCAAATTTAGAAGTGTATATATTTATTCAGAAATGGTATAAAATTATATTGTAAAACTTCAAAGAAGTATATAAGTCATCTACAAGATCGTTATTTATTCAGATTTCCATTTATTTACCCCTGAATCCAGCTGATTCAACATCGTACAACCTTGGTCAATATTTGAAGAGCTTATAGTGGAATCGTATAGGATTAGTAATACTTTGCCATTCTTAAATGAACAAGTCCATCTAAAATGTTATCATAAAAGGATTTTCTAGTTAGCACAACTTCTCCTGGCGTAAGAAAAAGTTCTGTTATTCACGCTGTTGGACAGACATTTCAACAGATATAATCAAACTTTTCTAGATTCATTCATCTTCCAAGAGCTTTTTTTCTCAGGCTAACCAACATATTTTCACGATTAAATCTTTAATTTGATCCAGAATAAACTTAGATTACTATAATGAACGAAAATGAAATCATACAATTTTACAAATATAATTTAAATGTGAGAAAATCAACTTAAACTAAACGAGAAATGGGATTTCAGATAAATTTTACAGTCATACTTAAATTCATCTACACCGAATCTTGTAACAAGTTTATATGTAATGTAATAAAATAGTTCGGAATATTTGACTACGAGTCCACGCCTAAGCTCAGCACAAATTAACACTCAATTCTCAAAATCAGACAGTAAAAATAATGGACTAAATGTGCAGAGATACTGTTTGTAGTTTAAATTTTACTATCTTAGATATTACTAGCTAGTAAACTTTTGAGATGTGTACTTAAAATAAAATTGTAGTAACATTTAAAACCACTAATGCCAGAGTATAAAAAAACTTGTATTAAAATGTAAATAAGTTTACAGTTAGTTATTTTTGAAAAAATCAATTCGCACATACTACATACGGTCTTTTAAAGCTGTTAATCTAATTTTGTACTTGGTTTAACATCAAAAAAACGGTTAGAATTACCTGTCGGGTAAGTGTAGTGTACTGTATAAACAAGATAATACATTTACAACATACAGGACATGTTTCCTAATGTTAAATGAATATGCATTTTTCACTTACGTACACAAACATACCAACATACTCTAGATACACGAGTTATTCAAAGTAAATAAACTATAATATTCTGTTTAAAACTTTATACATAATTTACTCTAACAAAATTTAATATATTTCTTGTTAATATTTCATTTTAATTACAAATTTATTTTAATGACTTCCATACTGAAATTCTGAACTTTGAATCAACAATGTGTTCAAACATTTGTTAACCATAATAATACTTCGTTTAATGTTTAAATTAATTGTGCTGAACGAAAATAATGAATTACTTCTATTTCATAAGGTAACGAAAATACATTATTAAAAGTTTTGTAACAAGTCAACATTTGACTAAAAAGTAATATTGATTTAGCGAGTAATTAATAATAAAGTAAATATGGGAAACTTTCACGTCTGTACAGGACAAATTTCAGCAACAGTAATGTGTCTATTGTATATAATTACGCAGTCATACTCAACTTTTAATTTTCTCGGCTTTGTATACCCGAAAAAAGAGCTTAAGTTTAGCAACAAAGTCTCACATAGAAAAACTTGTTTCTGATAAATTGAAAAGTTTTATTTTCGTCTTTCATCACGTATAAAAATATCATCTAGGTATCCTCTTTGACACCAACTAGAGAGAAACTGGATGAAATGAAAGTATATGCACCTATTTACAAAATGTCAAGATCATCATTGTGAATCTGAAACGCTGATTCAATTCCTTATTGTCAGGGAATATTGAGGTCAAAGCTAAAAATAACGAATAAAAGATGTCATAGCTTCGAACATAATATTTTCTTCGAAAAGCTGCTTTTTACAGACATACTGCACTCGATATAAAACGTCATAAGATTTCAAATTATTTCGTTTTATCTGCGAGAATACTAGAAACGCAGTTACATACACGTTTTATAGTTGCACGATAAACCAGAAAACTACCACCGTGTCTATATGGTCGCAAAACGTGCGGAAATACTACGTAAAACGAGTTACGACTTGAAATAAATTCAATAAAACGCCAGGACACGGGACTATACCAATTTAATGTATGTACATATGTGTTATATTAGAATAAATATATGAATTATATACAACGATATAATGACTCGTATTATTTATAATATACTATAATATTTGATTTTATATATTTCAAATTTAAA
>JAGJTL010000040.1:2509285-2532476 GCA_022063505.1 Calosoma granatense
AAGGATCGGGCATTCTTTTTTCAAAAGTACAGTCAAAATTAAGCTATCTGCCTGTGCCGCCCCGTGGGTAAGAGACACTTTTATTTAAAAATATTTCAGCGCGCCTATTAAATAGAATCTACGAATTAAAATAAAATTGATTTTTATTTAGCTATATATACATACAAGATATAAAAAAATCACTATTATTTATCTTCTGGCAGTTCTTTGTGCGGAGCACATTCTGTGTGCACGGGGGCGGCTCTATCTCTCTAACTCTATTATGTTATATTGTTATTCATTTTACTGGTCGCTGCTGGAATGAATTCAAATTACTCGATGTAAATACGGATCCATTATCCACTTCGACATGTTAATACCTACATCTATTTAGAGTGTTCAACCACTGTGACTAACGGGGTATTATTATCTCTGTAATAGCTTAGTCGAGATAATTCTTCAGTAAGGTCGTCACATTAAACACCACAATTCTACACGTATCGATTACAATACTAGTCCATGCTTGTTGTCACACACGCATGAGACAACATTGAATTGTACAGTTCTCTTTAGTCCGAATTTTGACCATCAAAGCTTTACTTTGTCCTGGCATATATCTATTCGTACATTTATTTAAAATATGATTTTCTCTAGTCTCCGTGGTACAATAATTGAATTTAAACGCGTCAAGCAGACTTTTACGAAAAATATGTCATGCATATGTCTAAAATATATTTCCACGTTAGATTTATTTTGCTTCTATTCAAAATATACGCGATCAACAGTACAGCATATATATGTATGTCAGTGAATATTTCAGTACTTTTTATTCTTTACTACACGTGCGACGGAAATATTCAAGAAGTAATTTCAAGTGGAAAAATGACTTTATAGGAACACATTTTAAATATTCCAGAATATATGATTGATAATAACGTGAAGATATTCTGTAGAAAAATCATCCCGTTGCATACTAGTTCGTATAAAAATGTAAGAATTGTATTTTATACAGTATAATTTCAGTGCAATTTCTTAATAGTTCAATAGTTATTCCATTTAATTCTGTTTCTATTATTCCCGCGAGGTATATGTATATTATTAAGAATTTTTATTATACATTGTTGATAAATAATTTCGAATAGTTGTGTTGATATTTCGCTGTATGATAACGCAAATGTTAGATATTAGCTAAGGCATATGTACGACTTCTCACGTATTTCACTGTAGGTATAACATTACACGATATTATGGTGTCAATTTTCTAGTAACAACTTACTCTCATTACGCTAATACAGATATACGTACCTATATACTACACCTCGTTTATAAAACATTATTAAACCTGTGTTATATGTAATAAAATATAAAAACTTTTAAATAATATAACTTGACATTATAGAATCAATGTCCTTTTAGAAAATCCATATAAGCATATGTCTGAATTGAAAGAGTTATGTGACTTTATGAGCTTCAAACAGGCCCAAGTGGGTGTGCAAACATTCAAAAGTTTTCTTCTTTCGTATAAACTATTAGGTTCACTTGAACGAAACTTCGAGATCAATAAACGAACAAACAAAAATTCTAGAACACAAACTGATGCAACTTCAACGAAAACTGTGAATGTGTATTCTGGTGTCAGTATTATCAAAGGCAAAACTACGCATTGTACTATCAAATTTTTACCGGTTTCTTCTTAAAAGAATAAAGCGAAAATTGTTTTCTTTTCCAATGTTTCTTTATATATTGAAAATATAAACATAGAATTCGTTTTTATAGATTTGCCCAACAAAACAATAATATAGTTATATAGTATGTATATATGTATGTATTTGCTTACCTTATGTAAAATATACAAGATATCAAGAGTTATAAACGATTACACCAACTTGTCACAACATCAACACACAAGTAACACAAACGTCACTGCTCTGTTATTTGTAACTCAGTGTAATATTAATAAATCCTAATTAATATGTTTATGTAACGTAGATAAATGAAAAGCCGTTTATTTTCCAATTGTAACGTATTAATTGTTATTCCCGACAAGCATTTAAACTGATTTTACAAAACATTAATATGCAGAATACAATATTTCCAAACATACATCACATTTTAAATTACAGAGTAAAAATGACGCTATCAGACTTTGAAAAATTCAGTTACTAGAACAAATAGTACATCAGGATTTATATATATATAAAGCTCATTTTGAACAACTAACCATTCCTGCACAGCTTTACAATTTGTATACTGAAACTCATTATTATTCTGTCTGCGAACTGCATGATAAAAGTTACGGAAACACTGCGCCGCATGAGAACGAACTAAGCAATATTTTACGTACATTTGACATGGTGAAGCTTCAACGCACATTATTCGGTATGTATTTTCCGATCTAATAAATAATAATTTATATATACATTTTAGAATATGTTCTTTATCTAGCTTAAAAAGATTACATACAATTGAATTTAGAATATAGATACTCCAATAAACAGCTGCTTCATATTGGTAGAATAAAGTATGTTTTATATCTAAAAATTCTAAATTTCATATTTATGATTCGTAGTTCATAATAACATTGGTTAATTAAATGGAGCTGAATTAAATGCTTTTTTTCATAATAATTTAGAGTTTATCTGCTAGAGGTCCACAAACTTGAGACGATTTTATAAAAATACCATTTAACTAATTTTATCAAATTAGCGTAAAAATAAACTTTCTTATTACTGAACATAGATGATTTAAATTTCGTATATTGGTTATTTGGAGCATACTATTTTCAAAAATGAAGTCAAAATTAACTAGCTGCAAACGTTAGCGAGTTAGTATAACATTTAAGCACAAAAAAAATAAAAAAACACTATTTTCTTAATTTCAATTTTCTTCCTCTTGTCAAACGGTTATTATATAAATATACCTTCAGACCTTTGCAAATAAATCGAGCAAATATACCTAATGGTTTCTATATACATACTGATATTCGTCATGTTCAATACACATCTCTAAATCTTTGAGTGAAAGGCACTCTGCTGAGAAATGTACACACTGTAAGGTGTATCATTACATTATGACATTCAGTCCATTTCTTAATTAATTCTGCAAGTCAGTACGTGTATCTGTGAGTGTTATTTCAACATTCACATGTTCTACCATGATCTCTGATCTTCGTTTTACTTTTGCATATACAAGTATTTATCAAAATGAACATATCACACTGAATAATATTCAGTGTGATTTGGTTCTATTGATCTGTTGCTACAAATCAGAGTATCAGTTAAACAAGATATTATATTACTTGCGCCGTGGAATAATTAAGATTGATTATTACGACAGACAATGAAAACAAATCAGAAATTTTGTTTTTTGCCAGCAGTATTCTCACACTATAAAGGACTTGTGGAAACAAGTTCTAAAAAGGCATTAGTTTGAATTGAACAATTTGGAACGGTATAAAGTATAATCCAAGTTTTGTTTGTCTTTGGGATCATACGAGCGTCTCACCACCTCAGTACTACGACCTGCTTTTATATCTTTATGTTCGATAAAATACATTATATTCCTAGCATATATGACCGGTTAGAATATAGAACAGTTGCAGAAAAACTAGTGTTTAAAACTTTGAAATCTGCTTGTTCAGAATGTTTCCTTTCACTATGTTTCCCCACGCAGTTAAAATCAAGTATGCAATATACGTCAAATCAGTGATTTGTTACGACAAATAACTGTTTGAAAAGTCTATTGAAAAGTATTTGTGACTTTTCAACTCTACAAATTATACAATTTCATTTCTTTGTATACAACCACATTTCTCGCAATCCTTCTTAAACGTCTGCAAATTTCAAATGCATCTATAGAAGATCAATGAATAATAATATAGGCATAATATTTATAAACTAATTTTACATTGCCGACAGATTATTTTAATAAATTGTTAATAAAAAATGAGCAAAGCTTGTCTCACACCGAAGATAATTAAAAACGATAATTATCTCATCATAAAATTTAACGCTCGAAGGAACCTATCAAATTTAATATTGGTAAGAAACTTCCTTTCATTTTAATTACGACTAATATTTCCCGAAAATTATCACGCTGACAGCTAAATGAAATTTCCGGAAGCTATGAAGGCATGAAGAATATCTTCGTTCTACAAGTTTTCTCGGCAGACTAGTAATTCAAATAAGGTATAAAAAATAATCCAAGAGAAGCAAATGTTTATATACTGCGTACCGAAAATTTACATGACTCTTGAAATAGAAATACAAGTTTGTTGTTTGTTTTCGTACCTTGCGAAATTGTGAGCTAGTAACCACAGCAAAAACCTATCCTATTTCAGGATGAGATTGTCAAAATAAGATTCCGTACAGAACATCGTTTTAAAGTCTATCTGTTGGTAATATAAAATTTCATGCAATTACTCAAGGATATAAAAATCAAATGTACACATTTATGGGTGACAATAATTCTTCGCTTTCTGACCGTTATATCGAGACGCAGAACTGTAGGTCCCATTGTTCAACGCCTTTCTAACCTAGTTTCGGACAAAGAGTTATTAATCTACGTGTGTTGTGTGTTTCTGTGGTGATAACAGTCCCTAACCCCTAAGAGATTGGGTCATACTCGGAGGAATGACACGCGCCACACTCGGACTCTTATAATTGCGCACGTACACGTTAGCGTACAACAAGATCTAATTGTACAACTGTGACTGAATGATCGGATGTAGTATCCTGTCTACGTCCTGTTCCTGGCTGCTAGTAAAAACCTTTGTCTGACCGTAACAAATGACTATGTTCGAAGATAAAGAAGGGCAGATAAGAAAATAGCGCGTGTGCGGATATCGGCAGAAGCGAGGACTTCGACCTACATGAGGCGAGACAGTAAGCCAGACCTTAGATATACGAACGTACGGACGTGTGGTTAGATGGACGGACGGATGGATGGATAGCGTCCCGTGTACCCGAACCCGATACACGACCCATTTATAACGGTGAGCCGAGATAATGAAATTTCCAACTGCACGTACAGCCGAGCTGATGGAGGTGTCATCGTCAAATAAAAACCACCGCCGTGGCTAGGCAAGATGAAGAAGACGTGTAACACAATTACGCATGATTTGCCGCGTGAATAAAATCACAATGTTCGTCCCAACACGCTGCTCCATCATACAGGTCGATCACATCATTCCTGAAATGTTGTCATATCTACACGTTGACAAATAGATTTCTTCCGTTAAGTACGTACACGAGAAAAGTACAAAAGCAAACAATTTGAAAAGCACCAATAATTCATATTAATAATCACAATAAATCAATGTTATGAAATGGAAAATATCTGATTCTTTAAGTTCAGAGACCCGTAAATATATATTAGTCAACTGGATATTATAAATACAAATAAGAAACAATAATCTTACACAATTAATAATAAATTGTTAAAATTTAGTTATATATTTATTATAAATATGCATTAAGATTAGGAAATAAGTATAAGAGAATAATTTTCACATACACAAGCCCAATATGTGGTTATTTTAGAATGAAGCGTGAACGAGTTCTTAGCTTTACATTTAAGAAAAATTAACAATAAAAAACGAAGTGTACTGACGGACGATTCGTTTATTTTGAAAATCTGATAAACTTTGCAAATTGAAATATCCCAAGAAAATCTCTACTATCATCAGTCAATCATCAAGTTAAATAAATAAACTGCCTACACAGGGAAGCTTGCTCCCACAATATTGATTTAATCTGGAACTGCTCGAAAAAACGAACCGTAACTTAGCACAACAACATGTGACAGGAAAGAAAAAGAGGGTGATAACGTGAGAGAAATGGCTCATGAATATTTACTAGTAAATCACACGGGAAATTCTATTATTAATGACATTTATTAGCTTGCATGTACTAAGGGTAAGAACCTTGAATGTCATTTACCTGTAGGAAAGTGAAAGCAAAAACACTTGCAAAAATATTGTCAAGTCAACAACCTATAATTATCACAATATTCACATCAATCTTCTATGATCACATGTCAGATTTAATTATATAAATAATTTAAAGATGATTTTCAAACCTTAGCCTTGAGTATACTGTAAATTAAAATATTATTTGATATTTGTGTTCGGTTTTGTTTGGTAAGCAGACGAGACAGTTACGCAACCAGCTTTACATAGGTGTCTTGTGGGATATCGATAAAAAATAAAATACGTCTCTATTACACTGTAATCCTAGATATACCACCGTCTGGAATACATAAAATTCAATATATACCGTCACAGACAACACATTGTATAAAATGTCCTTCGATATTATTTTCTGCACTACCACATTTGTGTTAAATAACACGTGTCAAATAGTTATTTTTTTGTCTTTGCACATCTTATAGCTAAAAAATATAATCAATATGCTTCTAATAATGTTCTGTTTTTTTTCAGATATATTTCTCGTTCATGTCAGTAATATTTATTCATCATTTTGAAAATCCACAACAACAGAGTATTCTTGAACCGGAAGGAATAACACAAAGTAAGCGCAAATATTTACAAGATAACATTTATTAAATAATATTAAGAATAATGTTATTTCTGATTGTAGCGTCAAACATATTCACCATAATCCTTCTAAGTTGTTCCATTACTGGAATTATTGCATCACTGTTGCTGGTCTATGGATTATATCGAGTAAGTTATGATTTCCTTACAAACTAGTATCTATTATTAATATATTTTTTACTTTACAGGATCAAAAGCTTCTTCTTATTCCATGGATATTTACAATTGCAGTGTTTACGTTGGTGGATCTTATATATTGCACCTACGTTTTTATAGGCGGGGTACAGAAAAATACACAGAAATAGAATTGATGAATCGTTTTTAATAAGTTTGTTTTTCAGGCCGAGTTTAATCCTCTTACCGCTATTTTATTTACTATAGATTTTTTCCTCTCGTCATTAAATGTATGTATACGGTAGAATTTATTTTGCCAATTTATGGACTAATTTGTATAAATACATTTTAGGTATATGCCTTATTATGTGTAATATCACAGTACCAAGAATATAAAGCTGGTCGTGGTACTGCTGAAGATGATCAACAGAATAGGGTAAAAGAAAATTCAAACATATTTATTTTAGTTACAGATATTTTCTTTAAATAATTTATTACCATATTCTCTAAGTATGTATAACAATATTTCGCACGAATAAGATTTATTCATAAATAAGTAGGATACGATTGTATGAATGTCGGTTTAGTATGAATCTAAGATTAAAATAAACAATACATATGGTTTATCTACAATTTTCTACAGTTTTTTGTTGTTCGTTTTAATCTTGGCCGTAAACCGACATTGATACAATGCAGCATGAAATAGCAGGTAGTTTATGAATTGATATTTTGTATATTTACAGATACCTTCCGTACATTACAGTGCTCCAACGACAACCACTTATCTCAGCACAAAGCGTGTGATAACGTACCAAGAGACCCGGCCCACGCCGACACAGAGTCCCACGGGTGCGCACACGTCTCTGGCTACGGAAGAACCGTCACCCAATCCCCGGCCCGCTCGCAAACATGTCCAGTTCCCCGATCAGGAGAACAACCGCGCAACCAGTCTGCAGAACGGCAGCCAAGTGTCAGAGCCGTGGACTATAGACGTGAAGTCGCCGATGTTCCGCGGCATTGACACAACACCGCTCATCGAGCCATGCATAAATCCATCACAGATGCATCCACAAGTGTAAAATAAATACGAAGGAAGACTAATATGAATAAGCACATGAGACACTGCTGACGATGAGAACAGTTACTTGTGATTTATCTTAAGTTAGTGTAATATACAAATATTAATACAGTTATTATTAAATAATTACAATGTTTCCACGAAACAGAACAAAACAAAACAAACAAAAACATCATGTATAAATAAACCCAAACCTAAATAAAATGAATTTTATTTACGGTTAACACACAAATCTATCGGCGGACACAATGGAACCGCCGCCTCCACATCCGGGCGGCGGTGGGTCGTCTTTTTTCGTGAAACGTTGCTTGTTCGTCTCGATCCGTTGTCGGTTGCGTTGTTCCGCTTCCAGCTCGGCTATCTCACGGCGTAACACTGTATCTATCGCGGCAGGTAGTTCTGCACGACCGATGGCTTCTGGCTCTAGACAATCTTGTCTGCTGTAGAACAGAATGTACGGAGTTTCAGGCGGACACAGATTGGACAGATCACTCGCGGAACAGCTGGATACACAACTATCGTTGAACTTGTACCAGCCTTGTGTGTCTCTCGCATACGTATAGTAATGGCCCGAGTCCACACTCGTGCCACAATGTATTACCGCCGCGTACAGTTCATAGGTGGCGTTGGCCAGTGTCAGTGTGGCATTGTACTGCACCCGATGCAATAACTTGATCCGCTGTTGTGACGCTGAATTATAGTGGAAATGTTTCAGGGTGAGTACAAGCCGTGGCGGTGGCTGAATGACGCGAAACAGTCTTTCTGCATCGGACAGACCGTTGCACCGTTCACAATGGTACTGGTTATCATCACACAACCGTTCCGGTTTCAGGTAATAGTCTAATAACGTTTGCACGGACTCACCTTCCGTGAAATCACCGGGAAATGACAGTTGCAGTTCTCTAAAATTATCCGCACGTATACTCTCTGCGCTACATGCATGACACTTGTATATTGTTTCTGCTCGGCCGCCGAAAGCACGTTGTACTACCGTGGGCGGTGGAGGTTCCCCTGATCCTGTAGCTTCAGTGCTCGGATGTTGCTTTGAATCTACGAGATACATGTTCATTTAGTTAACTGGTCTACCTGACTACTACAGTCCGGAAGTACTAACCTGATTCAGCTGGAACCACTTTCGTTTCTTTCCTAGCTGCTAAAAATGATTTCTCCTGTTCGTGTAGAATGTCTAATAAATAACCCAAGAACTCTGAACTGTCATGCTGATGGCCGGGTAGAAATCCTGGAGGTCTCGCCATATGGAGAATATCGCTGGGAGATAATGATGAGCGTTGCGAGAATTGTAACAATGCAAACAGCGCTTGCAGTTTAGTTATCAATGGCCATCTGTTTTCTTGTATCAATACATCGTTAGAGAACAGTTTTGTCATAAACAGTGCTTGCAGTACACTGTTCATATAACATGTGTTTCCCAGATTGTGTAAACCGACCTTTGTGTTTTTTGATCTTTGTACAACCAGCAGATCAAACGTTTCCGACCATGGAGTACATCTTAAACATGTGAGATAATTTGGCGATGTCGGAACCATTTTGAAGGGCATATCGAGTATATCGTATAAAGAGTCGTACGTATGGAAGTGTTCTGTAAGAGCTTTGCACACGTCTACAATCTCTTGCATATACGTCCGGCCATTCTCTGTGTTCTCCTGTTTCAATCTGTTCACCATGTCCGGCACGAGCGGTATTATCTTGTGAAATGCCTCGGGACTCCCTTGCATATGTGTTAACATGTAGATGACAATGGGTCCTACAGCAGTTCTGTAGCAGGGTAACATCAGTAAACTGAAGAATTTCTCCACGAAACTTAACGTTACATTGATCAAGATGTCAAAACGTTTCTGTGACTCTAATCCTTGGATAAAGACAAGAACACATTCGCCCAGGTTCGGTGTTTTCGTCCAGCATGTCATCCAGCCGCACAGTGTCATTAACGCTCTCTCTAGACTTGAATCAGTGTGGCCGGCATCTAGAATTAGGTTGACTGCGTTTGGCAAGTAATTCGTATTGACCAGTTGCAACACAACAGACATTGCTGCTCCTGGTTTATTTTTCGGATCGGAAATATCAGTGTACAATGTTTTCAATGTAGCAAATACTAGCTGCTCCCTGTATTGGCCTGTCATGCATACAGTGGATAGAAAATCTTGAATACTACGAACATCTTGGACGAATGAAGCAATGGCACTTGGTTCGCAAGGTACAACCAACATTCCCAAACCACGTACGATAGATTCGCATAAACGGACCAAGTCTTGTCCTTGCGGCATCGTTTGCGGCTCATTTCGTAGTTTCTCCAAAACGCGTAGCATTACACTCATACAATCATAGGAGCCACTGACAGGCCTATCTTCATAATCTACAACCTTGTGTTTCACGGCCATTGTGTACTACAAAGAACATATTTTATTAGGTTTAGCCAAATAAGGTTATATGATTTAATGCAAATAATCTATGTAATTTTCTGCAATACATTAAAGAAATTATGTACACGTGTCAAATATATTGTTACTATGTGTAAATGTATTAATAAATGTATATTTTTTACAATTAACATCGTATTTAATGCATCCAAAACAGTCATGACCTTGAAAAATAACTAGAATATTCAGTATGTTACGTTTGATTCCAAGGTAGATTGAATGTAAATAGTGCAACATAAAATGATTCATGATATATTTTTGAGGAAAAAAATCATACCTGATATATCGCGCCATAAGATTTAGAAGCGGTGGAAAATGTCATTTTATAGCAAATGTCAAAAATATATTCTGATGAAATGTCGTACGATAGATAATTAAACGTGGTTTAATGATTCTAGAAATAATGCAAATTCTAGGCAAGGATTAACAGCAAAGCAAGCTATAAATAACTATGCATGTGAAATGTTAAAAGTCATTTTATACTACACTACTTGCAAATAAACGCTCTAAAGTACAAATATTAATAAACCACTTTCCAGATTTAGAAACGACCTATGCATTTTAGAATAAATTTTAACTAACCTTTATCGGTAACAGATCTTCACAAAAATTCCTTATATTTGATTAATAACTTTAACTATTCTTGCTAATACTTGGGCTCATATTAAGAAATACTGCGTTACGAAATTTAACACATTTTAATATTTTATACAAATGTAACAAAAGATATCATTTACGACACATTACAGCTATCACCTCACTTTTCTGTGCATCATACTGAACTAACTGAAGTTAGCAAAATGACCTTTCCCTCCTGCCACGGTTTTCAGGGCCGTATTCGATTTTTTCCAAGAAAAAATAATAAAATTTACAAATTCTGCACATTAGGTCATAATATTTTTGTTTTGATACTAAATTTTCAATGAATATATTGCGAAGAACTATCCGAAAACTATTTGTAAAGTATTTATTTTATAATGAAAAATATTGATGCAGCAAATTTCATTCCAAATAAAATCATTTTACTGCGCAACTGCACAGTGCAACTATTAACTGTCAAAAAGTTGAAGGCAAATGTGTTTTGAGTTTATAAACATTTAATTTGTGAGATGATCTTTTGTTTGTTCTAGAGTGTAATAATATATTTAATATTACTTTTAGTTCAACATGACACGACACGCTAGAAATTGTACAGCTGGAGCAGTATACACTTACCACGAAAAGAAGAAAGATGCACAAACATCGGGGTATGGTACAAATACACAGAGAGTTGGAAAAGATTCGATTAAGGATTTTGATTGTTGTTCTCTGTCACTTCAGCCCTGCAGGAATCCTGTTATAACGTAAGTGAATAAACGTTTTATCACCTAACCTATTTGCTAAGTATTGTGTATTGCAAATCTAGGAAAGATGGTTACTTATTTGACAAGGAAGTTATTCTGCAATATATTATAAACAAGAAAAACGAGCACAGTCGTAAACTCAAGGAATATGAAAAGCAAAAGAGAAAGGAGGAAGTAAGTACTTCAAATGCTTTGAAAGAACATTTTATACATTGTCTTCTGTTTTTAGGAAGAACTAGAAGAGCTTGCAGCTGCAGAAAAAGCTTCAAAACTGAGCAATTTCTTGAAATCAGAAAAGAATATTGTAAGCAAACCAATTGATGGTTTCAAGAAAGGTAATTAAATTTATACTTACTTTAATTAATGTAGTAAATTCTGTCGTTCGTCATAGATGACGTTGGTGAAGCATCTGTATCTAATATGGCAAATGGTAACGATAAAAAATTACCTAGTTTCTGGGTTCCCTCCAAAACACCAAATTCCAAAAAAGAAATCGTAAAGAAACCTGTAAGTACATAGTGCGACTGTCATAATTTTGGACACGTGTTCAATGTTAACTGTTGTTACTGATATTCATTTATTTCTAGGATAGTACGATCTTATGTCCTGTATCGGCTAAACCGTTAAAAGCGAAAGATCTTATTGATGTTAAATTTACTTTAGTGAAAGATCCGGAAGATAAGAAGTCATTAATTGTGAAAGAAAATCGTTATATGTGTGCAGTCACCCATGATATACTCAGTAATTCAGTACCTTGCGCTGTTTTACGTCCTACGTATGTATATACTATATGTATACTAACGAATAAAAAATCGTTACCGTTAACAATCATTCCTTTAATTTTAGCGGAGATGTTGTAACTATGGAGTGCGTTGAGAAAATAATTAAAAAAGACTGGATACATCCATTGACAAGTGAAAAGTTGACAGAAAAAGATATAATACCAATGCAGAGAGTAAGTTATCTGTACTAAAAACATAATAGTACACGTGTTAATAAAGCGATTAAATATTATTTCAGGGTGGTACTGGTTATGCGCAGACAAATTCGAATTTAGAAGGAAAACATCAACGACCTGTGTTACAAGCATAAACATACTTGTCTATTTAGTTATATAACTTCCCGTGTTCTACATGTAAAACGTCAATAATATAATTACTCCATTCCTAACAAAGTGTACGACCTTGAACTTGTAATTTACTGTAGATAAATGAAAGGTTTCCATCAATAAATAATGACAAATTTTTGTTAACAATTTAACTGTTTTATTTTATTTAGTAATTAAAAAATATTATTTAATCCTCATACACCCATTCTTCGGCAGCTGGTTTCCATGATACAACTTCTTTGGGTGTGAACCACAGATCGATTTCTTTCTTGGCAGATTCGACGGCATCGGAACCGTGGAGGATGTTGCGTCCTACCTGGATGCAGAGGTCACCACGGATGGTTCCTGGGGCACTGTCGGCAGGGTTTGTAGCACCAAGCATTTGACGGCCGGTTTTGACAACGTTCAAACCTTCCCAGACCATGGGAACGACTGGTCCGCTGCCCATGTACTTAACTAGACCGGGGAAGAATGGCCTGCCAGCCAGATCGGCGTAGTGTTGTTTCAGAAGTTCCTCAGATGCCTGCAAACGAAGAAATATGTTACAATCTGACACATGTTACTCCTCTCCATATAAATCAACATTGCATTTACAATAGTATATTAAACGAATTACAATTAACGTTAAATTACTGTATATTCTATAATAGAAGTGTAACACAATTTGAACGCTAATTAGATTTTATTCAACTTACCCACATGAACTTCATAGCCACCAATTTGAATCCTTTTTGTTCGAATTTCTTGATGATTTTACCAACGAGTCCCCTCTGGACACCGTCGGGTTTAACCATGATGAAAGTACGTTCCCTAGCTTCAGCCATTGCGCTTGAAAATAACGAAAAAATGGATAAAATAGTAGCTATCATACAACTCCACTCAAGTCACCGGCCGGAGTGAAAGAGTTAAATCGCAGGAAGTTGTGCGATTGAAGTTCTCTGAATACGTCACGCCGGCAACGAAGAGAATCGAAGATGACCGACGAAACTCATTCCCTACCGTCACGTACCCGGTCTCCGGTCACAACATGCTCCGTTTCCTGTTTGCGACACTAACGGCCTCTATTTAATCTCAAACCCAGCTATTTTTCAAACAATATTTTAAATGTATTTATCATATAAATCCTTATTATTTAACTATATATTTACTTATATGCTTTAAGCTGTATATATAATATTACATAAGATTGTAGTGAATAACAGAGCTTTAATATTTTTGCATAATATCAAATGCACTGGGTTCGAGATTTTGAAATGCAGTACGCTTTGTTCCCCCACCACTGTCATAATACATTACTTTTCATGCAAAAATCGACAAGCATTTGTGAACGCCATATTGTGTACAGCGCTGATTACTGCAGATAGGAGGTTCGCTTTGTGTTAATTGACTGTTACATTATTTCATAATAATAATTAAGCATATCATTGAATAGTTATTTGTAAGTATATCAGTGACTGCATGTACATATATGTTAGAGATGCAAGCACAGCAAGTAGCTAGTAATCCACAAGGTACACAGAATCAACAAATTGTAACGGGAGTTGCTGTAGGAAGTAATGCAGTTATATTAAAAATGAACGAACTTCAGCAGTTATCTACAGTTGGTGAGTTTTTCATAATTTTTTTCCTCTATTTGTAGATTAAATGGCCACGCTGTGAGGTTGCCCTTGAATTTCAGATAAAACTGTAATAGCATTTCGTTTATCTGTACATATTAATTGAGCTGTAATTATGCATTTTTAAAAATACATTTTTACAAATTATGTTAGTGGCGTAATACTAAATATGCGAAATTTATATTTTCTGTAAATACATATATAGCTAGGTATTTTATGTTTTATCAATATATAGGTATATTGTGATAGTAAAAATTCCATATATCTCTTTCTTCGTCTTGACCTTTACGGAGTTCATTTAAATACGTATTATTCTGTACAATAATATTCTGAAAGGTGTGCAAAAATAGAATCGAACAATACATTTACGCACTGGTACTATGTACTTGAAAGGAATGTTAATTATTATGCTAAATGGTGTATATAATGTATAATTAAATATTACATAATGTATTAACTGAATATTTTGTTGTACAGGTTTGTTAGAACTTGCTCATAGGGAATATCAGGCAGGTGATTATGATAATGCTGAACGACATTGTATGCAGTTGTGGAGACAAGAGAGTAACAACACCGGTGTGTTACTATTGCTTTCGAGTATTCATTTTCAATGTCGACGTTTGGACAAATCCGCACATTTCAGTACTCTAGCTATTAAACAGAATCCATTACTTGCAGAAGCATACAGGTAGAGGCTTGTGTACATTCATAACTTGCAGCATAGATAGAACTTATTGTGTGTGATTTTGTTTTTCAGTAATTTGGGCAACGTTTATAAGGAAAGAGGACAATTACAAGAAGCGCTGGAGAATTACCGGCACGCTGTTCGTTTAAAACCAGACTTTATTGATGGTTATATTAATTTGGCAGCTGCACTGGTGGCAGCTGGTGACATGGAACAAGCTGTTCAAGCATACGTTACCGCGTTGCAATATAATCCTGTTAGTTCTTGTTCTACAATCAATTATATCTATACATATATACATACTTGTAATGGCCTCGTGTTGAATTTACAATCGATTTTTATATCTCTTCCAGGACTTGTACTGCGTGCGCAGTGATTTGGGTAATCTACTTAAAGCTTTGGGACGTTTAGATGAAGCAAAGGTACGTTGCATTCATTCGATATTAATAATTTCTAATCCATATCTGATACTATGTAACCCACAATTCTGTATTATTGTGAAAATTCAGAATTGTGTGGTTCACCCTATTAAAAAAATTGCAAGAAACCAGTATTCACAGTTCAAGTCAAAAAAAATTTATTACAATTTAAAAACAAATTTTATTCATATATTTCTCTGTTGTTCTTTGGTTATTTATCTACTTGTGCGTTGGCGTAAGGTTCAGATATTGGCGTAAATTACCCTGAAAGGTTAGCGTAGCTTTGCGCAAGTATGCGATGCGATTTTATTTTTTGGCGTAAATTTTGTTGCTTTTATGCAGCGTAGTGCGTCAAGTATAAGTAGATCATGATGTATGTATGTGTGTGGTTGTATGGCAGTGCGCGCACGCGTATGAATATGACTCTGTATCTGTACTTTATTATTGCGTAGAATTATTTATTTTGTTTCTTTCGAAGACAGATTTATGATACATCAAACAAGTACAAGGTAAACAACCAAACTTGCGGATTCTTGCAAAGCAATGCGATCTCCCAAACTGTTTTTGGTTGAAACACAAAATATTCACAAACTTTTTCTCAAATCATTACACTTTTTCACATCGTTATTTTCATATTTTCTAATGTGTGGTATTTTGTGTTTTACCATTTGATTACTATTTATGATATATATGAAATTGTTCTCTTCACAAATATGTTTTGATTTCAAGAAGCTTTGATGCTTGTAAGTTTATTTGCTTATGTAATGGAGAGTATTTGTGAAGGGACAAGTTGTTGGTATTGCTGTTATAACTTTGTATTTATGGAGATGATTCACCAATTGTTGCTGATTGGAGTTGCAGGTAGTTTGTTGTGAAAGTATTAAAAGTGTGTGTTTTGGTGAACCGTCTCATCATGTGACGTACGATACATTGGGTCAGAGACTTCACTAATTCTGTGAATATTACTGTACGATAATGCAGGTATGTGCCTACAATGTGAGCCATCGTCCAGAGCAGACAGGGTATGAGCGGGGCTGGCCTTCAGGTAATGTATGCAGCGCGTCCCCCCCATTCACCGCCCGCCCACCCCTCTCTATGCGATATATATTCTCACATTCGAGAATATATATTCGCATATATATATACACCCTCTCTCGCCCCGCCACCGCGCAACCAACACCATTGTCAACCTGATCGACCATCGACCATACGGGATAGCAGCGGGCGTCTTTGTTTTTAGGTATTGGAGTGTGGGTCTCTCTCAGTATTGCGCGTAACTTGCTCTGCGCATGCGTACTTCTCTGTATTATTATGAATATTACACACAACACATATTTACACGGAGAACATAATACATAATTGTTTGAATGAACACAGGCACATACACATATGACATCTCTATATATATATGTATCATGTATTTAGACTGGCGTAGATTTGTTTGTTATTTGAATTTCATTGCAGCTTTGGCAAATATATCTCTTGGAAATGCACCTGGTTGCATTTCCAGACATAAGCGTAGCGTACTTCATCTGTTTTGTACTATGCATTTATAACAATCCTGCACTGTTGATTGATTCAGTTACTATGTACTTGTACAAAGTGTATATGTACAAATATAAATAAATGAGCTAACGAAGTAATTATGCTGTGCGAGTGCAGGCTTGTTTGCGAAGCGCTTGCGATATTGAACGTGAATAGAGAGACCCTCTAAATGAATTATGGACACTTGTGCGAGTCGAAACTGTGTATTGCACCAAGTCTAAACACTCGTTTCCTCTAGGCATGCTACTTGAAAGCCATTGAGACAAGACCGGATTTTGCTGTTGCCTGGAGCAACCTCGGTTGTGTATTCAATGCCCAGGGTGAAATATGGCTTGCCATTCATCATTTCGAGAAAGCCGTTGCACTCGATCCAAATTTCCTCGATGCCTACATCAATCTGGGAAACGTTTTGAAAGAAGCCAGAATCTTTGACAGGTAAGCCGTTGTTTTATTTCTCAATCTTACACATCGCACTACTAATAATATTCTCTTAATTTTCTCTTCAATTAAAACCTATAAAACACCACATAATTTAATTAGAAAATATCGACCAACATTAATCTAATTAAACAACTCACGTAGCACTTCTTTCAATCTTTTTAATCTTCGTTCATTAATTTCTAGAAGTCAAGTTGAAATTTTAATCAAGGACATCTCATTAAAATTCTTGTCAGTTAAATTTAGTAAACTTTGCTCTACATAAAAATATATTTCAATTTCGTGTGCTTTCATCGCAGTATATTTCTGGCTATAAATATATTTAGATTATAAAATTTATATCGTTATCTTAATGGAGAACATTGAATTTTATGTATGTAAACACTTTCAATATTGTCTGGAATTTTCATTAATAAACAAGTCTAAACAGGACAGTAATCCTGAATGGCTTGTTGTTATGCTGTGTTTTCACCTAAACTATTTTAAGCGTGCCAAGGACAATGCTTCAGGAACTATAAGCGAAAATCAAAATAAACGCTACACGTGTTAGCTTGAATTTTTCGAAATTGTATTTTTAAACGTTAGCTAAACATACTGTTTTTCGCTTTTATGCTTCAATTTTTTGTAGACACCTTCATTATTCTACTTGTTAATATTTTAACGCTAATTGTAACTTTTCATAAGTAACAAATGAGATCATTCATCACACATATGTGTTCTTCGTAATAAATTCACATGGGAAATGTGGTATGTTTTCGTTGGGACATTGTTTTGAACGACGGATGCTAGTAGAAAATCAATATATTTCACATGATAGCTTGCGCACATGTAGTGTGTCTCTGTCCTTGTTCTATTAATATTTAATGTACACGCATTCAAGTTCGAGCACGCGACTCTGTTGTTAATTTGTTTCAAGCCTTGACTTGTTGTGACGAGAGGGTCATTATAACAACACAGTTTTTGTGTGAAAATTATGGTAATCGTTGACCGAGGGTGCGTGACCTAATTTCGTGACGCTACACGTTACATTCCATGACCATGAAGCAAATGATGCGGTGAAAACGGATACGGATTTAACACCCCTCCCCTCTACACCACTTGAATGAAATAAACTACGTGTGCATCCCCTATTGATTTTACAATTGCAGTAAATAACATCCGAGCCGTTCATCGTGAACGTCGCAATTTCGCAAAATTCAAATCAAGTCCGTAATTTGTGAACGGGAGAAATGCAATGAACGAAGAGAGCTTTCTTTTTATTTTGTTTTTTCCGTTATGAGAATGGAAGGTGACGGAGGTGGTCGTGGTGGGGGTGGTAGTGCGTAATGGCACAGCCACCCGTTACCTTGGTAACCGGGGCGAACGTAGGTCCGACCCCGTCTGCGTCGTGTCCCGGGTACGGGTGAACGACGTCGGGTGTGTTGCTTGGCCAGTGTCGGTTTAGTCCTTAGTCCACTGCTGTAGTGCCTAGAAGTAGTTGTAGTGTCTGTTCTCCTACTGTTCTTCTCTCCGCACATACACACATATATATATATACTCTCGTACTCTCTATATTACTACTACTATTTACTACTACTACTACTCTTGTACTGTTGGTCGAGTAACGCGCGTGTCTATGCCCGAGTGCCGTATGTGCCGTAACACGACCTGCAATTGGACTTCTGTTGCCGTCGCTGTCATTTCGTGTTAATACAACGGATAACACGGCGGCGACAATGAAGCGACTCCGCTGATTATGTATCGCGCTCTATCGATCTTCTTTCCTCCCTCACTCTGTGTCTACTTTCTGTCTCTTTTCTTCTCTTGTACGTTCTCCCTATATGCACCACTCTCTTGGCTATTTCACTCTCACTGTTTGTATTGTTTACAAGTGCGCTTTGTTTTCGTTCTGTGAGTGCTGCTTATCAATACGACACGCAGTCTGACCTGACTGATCAATTTATGTTTGGTTGTTTGTTCAGTACGTGCGTATTAAGTGTCCCGCGTAAGTTCTGCTAATTTCGTTTTTTATACTTTATTTTCACGTATACGAAACGACAATAAGTACTGGTAGGTTTTTGTATTTTTCTTATACAATTTACACTAAATTATATACAGGATTACTAATTGATACACTTGAATATTGTATACACCCGTTGGTGAATAATTCGGGTTGAAGTATGAATTTGAGTGTGACGCAAGTCACATCTATAAATAACACTATTGACGGTGCGTTTTCCCTTACGCCACGTCCACGATGTCAGAAATAGCGAATCGCAATTAAACGTTACATGCCGTACTATAGTAACTGGTAACTGGCTGGTAGGCAGGGCAGGGTAGGGTAGGGCAGAGCACGAGTGAGTAGAGTAAATATTAACGCGCGGTGTCCGCGAATCTGTCATCAGTTTCCGTGCAGTTCATGGTGTGACAGGACAGGCCGGGGCGATGTGTGTGTTATGGAGTTGCAGTGTGTTGTCGTGTACACGGTCATCGATATCCCTGCCCCGAAAGTGCCGCCCGTCTCAGACGTTGAGACGTCGTCACTCGACGGCTGTCTGTCTTGGATCAAGGGCCAGATCAAAAGGTCTGCAACCTGGCACGCGTGTTTTTATATTTGCATTAATTGATGTCACATATTTAACTGTTCTTTTAACTATCATCTATGTATGTACGTATGTGTATATGTAGCTTCGCTCTCGCTGGCAATCGTTACACATACCTGTTGAGTTTGGCATTGCGCCGTGCCCGTTACTTCATATACATTTCATATGTACACAGATTCTAAACCACTAGCCACAGCAGCGCTATATATATGTTCTCTACCTCTCTACGTACACATACACACTTGGTGCACGTGTACCTAGTCAGTCACTAATGTACATACACCAACAACCACTCTGTTGTTGTCACACCGCTATTCATGTTAACATATGTCTTTATGTCTGTCTGTCTGTCTGCCTGTCGATCATCCGCCGATGTGTGGGCGGGTGGGTGTCTGGTTAATGTATATTTAAAATAGTCATTACGTTTGTTCCAGAGCGGTAGCGGCATACTTGCGTGCATTGAATCTCTCGCCCAACAATGCAGTCGTCCACGGTAATTTGGCGTGTGTGTATTACGAACAAGGTCTCATCGATCTCGCCATCGACACATACCGTCGGGCCATCGAGTTACAGCCGAACTTCCCTGACGCGTACTGCAATCTTGCTAACGCCCTCAAGGAGAAGGGCCAAGTCAACGAGGCCGAGGAGTGTTACAACACGGCGCTCCGCCTGTGTCCATCGCACGCGGATTCGCTCAACAATCTGGCCAACATAAAGCGCGAGCAGGGTTACATTGAGGAAGCGACCAGACTGTATTTGAAAGCTCTAGAAGTATTCCCCGAATTCGCAGCCGCCCACAGTAATCTTGCGTCCGTACTGCAGCAGCAAGGTAAACTGAATGAAGCCCTCATGCATTACAAGGAGGCTATACGGATTCAGCCCACATTCGCCGATGCCTATTCAAATATGGGTAACACCCTGAAAGAAATGCAAGACGTTGCTGGCGCACTACAATGCTATACTAGAGCCATCCAGATTAATCCGGCTTTCGCTGACGCACATAGTAATTTGGCAAGCATTCACAAAGATTCGGGCAATATACCAGAAGCCATTCAATCATATAGAACAGCATTAAAACTAAAGCCAGATTTTCCGGACGCATATTGCAATTTGGCACATTGCTTACAAATCGTGTGCGATTGGACTGATTATGAAGCACGTATGAAAAAATTGGTGAGCATTGTTGCCGAACAGTTGGAGAAGAATCGATTACCATCAGTTCATCCGCATCACTCGATGCTCTATCCATTGTCTCATGAATTCCGTAAAGCCATCGCGGCGCGTCATGCAAATCTGTGTTTGGAAAAGATTCACGTCCTGCATAAACCGGCATACAAATTCCTGCGTGAATTTCAAGGAAGATTGAAAATTGGTTATGTGAGCAGTGATTTTGGAAACCATCCAACTTCACATCTGATGCAGTCCGTTCCAGGCTTACATGATCGTTCCAAAGTCGAGGTATTCTGCTACGCACTTAGCCCTGATGATGGTACCACATTCCGTAGCAAAATCGCCCGAGAAGCCGAGCATTTCATCGATTTGTCACAGATCCCTTGCAATGGCAAAGCGGCCGACAGAATTTACAATGACGGCATTCACATTCTCGTCAACATGAACGGATATACAAAGGGCGCTCGTAATGAGATATTCGCTCTGCGACCAGCACCCATTCAAGTAATGTGGCTGGGTTATCCGGGCACAAGTGGTGCAAGTTTCATGGATTATTTGATTACGGACGCAGTTACATCTCCCGTTGAGTTGGCGGCACAGTACAGCGAGAAGTTGGCATACATGCCACACACATACTTCGTGGGTGATCATCGCCAGATGTTCCCACATCTGAAAGAGCGTATAATCGTTAGTGATCGCAACTCATCCAGCGCTGTAGCTGATAATGTAGCCGTTATAAATGCAACAGACCTGTCACCGCTGGTTGAGAGTACTGAAGTGAAAGAGATTCGTGAAGTTGTCCAAGCCGCACGTCCATTAGAAATCAGTCTGAAAGTTGCTGAACTACCAACAACTACACCCATTGAAACAATGATCGCATCTGGACAGGTACAGACAAGTGTGAACGGTGTAGTAGTACAGAATGGACTAGCAACTACACAGACAAATAACAAAGCCGCCACAGGTGAAGAAGTGCCACAGAGCATTGTTATAACGACACGTCAACAGTACGGCTTGCCTGATGATGCAGTAGTGTACTGTAATTTCAATCAGTTGTACAAAATTGATCCGCTCACATTACATATGTGGGTGCACATCTTAAAGAATGTGCCGAATGCCGTTCTCTGGTTGCTTCGATTCCCCGCCGTTGGTGAACCAAATTTGCAAGCTGCCGCACAACAGTTAGGCTTACCGCCTGGTAAAATTCTGTTCAGTAATGTCGCTGCCAAAGAGGAACACGTTCGCCGTGGACAGTTGGCCGATGTGTGTTTGGATACGCCGTTATGTAACGGACATACAACAAGTATGGACGTACTGTGGACAGGTACGCCTGTAGTCACACTACCCGGTGAAACACTAGCATCCCGCGTTGCCGCGTCACAACTGGCTACCCTCGGTTGCCCCGAGTTGGTAGCAAGGACACGACAAGACTATCAGGACATTGCAATTAAATTGGGAACTGATCGTGAATAGTAAGTTAGATGATTATATTCTGTGTGTTAGTGTGGTAATAGTTGTTTGTTTACTAATGTTGTCTCTGTTGTTACAGTTTGAAAGCTATGCGTGCCAAGGTTTGGATAGCTCGTACTGAATCTCCCCTGTTTGATTGTAAGCAGTATGCGCAAGGCATGGAAATGTTGTTCTCGCGCATGTGGGATAGACATGCGCAGGGCATGAAGCCGGATCATGTCGCTGCCCTTAGTGAGAAGTAAACAATCTCAATACGCCATCACACGAGCTTTAGAAGTACATATTTTATTAATTACAAATATAACAGTATTTGTGTGATTATATACATATTGTTATATACGTATAATAAATTTTCCGTATTTGTATAAACAATAATTGCATATGCATAATTCTATGCGTTGATTATATTTTTGAAACAAGAAATGAAATAATTATATTTTGACAGGAGTTCTAAACTGAGCTCGTAAGTGGATGGTCATAATTACGGTATATTAAATACTTTTTGTACATATTAGGATATAGTTGATGTTGATATACGTACGTATTAGTGGTTCAGTTCTCAGAATTGTATGTTTCATTATGTAGTTTCATACGTTTTGCTTTGTGATTGTTTTAATTTATATTTATAAATAAATAAAAATATTTTTTTC
>JAGJTL010000040.1:2532488-2557825 GCA_022063505.1 Calosoma granatense
TTGTTTTACTCATATAAAACCTTTCCTAATTTTCCATCATATATTATACGTTGTTTTGCATATATGTATATTTAATAGTATCTGATAAAAAAGTACTGGTTCTAAAATGTCAAAAGTTTAAGGTTCAATTTTTTTCGAAATACGTATGAAATATGCAATACCACAGAGAATACGTTATTTGGCAGTGGTATATATGAGTAGAATAGCACTAGGAATGTATCGGGTAGGTACAATTGTATGTGGGTGTTGGAAACAGGTATAATTTTTGTAGAGATTCATCCCTTTATAGTCAGTCCAGTGTCTAGTACACACAGTTCATGGTCATACAGCGGTACAGATGTTGAGCGGTGTGAACCGGGCTTCGGAGAACAAGTTCCGACGGCTAGTATTACCGGCATGGGTGCTGTTACGAGCCACGCTAGCTGTACCATTCGCATTCGTATTCAAAGTGTACCGCGTTGTCTACGTACTTTGATAATGCACGAGTGACATATACATCGAATTAAACACAAATACTGCTACTTGATTTATCTGTTGTACAACGGCGCACTGAATACTTGAAGTTTGTTGTTTCCAGGGCGAACAACTTTTGCGCCGATTAGAAAGTTTCGGTTCGTGTCGGTGTGTGTGTTTGTGGGTGCGTGTATTGCTCTTGACGGAATCTCACCTGAGAATAACGTGACAAGGTATGGGTAATTTGATTTTATGTATAGTGCGTACAATTCCCCCCTCATATTCCCACGTTGCCATACTGTCTGTATGATTATCAACATTGTATTACTACCGATAATCAGCTACCTGTTGTCCGTATTACGTTTCGTTTTACAAATATTATACATTTCACTACATTGTACGTAATTCTTGAGTGCACGTCCGGCCCCGCATGTCACCGTTATATTCGTGGTAACCCGCATTCCTAACAATGTCATGGTACACTTAGTACACCTAACAGCGAAACGCACTCTGACAATAATGAAGAACCATTGCTAGAAATAAATGCTAAAATGTAAATTAACGCACTTTTCAGACACCTTTCTGTCCACATCAACAAGAATATCAACGCTTGGTCAGCTGTGCTACCTGTTCGTACATTCTCAGCAAGTTTTTTTGTAAATATTTGTGTACGTACCCACGTCTCTCTCTCTGTGGCACGGAATTTGCAAACATCATTTAAATCTTGTTGTAATAATTTGTTAACTTACAACCACAATTTCACTACCTTCCGTAGATAGAAATAAATGTTATTTGTTCACCGGTTATATAAAAACGTCAAATATTAAGTATTAGTTTCCATCTAAATGGTCCAGAAATGACATCGAATCTGGAATTACGGGATACGAAGATAAACGGTGCGGAAAATGCTAAATCAAGTGTCGCGAGTGAGGAGGATCCATGTATCCAGGAATCGAAGAGCAATGATCTGAAACTGGGCTTTCGGGATCGTACCGAACAGAAGTTACGTGAGAAGTCAGGCTTGTCTCGGAAGGGTCTGATAATCGCGGGGGCAGTGTTACTAGTGCTACTGCTATTACTAATCACGGTCATCGCCTTGGGTGCCGCTTGGCCCCGTACTCCGCACCACAGACAATTCCCCGTGTGCGAGGATACCGCTTGTTTGAGAGCAGCGGCCCAGGTAACTTCCTATACTACTCATTTACTTAATTGCCCAGACACACCATTGTTATTTAATTTCCACCGACATTTATTTACCATCCATGAATGACTCGGACTGAAGCAACACAAGTGGGCTACTGTATGTTTGGAAATAACTTAAAACGATTTGTTTGAAATCTCGCATCTTTGTAATTGTTTAACACTCGTACACCATCAAGTCATAAATATTTTAACTTGCACATTTCGTGCTCCAAACGGATCCAATTGTTCGAACATACTGCTTGTGTGAACTGGACTAAATATAAATCTTTTGTTTAGTTTCATACAGCTAGATAGTTTTTCCACTTTGACTACAAGAGGTAATGCTCCATGAATAATGACAAAATGTTGACAGTACAACTAGTGCGGTCACTGGAAATGTACTAATTAATTATGTTGATGAGAATTACGCTGTTGTCTTTTATATCCCGTGTTGTTGATCAGCAGCCTGTGAACATGTGCATAACATAAGCAAATGAAACAACTACGTCCTTGTTTTATTCCGGATACATTCATTATACGATATACCAGCATTTCTGACACAATCTACCTTAATTCATTGTTAAGTGTTAAACATTCACATATTGTAAATGGGTACTCAAAAATTCTGTTAGCAAGGTCATTGACAATACTCTGAATTTATATTCACGACATGTAGCGAGTCTTGAATTCGCAAAAAAATTAAACATTTGGTACGCATAAATCATGAGACATGTCACTATGTTTCTTTATCAGGCTATGCAAAATACAGCCTGTAAAAAATGTGCGATGTTGCTCACATGTGTTCTTGACATGAATATGCTTTTAACAAGTAACAATAAAAAGAATTATACATTTATCGTTTATTGAAGTTTGCAAAAATATGATGTTAAATTATTTTATTTGTATTGGTGTATGTGTTAGATTCGTGAAGGACTGAACACTTCTGCATCTGCATGTTCTGACACGTGGAACTGGGCATGCGGCGGTTGGTTAAAGAAGAATTCACTCCCTGCTGAGCGCAGCTTATGGAATCAGCGACAGCAACTACGAGCACAAGGTAATTTGAAAATAAAAACAAATCTAATAATAAGGAAAAAACGATTTTTAATCACATTTTCAAGTTTCATATTTAAAACCGCAAATCTAGCGTCGCAACAGATTGTGGTATCCGTGCATCTCTGCAGGAAAACGTCATATTTTTATTATTTATTTCGTAGATTTTGCTATTCGTAGAACAGAATATTTACTTAAAGTTTCACAGAAATAAAATTGTATGCGTATCATTGTGGTAATTCAGTATAAAATATGGATGAAAATATGTACACAAAGGTACATTCTTATTGAACACTTAAAATTCGTACGTTATCATTGCTTTAAATATTTGCAGCAGTGATAATTTTGTTATGCAGACAGGCATTATATAAATACGTACGTTAGCCATATTGCAATGTGATACGTAACGTTATTCGTGCAATATGTGCGGTTATTGTTTACAAAACAACTAGCATAATACATATAATGCTTGTATACTTTCTAAGCTGTTGGTGTAAAGCTGATATGCCTGCATATGTGTGTGTATGTTTGTAGAGTCGGCCCGCATACGTGATCTTATCGCAACGTTGCCTCTGCCTGTTCACACCGGAACACTGGAATGGAAATTAAAGCACTTATATGAATCCTGCATGGAAGTAGATAACGTGGATGCAGACGGCATCAGACCGTTACAACGAATCATAACGGAGCTCGGTAAGTACTCATTTCTTCTGAAATTATCTCATACAGCAATTACAATGAAAAATCAATGCTCTTTTCCTTGGGGGAAATACTCTGATTCCTGGTAATTGAAAAATGATTACATTTCTATACCTGGTACATTTATGTACTAATATAAATAATCCAAAACTGACATATTTTTTTCATACATTTTGAAAATTCAATATAAAACCATCAGGCGTAATTAAACTTAATATGATTATACAGACTTTCAAAAGCGTTTGAGTTCATTAGCAAATGTACAGTAGCTGCATTTATTGATTTCTAGCAGCTAATTTAGTTTTATTAATTGATTTTAATTTGTTCCAAGCTATTAGTAGGTTTATATCGTGACGTAATCTGCTAATATTTCTTGGGGCATAATTTATATGCATCGCTTCATTTTTCTCTCATTTCTCATTAATTCAGTTAATTATCCTTTACGTACAATAAATAAGTGATCATATCTCAAGGTTGTATTAATTTTTAATCTAAATATTGATTATTTAATTTTTATTGATCACACCTACTTTTTTTCCTACGTATATAATCTACATTTTCTTAGAGCATTGAAATTTATTTACTCAGTATTTTAAAAATCTTCGTAACATTTTGATCATTTCAGTTTTAAAAATGTTGAATACTTCTGATTTAGTGATTAAAGCAAAAACTTATTTCGCCGCTGAAGTATTTATTTCGTCTTGAAACTGAATATTTTCCTTAATTACATTTACCCTAACGAGCTACAATGAAAAAGTTTCTCCAATAATTAATATTGATCCTGCAGCATCTAAGAAAGAAGCCTGTTAATTTACTTGAATTGTAAATTCAATGGATTCATTTAAAATTTAATGAAAGCTTTTCAATACTAATGTAATATTCGTGTACCATTATTTAACGAGAAACGCCTGTAGCATACAATTATTTATACTATCGTCGTATAGAGTGTTTCTTAGACATTTTTCAGTAAATCTTTACGATTTTTCATTTCATGGTACATTACAAATAAAATGGTATTTGTCAAATAATATTAGATACTTGTGTACTGTAGTTAAAGGAAGCTATACAATAAGTATTTATACCTGTCTGAACAAGTATTAACATTTCTTACAATACTGAAGCTAAAAGAATAATGAAATTCCTAGAACTTATCCCCGAATACAGCTTACGGCCTTCTGTTGGTTATAACAATATAAGTGAACATGTAGTTGAAAGCTATAAAGAATTTACTGAAAGGACCCGAATCGATATATAGCCTTTTCAAGTCTTTCTTTGAAGGAATAATGCAATAAATATATATTGGATGTGGATCCCCGGAGATATTACCACGATCCTGGCGGGACTTGTTCGGGATTATCTCGGTATGAGCATGTAGCAGTTGATTAAATCGTTCTTTCAGAAATTTTCAGTATTCTCAAAAGACTTTTTTCTGTCTGAAAACAGATGTTTTAAAAATACATAAGCTCGCGTTCGTATATTGAAAAAGCAATTTTTCTTTTAATAAATTAAATATAAATGAATACGAGTAATGGATTTGTTTCTGGCAAATCTGATGTTACAGAGGTCCTTTCAGTATAAATGTACGTAAGCCAAAGATAGACATGACTGATCAAAGATTTTTTCGCCGACTTCATGCATAAAAAATAACCATTTTATATTATGTCAGCACAATAAAACATTTTTCAACCAACAACCATATAATTTACAAAATGTAAGCAATTTATTTAATCACTGCGAATTCATTCGGCATGTAATATGTATAATGTTACGTTTATATTTTAGCACAAGCATCTAGTTTAGAAAGTGAAAGTATATTTATTGTGTTTGGATGTATATTTAAAAACAATTTGAAGAATATTGTGATGTGTGTAATTATCTCATTGTATTGGTTGTTATTCTAATCGTGAATCCTCAGCATAACTTAACGTATTGTATACACATAGGTATTATTGGCTAATAATCTATAATTTTGATTTTCTAATTGTATATTATACCTTAGTAGGTATTTAGTGTATAATTAGCACAGGTGTAAATTAAAATAGGTGTGAGAAGTAATAGAGGTTTCTATAAATAGTATGACTGAATATTGAGGAGTTAATTACGAATAAAATCTTTGGAATTTTGAGGAAATCAAAAATGCCCTGCGCATGTATAAACTTACTTAATACCTCTCTGATAACATAGCGAATTGACTAATTTTCTAGTAATAGAATAATAAATATTATTACAAAGTAATAACGGTATCATTAAATTAATTTACCATATTTACACGCTCGTTATCATGGAATAAATCAAATAATATAAATTCTATAGTACACCAACGATATTATACAATTTTCCCACGTACAAATCTAAACTTTATTACACATTTACACAATTTGCAAACTGAAATGAATTAAACAGCACAGTTTCCATCATTTCTACACTATGTACGTAATTAAAACTAAATTATTTTCCCATGAATTAATTCATTGATTGGCCACTTGTGATTGCTTGAGATAGAAATCAAAGTCAATTGATAATTATTTATAATTCATTATCGTTCAGATATGAATGCATTAGATGTAAAGTATTTATACGATTCAACCTTGACATTAGAAAGATGTTTGAACAAGTTCTTACAACATTTGTATTAACCTAATTTCAGTAGAAAGATGTTCCCTGCTCTACAAATGCTCATCATACAGTCTACGTGTGTTGTGCAATACATTTTTTCTCCTTATCACACACACACACACACACACACACACAAGTATTTACACACATGCAACCTGGTGTACAAAGCCTGCCTTCACTACTTCAATGATAGGTCATTTAAATTATTCAGAGCATTACTTTATTATATCCAGTGGCGTGCCGGTGCGATGAAAAGAGTATTACGTTACATATTATATTTCTGTGACATCAAGCTTGAGATACATACATATATGTTACTAAAATATTCTTGCAAATGAAAAAATTAAATACTAAAACATGGAAACATGTACAAGAGTTTTGTATTCGTTCTAGAAAAATATAATGCACTTTACGTACAACGCAAATCTTAAAGGATACATACGTTCATTGACAACGCAATGTAGCTTCGGCCTGGTTCAATAAAGATTACATATAATAAATATAGAAATTGAATTGTCAGTACTTGACATTGAATCTGAAGTAGATTTGAAAATCATTTCAGAATATACATATATATTTACACAGCTGGCTGGTATACTTGTGAACGTGATTCTGTTCTGCATAAGCGCCGTTTTGTCTGAGTAAACACTCCGGTCTGAAGATAGTGAGTGTGTGGTAAAAGCACTCGATGCGACTATTTTAGTCAACCATCCGTGCACATACGTACAGTTCCGTTCCTGTTCTGACAGCCATTTCGTAAAGTGCTATGAATTACATATGGATTATCGAATACACATAGCTATTTCTGTATAACAGATATAATACTCCTTGAGCAATGCATTTCATTTTCAAATATAGATCTGAAACGCAAAATCTCCAGTACTCAAATATATAAATATATTTACTGGTTTCATATTCGTAGTAAAGTAGAAATGTATGTAACTGATTGGTCTACGTTTTCTAAGAATTACGCCACGGCTTTTAATTATTTTTAAGAACTATATTTAATTTTTTGTTTGATAATTTTTTCAAGGTATCACATTCAGATATAGAAACATTAAATTTTTTTGTATCATTGTAAATGTCTACTCTATAGTTTTACAATATACTTCAGTAGTGACATTTGATTTTAAGATAAACACTTTAATAATTTAGAAATTATTATCCATTGTCAGAGTACCTGACTCGTAATTACAAGTATCTCGGTGAAATTTAATACATTAACCTTTAGAATTATTGTTTATAATATAAGATCAGTAAATTTTGCAAGAAACTGTAATTTATTAATTATAATTTATTAGCACATTTACTTTCTTATTGCAATTAGAATATAAATATTGTGTACGGTTTCTTCATATTAGCTGCTTACAGTTCAATTAATTTTAGTAAAAATGTGGCAATAAATATACATTTTATTTACATCTTCCTCGATATCGTAATCGTAATTGGTGTTATTTGACTGGAATGTTCAGAGAAAGAGTGTTTCATCTGAACATCTCACTCAGGAAGGGGAACACCATATCCTTCTACTAATCATTACTATTGTCTAATATCATTCATTATACGATACATCTTTCCTCTGTATTTTAAGCAGAAAACGAAAGCGTTTCTGTTGAGTTTGTGTAGGTTTGTAGACTAATTTAAAATTACTGATCAACAATATAAGTGTTGTAAACTATGATAATTCTTTATAAACATTTATTTTATTAATTTACATTATTTAAAAAAAACGCAAGAAATTTTAGCTAAACGTCGATTTATATATAATAATTACTATAATTTTAATCAGTTTCTACATTTTCATAAAAAATACTTATATAACAAATGAAAAAAACTACAGCTGTTGTACAAAATATAATATACGAAATACATTCACTTTTTCGTATAATAATTATGTATAATACCTATATATTATACTTTTATTTTCTATTCTATTCCCAATCGTCTGCCGACGTTAGATTGTTGGTCTAAAGATAAGTTATTCATATGATAATTCAGTTGCTATATAAGTAATAACGATTAATAATAACACATTAAATTACACACACAAAAAAACGTTTGGAACCGGTTAAAAAGTAAAAGTCATTATTTGATTTAAAAAATCATAATATTTTTACCTTTTACTTTCTTAGTTAATTGGATTCTTTTGTAGTGTACAATAGATTAGGAAATACATGTTGGTTTTAACGAAATATTAATTAGTTTGTATAATCAGTATATTCTAATGCACCTATTTTAATGTGTATTACATTTAAAGTTATAATATACATATGTGATTTAAATTTAAAAATTTCTTCATTATACTGTGTTAAATATTTTGTCACCTCCAAGTCTAAATTCCGTAATATTCTCGTTATTTTTCACATAACTTAATTATACAAGATTCCTCATATTTTACGTTAGATGTTTCTCGAATATTCATTTCAAATACACTTAACCCAGATAGCGGTTAATCATTTATTACTGAATTCAAAACATTGAAAACTGTGAAATAGATTTGTCCTACTTTCAGTGATGAAACTCTAAATTTTTATTTTGGATCATCGACATTTTATGGCAATGTTATGTGATCTGAATGTATACAAGAATTATTTCTTGTTTATAAGAATATTACCAGATTTATAATCATTGTTATTCATGAAACTGTTAACATTTTCATTGTTCAATAAAATGTCATCTGAATATATAATATACATAATTACAGCTTTAGTAAAGTCATAAAATTAACCGTTAAACATGTATTGACATTTGCATTGATCTTTTGTTAAATTTAATTACTGAATCAATTTTATTATACTTACAGTACGGTCATTACAGCATTATTATGTCTAAAAATAATTTTATGATATTTGACAGCTAATTTGTAAACTAGTAAACAATTAAATATAAATGCAAATATTAAATCTTAAAACAAACGATTGTATTATAACCTTGTCTTCACCAAATAATTTTTAACAATGCCAAATTAAGAAATTTATTGAATTGTAAAACTGCATCATTTGTAAAATTCGTTACCTTGATTTTTTTAAATTTGTTTTGGCAAAAGATTCAACCATTCACTTAGAAAATTATGACAAATGTATAGAATACTATCATACTTACATGGGTGCAGACGTATTTACAGAGAGAAAACATCTTGAATATTAATGAATATTTTATCATTGTCATTGTAATACTATTTCAAGGCTCTATAATTAAAAATACATTCATAAAGACTAATAATTTATTTATTTACAACAAGAATTTCATCATGTTTAATCTTCGGTGTCAGAGGTGAATGTGTGTGCAGTGTATTATGACATTGTCGCAATTATTTTTATGACGGAAATCAAGTATTGAATATGGTTATTTCATCATGCGGTTTTTTTGGAGAGGTTTTATAAAAATGAAGGAAGCAAACAAAATTTCAAAGTTTTAAAATATTCGAAGAATACAACGTAAGTAGACCGTTTGGTTATTTCAGTATGCATACTGAACTTACAATTTTATGCCAATTTCTCCAGAAATTCAGTTCAAGTTTCTGTATTTAAATATATTTGAATTTTGGGTGTAAAACACTTAATAAATATTAATATATGTGTCTGTTTAATAATTTCACTTCTCTTATGTAGAACAAGTAATAAAAAGATAATTGTTGCGTATTATTTATAGATTTTACTATCATGACATATGTACACATGTATGTACATGTTTCATTGAAGTAAAGTGTGGCTTAATAGATATTTCTATTCAGGAAACGTTTGAAGTTAAACATGCATACTAATCGATATGATTATATCTGTTGTTTTTCAGTGCCATATAAATATACTATACGTGTTGTGGATTGAAACAAATTTCTTTTCCTAGTACGTGTAAGTGCGTCGCTATGACTCATTGTTATATATATATATTACCTTCTCCAGTAAATTATATACTTATATTAAACATATATTTGCTATATAATAGTTCATAAATATAAGCAGATAATCTAATATTATTACACGTGTGTATATAATTAACTACATGCATATTAAATTACTGATTATCCGTGAAAAAGCCGTTACAGAACGGTGAGGTAGAAATCGAAATTATTATTCTGCGTGGGCAAATAAATAAGTGTATACAATATATTTATTGTCCATCTTGCCGAATAATTTTAATCACCGGACTTGTTCAGTTCGAAAGATGCGACTACTTTCTCTATTTCGGTTGGTTGTTCCTCTTTCTCCGGCTGTCTGCTTCCTTTTCACCGCTACATCCTTGAAATAATTATTACCGTTGTTGTGTGGACACATCTTCTACATATTGTACGTACGTCACTTACTTTCTCTTATTCTGGATTTTCTACAACGTAAATTGAGCATTCCAATTATGTCCTACTTGCTTTTTTATTCACTCCGCTGATAAACTTTTATGACTCAGCTTTGCTTTTTTTACTAATTTATTTTGACTGGAACGCGTGCATTTTCGTCTGACTGGCCGGCTCGACGGACTTTTGTAATAAGAAACAGGTTTACTCATGTCGATAAAAGAATGCGAACAAGGTGCGCATAGTTTTGCTTTTTCATTATTTTGGGCTACAGGAGAAATTTGGAATCGTTCTTGTATGGACAAGAGTAATAATAACCTGAGTAAAATAATGATGCATTACTGTTCACTTACAAAATTTCACTGCATCTTGGGGGCTGTAAGGTTTCAATATCATTATCGTTAATTATACTGCAGTACGTATGTAAAATGTTACACACAATTAATATAACTTTGTTTAAACTAGTTTCATACTTGATACGGTGTATATACATATATGCGTAGTTAATTTGGAAAGAAAATATTTAAATATAAGTGAAATTTTCGGTAAATATTCTAGAATAATTACCAGAGCACCTACATGGTAGATAATGCATTTATAATTTACTTACTTTTTCTTATTGTTATTTCGTAATACCGGCATCCTTTCAGGTATAAAAAATCATTAAATTAGCCGTGATAATGTTAGGTAAGGTATTTGTTAGTTTTTACTTGTATCCATTAGATTTTCTAATTTTTTATTTAGATACAAGGAAAAAGTGGGACATCTAGAGATTAATAAAGGTATTTTATAAATGAATATAGTAATTTCCAAATTAAAATTTATATTTTTGCAATGTTTATGTTGAGCTTTCTCACGTAAAATATATACATGTACCATTATTACTGTTTATCGTGAGCATGAGTTATTGTAATTTATGTAACAATTAGTTCTTATCGCATTGATTATCCAATAATAATTACTGGTCCATCACTTATAGTTAGCGTCTATTCTGTAACTCTCCTTGGAGCTATATATTTATCATTTACATCCTTACAGTAGAGAAAGTGCTTTCAATCTCGAGATATGAGAAAAAAACTGTATCATTTATAAAAATAGGCCACTGCACTTCTGTGTGTTCAATTACTCGCTCGAGAATTATAATTTTTTATTATCGGTGTAAACATTAACGTGATTAAAACTTAGATGTACTACCTCATAACGACATTACTTTTAATCTTTACTTCTCTTTTCCTCATCATAATTGTAATTATTAGAAATATATCAAAGAGCTAAGAGAGAAAATAGTAAATTTATTATCTTATATTCTAGCCTTTGACGTTAACGAGGCAATTAAAAATTACACTGAAAACGATGCTTGTCTGTAGTGAAAATTAATTTCTAAATATATTTTTTGTTGAATATGTTGCTTAATTAACGAATATATTTAGTAATCTTTCATTGAGTACTATCATATAAAAAATATAAAATTAATATTTTGTATTGTAGTTATAAAACGATGAATTGAATTGAAATTTGATACGCCATGTATGTATATTTTTATACAAACACAATGTTAAATTATGCATTTAAAAACATTCTATTATATTACTAGTATCGTATTCTATAATGATATTTCTAAAATTCGAAATCGTCTACTCTTAATTCGTTGACTTTAAATAACTGTCTACATTTTTGTTATCAATATTGACATACATATTTAGATATGCTAGCTATATAAATATTCTACTAAATTCTGTTTATATTATCTCATTTATTTTTGTACACACATATTAAGTTTCTGATTTGTAGTTCTGTATTCGTAATTTTCTGCGTTTTTACTAGTACCTGTTCAAATTTACAAAACTAGGTCAAGTTTCTTGTTTCACGGGATTTCGATATGCAAATGTTTGCACATAAATTTGTTCTCTGTAACATATTTAGTAAAGTGCACATTGATATACAATTTACTACTTTGACCTGTGAATCAAGCAAACACAAAATATTCTCCCACGGTAGCATGGCTGATTTATTGCTCAATATTATCTCTATATTGTGTACTAGTGCATAGACATTGATTTACCTATTGCATAAGGATGAAATAAAACAAGTGATATGTGTTTCATCTTTGAAATAAGTCATCTAGAAACAAAGTAATATTTTCATATTTTAAATTTAATTCTAGAACTCCTGATTCTTGACATTTTCATAGCAGATGAATCTGTAACATATAATTTCACTTTTTTCGATTTCGTTACATAAATTTGATTAAGATAGATTCCACGCGATGATAGATTCCACGCGATAGAAAAAGTGGATCTATATTACTTAATCAATATTTATATTCATGTTGAACTTTATCACGCCTAACTGTCATTAATCATGCAATTTAATAACACTGTACTTTATTCTAAGTATTTTTGTTCTAATACACTTTTCAATTCTTCTCTTATTTGAAATTATAAAATATACATTTTATATTATATAATATACTATGTACTGATTAAATGTAAATATACAGAACTTACCTACAGAGTCTAGAAAATAATATGTTTGCAGGAATTTCTAATGTGAACTGATGATGTTTATAACAATATTTTTAATAGTAGCTATTGTATTTTGTGTTCCAAAATTTTATATATGTTAGATGGTATATGATGTACAGTTATTTATAGATGTAATAACTGATTCTAATCATGCAATTGCATTACGACGCATATCTGCAGTAGCACGTAGTGTACCAGCACGGAACTAAACAAAACGTCACATATACATATAACGGACAAGTATATACCGGTATACTCACATATCTTCGTACATAACATAACTAACATATATACAGAGACACATATCTACACATAGTTGTCTATCCATACATGCATATTAGAATATATCTACTTACACAAATGTGTACGTGTGTGTTCTCCCGTCGCAGTATAACTTCACTATCAGGAATTAATTAGTTAACGTAACACGTGGTGCACATCAGACAGGAGTCAATGCTTTGAGAAAGTGGGCGGAGATACGGATGTTGGTGTTACTTATCAACTGGTTTTTTTGTTTTATATTTTATGCTAATAAGCAGATCAGATACGACGATATCCAAAATGCATTCATTAAAGATTATTTAATAGTCCACGAGTGACGGAAATATAATCGTGAGAACACCATCGTAAAAAGAAGCGTAAATGACATTTAACATTTCGTAAATATTTAAAATATGTATGTTATTATTTAAAATTCGGTATTTAGGGCACGAATAAAATTCTTAAAATTGTTGCAATATTAGCAAAAATCTTGACATGGTTTTTAATTTACTCGTATGACATACGTATATAAAGTTGTAAATTAGACCTCATTTAGAAGTAGTTGATTTAAAGTGATTGTTAATTTGAACAATAGATTAATTTTCTCTAATTGACAAAGATAAATATTTACATGGTACATTACTTATATACGACTGTTCATTTTAATCATTTCAAAAAGCTGTCCATTATTTAACATTCTAGTTTCAATGAAAATATTTATATTTATCTAATACATGTAGTAAGAAATAATTGAAATACGTTGTTATTTATCCTGATACGTCATTAATACGACCTGCGTGATTTATGAATTTTTGACATGAACACATATATTACACATAACATACACATATTAGTCGCGACATACTTTTAATTGCCTAAAAAAATTCATCAATCATAAATTTACATCTTCGAGACATTTTTTTTAAATGCCATCATTTATCTTCAGATATTGTGAAACTAGGTATTTCTCAAATAGTTAAATTAATAGAAAAAATATTGACATTTTTATTCATCTTCATTAAATATGTTTTATATACTGGTTTGTAGTGTTGCATAAGTTTCTAATTTACTATTATTTATGTATGTATTTTTTATTTTCTTATTTTTTTTTTTTGAGTTCTGAATACGTTTTGACTATTTTCACAATGATGTGTGTGTGTGTGTGTGTGGATCGATGGATGAATGAGTGGATGTGTATCTTGTATGTTCATCATCTCAACAACAAGCATTTTATTTCATCTATTACAGTTGAAATTACACTTTTTTTCTTTCTCGTTCTGAACATAACGAGTATAGATGTGCTAATATTATGTGTACTTGTGAAATAGTTCGTTGCAAATTATTTGTTGTAATGTTATTATTATCACGTTTTTCACATGAAAACGAAAGTCGGCTTTGATTTCTTTGTAAATAGATAATGTACATTATATATTCTGCACTCATAACAGAGTACGCTAAACATATTGTTTCATGAATTCTGCTTGTGTACAAATTTCAATATGTGTCGTAAAATATATTCAAATGCAATTGTACAAGTTTATTGCTCTTTGTTTTAGTCATTGTATTGTTATCAAATGCACGTATACACTTGTGTGTATTTACAAATGCTGGGATAGTTTCGTTTTCGTACATAAATCGTGTGTTTTACGAAAACGTAACTGATAAAGAAAATTGTAGTTTTTTTTGGTAGTTTTGATGTTATAAGTAAGGGTTATGCTGTAACGGAAAGAGGCGGAGTTTTGTGATGAATGACAGGAACTAAGTTATAATTTGCTACTGAAAGTCGTAAACACTTAATACTACTGTTTGTATGTTAATAAATTATATTGTGTGAACATTCTAATATTATTAGCAGTATGAATAAAAACCTACTTACCTCACTCTTCTTGGAATATTCCATAGTTGATTTATAGTGACAGCTAGAAATGAAAAATGTAAATATTTATTTAATCGCTACATACAAGTTTTTAAGAGTTTTATTAATAGTTATTTAGATATGAATCTGTGTGTTTGGATGCATGCATGACTTACTTTCATGTTCTCCAAATATTGAACGGTGTTTAATTTTAATTGGTTGTTGAAAAGAATGAGTTAGAGACGGCAGCAGACAGCTTGTAGATTCGCACGGTGCGATACTTTCTCTATCGGTAAATCAGAGATTCACATAAACGTGGAACACGTTTCACAACAGCGGCATTTCGGAGTCGGTTTACAGTTTTATCATTTACTTTCACCCGGGGACAGCTTTGTTGTCGTCATCATCTAATTGCCATATTTAACTTCTTTTCTCACATATCTCCAATTATGTCTCGTATCCTACCCATATATATATATTCGAATATTCACTACTACATTATCATGTAAAATTTACATAAACGTGTCTTTCTCTCTCACAGTAACCACTGGGCGATTTACTCAAATTACCCGGTTATTTTGACTAATTTCTTTTATAATTTGGTAATTTTACAGAAATATAAATTATGGAAATTTGAGCTTGAAAGAAAGAAATTTATTTACGTCTACAAAATTCTTCGTGTAAATCTGCATTTTTATCAATTAAATGTCACAACTAGTTTTATTATTTTTACATTTCAGTAATTACACTAGATGTTAATTAAATGCACATACAAGAGACTACTAATTGTAATTATTATGTTTTATATTAATTACTAGTCGCAACTACATCGATAGATGTACAGAACTATATATTATATTTGTTGATAATTATGTGTTATAAAAGTATATATTGAAGTTACGGAATGGCGAGGCTAGACCACAAATAAATTATGTATTGTATGGATACGAATTCATGGTTATCATGACACATTTCGCAATGATACTTTTACCTAGGTCAGGGTTATGAACTCATATTTGCAATAAAAAAGAAAAGGATGTAAAATTTATTCTCACCATATTCTAAATCCGTTAGAATTGTTCATATAAATAAATAATATGTAAATGTGTAAAGAAAAAAGAAATGTCTGTACAAGCTTTGAAACATGACATACATAAAATGAATAACAATATTTAAAGAAGACGATTATATTTATTACAAACCTTCAGAAATAAACTGTAAAATAGTATTCTTGTACTTGGCCCAATTGTAATCATTCCATAAATATCAAGAGTGATGCTTTATTTGAACTAGATTCTCCAATCCATATAAGTTGATAAACAATAATTAACGATAATGAACTACACGAAGTTACAGAAATATGTATATAATAAATAATGATATCTATGTTAAAGTTTGAAAAAAATACTTACATATAATTAATTATAATAAATTCAAATTACTACGTGTGTTTATTTCAGCAATTAAAATATTACAGGATGTATTACATTTCATATAAACATATCTCACGAAATAATTTTGTAATTTATTTCCATTGCACAATTGTACATATCTTTGGTACTATGTAAAATAATTTTCACTTACCTAATATTGCACAAACTGTACAGGGAAAATGTATTTATTAATACTTTCCACAGACAGTAATCCATGTAATTTCTAATATTCTCTAGGAAAGATGTATTTTACTGAAATATAATGCTAATTTACTATTAGTTTATTAATCTACACCTACACAAACCTTTGTGTTGAAATAAATTTTATTTTAGTAGTCGAAATTATTAACACATAAATTAAACCTTAATTTAATAGAATGGCTTACTATGCAAACATGTTTTTCTAAAAATATTTTCTTGTTGCCGGAACTAAGGTTTCATCAAATGACGCAACATTTCAGAACTTGAATCTAAACGGTTCATAATTTAAATTCATTGTATGAAATGCACAAACAGAGAAGACAGAATTGTTTACTATGCATGAAATAGAAGAAAGTGATATTTTACAATCCCACGCACGCATTTGAAGAATAAAGAAGACATTCAGCAATGAACATGTCCAGTGGCCAGTTATTTCAATAATAAATGCTAATAGATATTATGAAATGTGCAAAACGTGAAATTTAATTTCCACTAATGAATATACCATTACGAAATGCAAATGATCTTTGCAAATTTTACTGTTTTAACTGTCATTCATTTGAAACATTACTTTAACTGCATATGCTCTGAATATTGCTCCATACAGATCAGTTTGTTGTTATACTACAATTTCTAGTGTAGATTCTGCTTTGTATAATAAAAATTGGGAAAGTATACTTCATTGAAAAACAATAAAAGTATTACACATTATTTATGGAGAATCTTATAGGTAAATATAATTTTTTCTATTAGATAAGTATAGAAATTGTCCGGCAGGAGATAATATTACTTGATGGTTTTATCATGAATTATTCATACTGTTTACAAATGTTAATTAATAAAATTTTATTGCATGTCATTTGACAAGTCGTTGCTTGTTTTTCTGCTAGAATAGAGCCGGGATTAAATAAAGAGAAAAAATATGTAGGTCCAATATACATGTTGATAAATATACGGAAAAATTTAACTTAGAGTAGCATGTTTTAAACGATAAATCTTATGGAGTTCGACGATTTTTGCCTGGCGTTTTAAAGCATTATGTTGTATAAAACTTCAGCTATTCCGGGTTTCCCGGTCGCGGTGACCTAGTAAAAGTAATTCTGCTGCTCGCTTTACCGCATTTCCTGAATTTGCAGTATTAAGATTCGTACAAAAAACGAAAATCAATTCAATTCCTATCACGAGTTTCCTAAACTTGACTGCATACATTAGTGTAAATATATTAAACTAGATACATACATATCAATAAAATGTTAATACAGTTTAAATGAAAAAATCGATCTTACCTGCTTGTGCTAAAATATATTAAGGACACATTTTGTGTTCTTATTTCGTCTACGCATTTAGAACAAAAGGCTTGAATCAAATTAGGTTAAATGTATAAGGTATATTCTCTATTTCTTTCATTGGTTGTAGGCGTTAAACAAGTTTTAAAAACACTGCCTGCAAATATGTTTTGATATATGTTCCATTTTGCAATATACTTCAGTTAGAACTGTGAGTAAATGTTGAGCAATTCTAAATATTTGTTTCATCTTCAATCTGCCTACATGCACTATGGGTAATTGGATATATGTCCGTGTACCAGGTATTTACTTTATTATCCTATAAAATGTCCAACTTAATAGCGGGCACAATTCACTTATCTGCATAATGAATGTACATTTCGCATTTACGGTGGAAACTTTTTTAATATCAATGTTATGAGAGTGGAATCTTGTTATTCAGATTTATCGCTATATAGGGTGCAGTAATATAACTGCTGACGTTTAAACGGGAAAAATAATTATCTCTGCGGACATACTCATTTCATAGTTTTAATGAACGTTTTCATAGAACGGTCTCTGTCCTTTGAAGTTCTCTCTGCTCTGTAAGAGCAAGCATGAAAAACGTTGCAGATGTACGCAAATTGGAACCGCAGTATTTGTGATTGTAAATTATATCAGAGTTGAATGTGAGACTTTGTTTCAACTAAACCAAGGCTATTTATTCATTTCGCAATGTGAATATCTATTTTAGTAATCTAAACATTGCATAGTGAAAGAGTCTAATGTTTCTAGTTTTTATCCATCATATAAACACTATATCATCACACGGTATGACATGGAACTGGACTGTTGAACATTGCAGCGGCTAAGTGTATTTACTTTTAGCGAATTGTTGCCAATGTACATACGTACGTCTAGCAGTGGGATACGAAGTACTCGTCACCGGGTGAGAAAAACCGCTGCACACAACTTGTAGACATACAAGAAACCGGTTGTGTCCAGTTTGTTTGCATAGAGCAAGTACTATGCAGACATGTCCCAAGCAAACTTATATTTCCTAGCAATAGAAATACTGTTCTAAAATAGTAAAGCACCTGTATATTTCATAAAATGATACACAATGTGTTGAATTTGACAGTTCCGACAAGGGGAGGAAGTGTCTAATCTAATGAATATGAACAAACATTATATTATAATACATGTTTCAAATGATTTGATAACATCTACACTTTCACTCTACTCATTAAATATTATAACAAGACTGTGCAGATTAGAAACACATTTATGCTGTTATTGCAGTAAATGAGCAAAATGTAATTTTTCTTTAGACATGGTGATGCTTTTAGCCTAGAAAAAAAAACTAATTAGATAATCTAGTGAAATTTACTAGAATTTTATATAAATTTTCATATTATTTCATATGAAACAACATGTACATTTTATATAACTGTTATAAATTTATAATCATATAATAATCAAAACACGTCAAATCTATTCAGATCGAATTTTAATTTTTACATATATATGTCATGTGTTAAAATCGATTGATTCAATTAAATAATCGCCCAATTTCTAGCTTAATTAAATAGCAATAATTCAGTTGAAATTTGAAACTTGTTCCGCGTTTAGTTTTTACTTTCTTATGCATGTGTGTGACCATAGCAGATTTGTTTTGTTACAAACATTTGTTATATGAACTCTGCTTGAAGCTATTTCATGAATAGCACCGAACAGGATACCCTTATGCAATTTTGACATAACAAAATAAGTTTTTTCACATCTTACATAAATGGGAGCGGCATAGAATATAATGTGATATAATCTTTAATAAGTGCATTGCCTCACATAGATGTCCGCCTTGTGTTCGTAAGTTTTTGTTTGCAAATAGTAGCTATATAGAAGATTGATGTTGTGGTAGCAACCACACATGCTGTAGCGAACAGAGCCGGTGTAATATTATATTTGAAAACTAAAATATTCGCTATATAACAAACTTGCAATAAATTCTAATAGAATTTTTTTCGTATTATATATATTATAAGCTAACAGGCGAAGAGATAGTACAATTTTTTGACTTTATTATGCTTGCAATGTATAAATATAACTGAATCCTACCCTGGTACGTGCAGTGTGCAGTGATCTACTATTTCACAGGGGAAGTAGCTTCCTTGCTGACCTGATTCTCTCATAGTTGCCTGTCAGATTAATGCATACAGGGTTGGTTTGAAATGCCATTGAATCGCGACATTTTGACATGAATATGGATTACATTCACCCATGATTGCTTATTGTGTATTACCGAGATTTATGTACAGATATTTGCGTTATACAGACCAATTGTCATTTCATTGTAACCTTCAATAATGTCTTCAGTATTATGACATTTAAACTGTTACATATAAAAGTAACAATGTAGAGAATATTTGTTGTTAATATATGTCAACAATGCATATACTTCTGTAGTATAAAAGATATTATTGTACCGCCTACGTTAGTTTCAAGAGATATTTTGAAGTATACGTTCAATCACGACTAGGTAGGTGAGCGTGCTTACCGGAAATGAGATGTAAATTTAACAACACTTCCGCAAATCACACGTAAGCCTGATCCGTTAAATTCAGTACTGACCTTCTATACATATACACATATGTATAGGTACGAATACAATACATTGTTTAGTCAGAACTTCTGCATGGAAAGTAACGAAAATTAAGCAAGTCCAGGTCTGTTTTGCAAAGGTAATTTGATGTCTGGTGCAATTTACGTCTAGCCAAGGAAGATGTAACATATTATAAAACTGTTAACTCGCCGTGTGAACGTGACGCTGGAGAAAATATGTGTTTAATTTCAGTGATTTTATGTTTTCATTTAGACAATATAAAGATAGCAAGTACACATAGTAATTATCTTGGTAAAATATTTGTTCACATCATATTTGTCTTATCATCTCTGGCTGTTTGAAAAAGTAAAATATGTTATACAATCCGGCAGCAATTTCATTTTTAAACATGAAATTATTACATTGGCAAACAAACTAAAAAGAAAATATGTGAAATAAATAAGAAGTGTTAATTTACAGAACATTAGATGCTTGCACAGGTATTGCGAAATTAAACAAGAAAAAGCAAAATAGACACGACTGCTTACTTATTCTGTGCAAATAAAAAGTATCATCGTTGGATATGTGATTTAGAAATTGTTCAGTGGTTTTATTTCGAGTGCTGTTCAAATAATAATTCTTTCCTAAGCTTTCACGAATATATATGTGCTGGTATTTGAATTTACCAGTTTGATTTTATTTACACTCGCATGTAATTCCAGAGTAAGATTTAAAGTAAATAGGTGGTGTACGATTTACTCCGGATGTTTCGAACGTGGAAGCGGAAATTAAAGTTATTTGAATAATGACTCCGTCGGGCTTCCCTCGTTTGACAAAAATTTTCTAACTTTATCTAAATCACACCTACATTTTCTGCTTTTCTTATACATTGAAACAGATGTTTACAAAACATGTTCCGCCTACAATATGATCTATGATCTGTAAAATATATCATATAGCGGGTCGTATTTTATTTTTAAGTATTTTAAAGCTATAAATATATCAGCGTTCCATCATCTTCGGAAAAACACCGTCTGGCAATATTTTCTTCTGCGTTGTGACGTAGAACGAATATGACAGACTGTGCAGAGCAATAAACAGACCAGTGACAGTTGATCGTTTTATAAATATCTCTTGCAGATCTCATTCATCTCGCACTGACACTGTTTATGTACTATCTGTTTCAATCTGTATTACCCTCATTTCTCATGGTTATTTGCACTAATTTGCACTTGAATGCACTGATTTATGTTTTGCAATAAGCGACAAGTACACGATGAACATTGCTCTCTGTGTTTGTAGTAAATTACAATTCACTTATAGAGGGAATCCCGCAAACACCATTAGATGTGTTCTGCGCATGCGTAGTTCTGCAATTAACAAATTCAATATTAGATTTCCTGCAACTGCATACATTTCGAAAGCAATTTATGTAGATCGAATATGGAAGCAAATGAAATTTGCTAATATATAATTACAACCAATCTTACCTAATAATTGACATGATTCGTTTTTGATCAAAACAAATGCGGATATGAATTTCGTTCTTGTAAAATAGTACAATATGGTTTATAAAGTGAGCTGGTAGAAATTCAAATAAATATATGCATGCGTTGTGGATAGACGCTGTGAAATGTTGTTTGTAATAGCTGATGCCACTTCTATGATAACTTATAAATCTCTATATTTAAGTCTTTGGTCAGCAGCATCTGTAAGAAACACGCTTCATGAAATATTTTATATTAGAAAGTTGCTTATAATGTTTGTAAATAGTATGTATATCTCTTGTTGATTTCGTATTTCAATTATGTACAAGAATCGAAGATGTATTTAAATCCGTTATTACAGCAGACAATTTCGTTTGAAAATCGCAAATTTGTTTGTGTTTTTTAAAACTTGTCTTCGTATTATTTAAAGTAGTTACCATCAATAGTTCTTAAGTTCACAAATTATATGCAAGACTTTCAAAAAATTATTAATATTAATGAAGATATATTTTGTAGCATACTTAGCTAATGGATATATACCGCTATTACAATAAACATAAATTAAAATAATTTTAAAAATACACCAGATAACACATACATATTGTAAAGAAACTGTTACTAATTTAATTTATGTCTGTATGTATGCGCTGCTTTTAACTAGTAACAATTTTATTTTCATCATCCATAATTCTCATCTTCATCTCAATTAAATATTGCAAATGATTGCAGATCTCTTTTATATATTATCACTTTCAGTTAATGACTTTCAACATTTCCGTTAAGCAAGAAGTCAGATCCGTACTGGAGTAAAATGATCTCAAGTAATTGTAAAATGAAATTATAATTGCGTACATACATATGTGTTTAAATTAACTTATTTAAACTAAATTCAATGTTATTGATCGTAGTAAACTTGAAGGAAGGTGTTATGTATAGACGTGGCACAAATAAATGAAATGTAAATAGAAGGTAAATGTTAAATTATCTACGTGAATCCATATAGGTGAGATGAGCCCGGGGTATTATGTATTCTGACGACTGAAAAACATGTTTGAAAATTCCTGTTTGTTATGACGAAATTTATTGGATTAATCTTAATGCATCCGGTGGGTCGTAAATACATTAGAGAAATTTTAACTCACTCTGAACTATCTGGTATTCTCAAGGACGGGATATTTTGAAATTTCTACTGTTATAGATGGATATAGCTAGTAGTATAGTGTGTGGTATGTGAGTTCAGGTTTGATTTCAAACACATTACGATGTTTTATTATTTTCTACTGCTGCCCATTTCATTTATTATTACTGCTCCCATATCCTTCCTTTGATACCAGCGCAAGCGTTTGATGAACCTATTTGACATCAGTGAAAGGATGAGTAATAAAACATACAAAAGCAAACATGACCACACTTGTAGAATAATTAATCATTATGAAGTTACATGGGGGTGTTCTCTATTAATAATATACACACCTTCACACAATAAATTGTTACCTCTTATTACAAAATATTCCTTAACTTAAAATAACATCGCTTGTATTCATTTATGAATGTGGGTTCATGTCAAGATAATATGTGAGTTCGTTGATCGATAAGTGTTTAAATAGAAAGATAAGTGTCAGATGCAAGTATTAAATACGTTGCATTTTAATGCAATGTTGCAAGCATTTGTAAATACATACATAGATATAAAGATTATACATTGAAGATGATGATGTAATTATTAATGTTACGGTACTGGTGCAAGATCTAGTAACCTAGCTGGACGGATTATTTAATGCGAAACTCATCTCAAGCAAGAACGCCCGTTGAAAGTGAGTGTAACCTCGGCACATCAACTCGACTAATCATTCAAACATCTGCCAACAAGAAAGTCCGACCTATCCTTTGTGAAACATTTCATATTATTATAAAGCAGAATTCGTTTCAATCTACTTGCGGATATTATGAACATGTTATTATTTAAATGAAATATCACTCATACAAGGTGCGCCATTGTCAAAAGTCAAAATATGATTCGTATTCTCTATAAAGTGTAAAGTTATTAATATACATTGTAGCGTTTCATATTTTATTTTTCTAGATTTCTAATAATAAAATGTAATATCAAGACAGTGGTCGTTGTTTAACCACAATTGATAAAAAACTCAATATGATACAGATACTAACAAAGAAAGTACGACTCACACTATACTAATAAAATTCTAATTAAATTGATTTGAAAAAAATATTTTTAAGATACTACAAAGAAGGGATATGTGAAAGGATTCTTAAATTAATTATACACAGTTTATAGAACTTCTCTTTCGTAACGATTTTTTATCGTCCTTAGTATTTAGATGTCTGTTAATTAATTTTTTCAGTTTCATGTCGAGTCATATTTAGACAGCTACGTATAAGATATAACTGATATTAATTGACCAATTTCATTTTACAATCACTACTTTCATCTTACTTTTTATTTTTCTCGATTGGCTAAATAATTGAATGCAAATAACCTCATTCGTAAGTTATCACTATTCAAATCAAATAAGATCTAGTTTCAAGTGTCAGATGTAACAAGTCTATTCGTTCTTGGTAATTTTGATTTTATTATACTTTAATCACACCTACACTGTACTATATTATTAGCATAAAACGAAGTTTTTAATCTACAATTCTAAAATATATAAAATTTACATTGAATTTTAAAGCAATAAACCTTATTTGTTTTCGCTGGGTAAACGATAATAAAAATTTTCAGTTATCAGTTTTTGCTTTCTTTTCATTGTAATTAATTATGGAAATATTGAATTCCACACTACAGATAGAAGATGTGATTAAATATATGAAATATGAAGTAGAAACAGGATGTAGTAATGTATTCACGATAAACTCTACGTAGCATCTTCGTCTCAGTTAGTTACGCATGTGCATTTAATGTATTACAACATGTGTCATAATGTACATAATCATAAAAGATCAACAAAATGACACATTATATGTTGCAATGATGATGGAAAAACAAATTATTTGCAGTGGTATTTTAGTGCGTCCGTCACACATTTGAAATGGTTAGACGTTGTACGTGACTTCAGAATAGTAATAGCCTGTTGCCTAGTATCATTTTCATGCTGACTAAAATAAACATAAATCAATAATACTTAGCATACATACACTGAAATATGTATGAGAAGAAAACATTACACGAATTAAGGAGTGAGTAATGAACTTGTTTTACTTTATGTAAACTTGTCACCGAACTGTCAAATTTAAATTTCATTAATTATACTGTAACATATAAGGATTAGCCTACAAAACTTGAATATGTGTATGTTTGTATTTTATACTGAAGAAAATAAACGTTTCCAAGTAAAACAAAGTATTTTTTTATTACAATAATTAATATAATAAAAATGAAAAAAAAACCTTCACCTG
>JAGJTL010000040.1:2563170-2594835 GCA_022063505.1 Calosoma granatense
AACTAAACAGTTTATTATCTGAAAATATACGAACCATTTATAAACTACAACGAATTAAAACAACGAATCTTTTTTTTTGTTCACTTACAATAAACACTCTCATGATAACTATTGTTCAGTTATCATCGATAAGATGAATACTAGAAACTTATGAAATGAGCTCAAAAACATTTTGTTTTATACCAGGGATCCACCTGTGAATCCCCACTGTTTGTGATTTTTTCATAAGTGGTAAATATCAAATGTCACAAAAATATATTTATGTAAGAAGAAATCCTATGTGTACATATATGTACCTGTACACACCTTAATAATTAAATATATTGTCAACATACATAATGTACTTTGTGCGCCTGTAGGCTGTCAATATTTAACTAACAATGGAAAGTATACACACAAAATACGTTACGAACCTGTTTACAGGTGTTCTCCTAATCAGTTTCTCAATACTCATCTTCGAATCGTTAGTTATTAACACATGACTAGACCTGGATGATAGGTTTATGTAGTATGTGATCGTAATAATTTTTATTGCAGCTTATAAATCGTTATAAATGTTCGGCTTGTTAGCTGATTAGTTATTACAAGTGTACTAATTTACTGCTCTTAATCTATTTTGATATACCGCGGCGAGTAACATGTGATAAATGTGTTTTTTATTAAGTGTAATTGTAGTTCAGGTTCAGACGATATATTGAATGTTCTATAACCGGGTTTTACAAGTAAAATGTATCGTTTTGCGGGTATAATAACAGCAGACAGGTAAATTGAAAGAAAGTTACATTAAACGCCGCAGGAAAAGGCGGAAAGTGCAATTCTGCTTGCTGGAGCCAAGATAATAGATAATAACTGCTGTTTATATAATAAACACTGCGATTATAATTAAAAGTAACGCCTGTATTAATAGTGTGTAAATTTATATTAACCATCGTTGCGAACTAAATAGCAAAAGCTGTCCATCAAAAACCAGAAATTAAAGAATTTAATAATAATAGAACGATTTTGAGAAATAATTCGTCACATGTTTCGTTCATGAATACTTCTTAATGTTGTTCTCAAATGTTGTTATAAATTATAAAGCCTTAAATTTTTTGGAAAACAATACCTTCGATCTTATCGACCCGGAAACACAACAAAAAAGCAATAAAACAACATTGACGTTCATCAGGAACAGTAAGGAAGTTCCGCATTCAGACAACACTAGGAAAAAGTAATCGCTTCTGTTAACGTTCTCGGCACTCATTTAATGGTTAATCGTGAATAGACAATATTACTGATATCCATCAGCTAACAGAGTATCAGTAGAAGTAAGCGGCATATTTAATTACCAAGCAAAATTATTTTAAACAACAATTACTACACGATTGTGAAACAAATTTCATTTCTATTACAGATGTATAATTGCATTTGTTCCTTATATGTTTAACAAGGAATCAGCTGTTTGAACATTCGCTGTAAATGATTATTTCATTGATGCATTATGTATATCGCTTATTTCCTTTCTTATTTTTTGTACAATCTGAAGAATTTTACTTTGAGGAACTTGCATAATGCGGTCTGCGACCTACTGACTGCAAGCTGTGACATGCAAATGGAGCGTAGAGGAAACGTTACAATGACAGGGACGGCAGGAACGGTAGAGATAAAGTGGTCTTGCACGAGGTCATCAGTATTCGGGCGTGTGCATCTTAGTGAAAGTACCACCTAGTACACCGGTGGGGAAAGTTCTCCGTGACCCTTGTGTCGCACCTCACCGTTGAACAATCGCACAAGAAAGTACCGATCATCGTCGTGCAAATTTCATTTCGTATTCTCCGACTCGCTTACCTGATAACATGTACATATATGCTTCAACACAAATACAACAAACAAGACTCATACTTCATAGTATTATTATTATTATTATTATTTATTGCACTGGTCTGACAACTTATTTTTTTAACTCGTTAGAAATGAGTACTGTGTAGGTGTAAAAGTCAACGTGCAGAGAAATTGTCAAATTAAATGATTACAAATATATTTTGTCAAGTAGTTAGATGTATGTCACGACCTGGATAGAATGACCCAAGCGAAATTTACATATTTATATATAGTCTTTTTTTGTTTTTATTCGTATGTAACTTGCATTACTAAATAATTTAATACAAATACTTAAATGAAGCTTTTCAGTTTTGGTTTTTGACTATGCAAATTAATTATGGTCCAATTCCCAGAGTTATTAACGCTCATTAATTAACAATAGCAGTTAATGTACAACGTTTCTCACATATTAATTTCGCCATGGGGTCTAAAATATAAGCAATGGTGCATGACAAAATAAATGCTGAATAGAATTATGCATACAATGATGTGGATTATTGCAAAGTAATTGTAATGTGTATTTGTGTGATTACAGGAGGGTGGCATATAATGAGAGAATGGAGTGTACACTCGTGGGATTACCGACGGGTGTTAGAAAGGCTCCATGCAGAATATGGAGCGACGCCATTCTTCAAAATAACAGTGGAATCAAACCCACACTCCCCTCTCAGCAATAGTATTCGAATATCGCCTTCCGGCCTGGGACTTCCGGATCGAAATTTTTACTATGCAGACCCTAATAATAAAGTAAATCATTATGTGCACGATTTCTGACAGCGATTGTTAAAAGTTATTTATTTTCTCCAGATTATCAACGCGTATAAACGACTGTTAAAAGACATCGTTATGTTGCTGAGAGCAACCAGCAGCGAAGCGATCAAATTTAGTAATGATATATTTTACTATGAAAAACGTATCGCTGAAATAACGCCCGAATCCACATTGCTTCAGGATCCTATATACACTTACAATCCTATCAGCGTGTCAGAATTAAAAATCACGGCGGCCTCTGTAAGTGGTTTATTTTTGTTAGACCATGAATGTGTTTTGTATTGTTAATCTAACGCTTTCTTCTAGCTTCCTTTGCGAGAAATTCTTGTGTCAATGTTTCCGAATGCAGGTATCACAGATGAAACGGAAATACTAGTTTCTTCGCCGGATTATTTGACAGCTGTATCCGGTATTGTATCGAGTACGGACAGGAGCGCTCTGAATAACTATGTCATCTGGACACTTGTCAGAGAATATTTGCCTTATTTACCGTCGGATTATGCAGCTGAACTACATCAATACACGTCCGAATTAACTGGTGCAGTACAAATACAAAGAGCAATTCTGAAATTCTAAAGTGCTCAATCAATAAGCGTGTCTCGTTTTCACTCCTTTGATCTTGTTTCATTAGCAACTAGATTTTACAATAAAAAGTACTGAACTCCTGAACTGAATAACTACTTTATATTGAAGTAAGATATTGGTCCTGACAGCGTAGTATTACATTTTAGAAAAGACATTTTGTGCATAGAAGAATTTCACAATTGCCTCTTTTGTGTTTTATTTATTTTCTACAATATTGTAACCAAATTTTAATCTTTAGGAGTTCAGACACCCGTTGAAAGATGGGAATCGTGCGCAAATATGATTCAAAGATTTATGGGGCTAGCCGTACAATGCATATTAGAAAACCATAATCCTATCAGTGAAAGTACTGCAGGAATAGTGCAAGATGTTTTCAAAAATATCCGCAATGCAGCTTTGAAACATACTACTGACTTTAATTTCCCTAGTGAATTGTATAAACATATCACCCAGAAGGTAATAAGCTGAAGTTTATTACCTTGTACCCATAATAAATCTAACTACGCTGTTTATTACATTCATTTAGATAACAGGCTTGACTATCCATACAGGCTTTCCGAAAAATATTACGTCGAATACGTATTTGAAAAACTACTACTCCAAACTATATGTGCAGAAATCGAATTTGTTCCAGAATATATTTAATGGTTTCTTATTTTTACGGGGCGAGCAGCAGCAAAGGTTTCTGGAACCGCAACCAGAATATCAGTAAGTCAATTGGTTATAATGCAGAGATAAAATAATATTTTGATGTAATGTTTCGTTTAGGTTAATACCATTTGGTATTAAGGAAGATCCTATGGTAGGATACTCGGCTCCAGCTAATTCCATTATTGTACCGCGTGCATTATTGACGTCGCCATATTTCGACCCAGGTTATCCACGGTACGATGTGTGTATGATATTTTCTTGGAATGGATTGTAATCATGAATGTTTGTAGATCTATAATTTACGGAAGGTTAGGAATAGATATTGCGAATGCGGTGGTTGCTAGCATGTTACCGTGGGAGAATACATGGACAAGAGAAAAAGGATTACTTTCTCCCTATCATCTAGTGGTAAATCAGTCAATTAAAGCAATCAGTAATCCGCGACAATGTTTAACGAACTTTCTTCTAAAACACAACTATGCAACACAAGATGTTGCTAATATTACATCGCTGTCTACACTGAAACATGTATCAGCATTAAGACTGGCAGACACAGTAAGTGATTATGTATTTACAGCATATGTTAACAGTAATAACTTGTTACTTGATCGCATGCAATTACAATACAAGTAAGTGACGTTTTGGTGAGTTTATTTGCAACCTTCATATTTATCTATGTTTCCTGCTATTATTGCAATTCTATTAGCTATGTATGTTCTTTATTGTCATATTATATTGGAATATATTGTTGTTTTCAGGCTTTAACGTTAGCTTTAGAGAATAAGGATCATATTCATCAACCGACATTAGAATTATACGAGGACGCAGCATTATTTTACATAACATACTCACAGGTAATGTGATGTAATAAATAGCACAATTACAAACTAATTCATTTGATTTTAGAGTCATTGTTCAAAGTATACCTCGCAAAAAGAATTATTGGAGAATTTCGTTGACTTTAAATTAGCGGACAAAGTTTTGTAAGTCGTTGAGGATAAATAACAGAACAGATAGATATGTTTGTAATTATATATTTCTTGCAGATTACAAATATCAAGATTGCAAGTACCGAATTTTTCCAGTGCGTTACAGTGCACGCATGACACAGAGGCACAATGTAAAGAGATTTTATAGTATTTTTACACACACACACACACACAGTATTGCTTATTACAGCCATATAATATTGTAAATTACGAAGTTAAGACTAATATTTTTATGAAATGAACATAAATGTACCTATATATATATGAGAAATTAGGATTTTAATATATTTTAATTTATGAATACAAAAAAACAAACGAAAAACACAATTATTATTCATTAACAATGTCAACAAAAGCACTGCACATATCTTCTTCAACAAGATCAATTACATTTTCAGTGTTATTCTTCTCAATATTCTCTTGACTGGAAGAACTAACGGTATTTTCTTTTTCCAATGAATTATCTATATTCTCTGGCTCGTCTTCAATGGTTAATTGTTCCATTATTTCGTCATCAGATAAAATTTCTATGTGGACACTGTATGAAGTTTTTGACGAATTTTCATTTTCAGTTGAAGTGACTTTTTCATTTTTATTTCCTTTTCTTTGTGTCTCTTTTGGTTCTGGTATCTCAATTATATCATCTGTAATTGTGTTCTTCGAATTTTGTTCTTTTTTTTCAGTTTGTTGTATTTCTTCACTTTTATTCGTATTTGTATCAATATCCATTGTCTCTTGCTCGGGAACTGATTCGTTCGTAATTTTTTCTTTACTTGTATCCTTATTTTCTTCTTGCGGAGATGGTCCACTCTGTTTTTCTTTTTCTTTATCATCTTTTTCCGTATTTTCTTCTACAGATTCTATTGGGTTACTTGGAATTTCAGAATCAGCTACTTCCATATGACATTCCGCGGTTTCTTCATCATTTGGGGTTGGTGATTTGCGTGAATTCTTGTTACTGTCAATGTTGAATTCATTCTTTAATCCTTCTATATCGAGAGGGAACTGTAACGTAGCAAATGCCGGGTGTATAAATGAATTTAAATTCGACAAAGCTGTTGAACAAATTGCAGAGATACGAGGATCATTGCTGGCTTGACCATTTGACAGCAGGAGAATAGAATATTCTAACGGTGGTGACATATTCCAGTGATGATTAGTAACAAGTCTGGTAAGTGTTTTATACAACTGAATCTTACACGTTGTATCATCATATGGATTTGATACAACTCCACGCTGAATATCAAACAGAGTTTTCACTACAAATTCTTGCAGTTGCTAAAATAGAATTTAAATATTAAAAGTTAAAATATAAAGTGACATATTTTTTTGTGAAAAGTACTTACTTTATGAATCAAAGGTTTCAATAAATACCCGATGTTAATTAGAATATACTGTAAGGTACAAAGAGCTTCTGAACATATTTTAGATTCATATACATTTGCCGATACCTGAGATTTCCTAGAATAATACATATTTTTTAGTTCAATTCATCTTTGTTAAGTTAAAATCATACTTTGTTATTGGTGAAAATGACTTAGCCAATGAGCTTTGAGTAATTTGTTCTTGCTGCAACTTCTTTCGTGCTTTCTTCGTCATGTGCTTCGGAGCAGAACTTTGAACCTGAAATAAAATAGACGCATGGCATGGGAACGGATTAGCAATAAATAAAATGAGCACGTACAGATAAGTTCACTTCATTCTTTGCTGGAGTTATGTCAGTTATAATCATAGGAATAATACTGTCAGCGAATACATGTACACAACTGGCTGATTTAGCTACTGTCATCCATATGGATAAAGTTTGATAAGCTACCACACGAAGTTCACTGAAAACATACATATATGATATAATGAATTCAACAAGAATTTTTATAAACCTTACCAGAAAGATTGAACATTAGCAGCATCTTTAGGTGATGTACCTTTTAAATTATTTACAATTAATTTGCAAATAACCGTTGCATATGGAATTAAATTACAACCCAAGCTGTTCAAAGAATAGATATTAATAAAGTGGAAATATGTAAGAGTAAAGAAAATTATTTACCTAACAATTAATGCTTGTAGAAGTTGCAGAAAATGTCTATGAATTAAATTTAAGTACATGGATAGACTGATTGTTTCACTGATAATCTGACTGCCAAGTGTTGCACTGGTCACGGCGAGACCACGTGATATTACATCTAGAATAATCTTAGGCATAACTGATTTAGCTGTAGAATATGCACCCCTGAAATACCAAAACCACTCCTGCATTTCTTACACATTATTTAAATGGTATACGTACAGTAACATTTCTTGTAAGAAAATCACAATATTAATGATTCTAGTAGTATTTAGTTTCATGGAATCTCCATCTGCTAATTTTGGCAATTTTAACGGAGTATCGTCTCCTTGTTGGAAACTTCCAAACTCTGTCAGAGACTCAAATAATTGATCCATTAATGAATGAGCTGTAGCACACAGTGCTTGTTGTTGTTTCTTCCAAGCTAATTTATGATTAATTCCATTAGCACCACCACCCCCAACCTAATAAACAGTTGTAATTATATGGAACTATACATATTTAGTCAGCGTACCTGTTGTAAGGCGTGCAAGCATTTGCCTGCACATCGTACACTATTCGATGATACTGCGCAATCAACATATGAAATTAAGTATTTGTCTATAGTATTCCTCAACGGTGTACACGGTCCAGAATACACGCGTAAACACGTCTCCAGGCATTTTAAACTACTAAGCGAGTTTTGTGTTTTACATATTTGTTCAATGATTTTATTCAAAATCCCCGAAGTCACAGACTTGCTCAATTCAGGAACTTCATGACATGTTTCTACTAGAGAATCTAGCAAGTAAAACAACAGTTATTACCGTGATAATACTGCAGAGATTTATTAAACATACTTATGATGGTAAAGGCATCATCACTAATGAGAACTTCTTTCTCCGCATATTTTAAGGAATTATTTAACCAAGCTACTGCATGTTCTGTTATGGAAGCACTGGGGCACAATGGCAGAAATGTTTTTAATAAAGACAAGCCTTTTCGGCGTGACGGTGCATTTGATAATTGACTATTAATATAAGTGATGAATGCACTAACATGCGTAGGACTCTAAAACAATATAAAATCAATGTAAATCAGTTAAACTAAATCAAAATGTTTGGTTAACCTTTGCTATATCAGAGACTATTTGGTCTAACACCGTTCTATTATTTTCAAAATCATTGTCAAGAATACAAATCAATTCTTCAATATTTTTAATAACAATCTGCGAACTATTCGCCATCGTAAATGTTTATTTAGTCTTTAATTATAAACTGAACACGTGAAAACACAGGCCACAAGCTATTTAAAATGAATTAAATGACAGCAGCCGGCAACAAGAATTTTAAGTTGGCAGCAATTGTATATAACTTCAATGTCATCAATGGCGTTTTCAAACTGTCTGAAGAAAACAAACGGTTTTCAAATTGCTTAGACGGTTAAAATGTTGAAGTGTTATTATTGAAGAGAAGATTGTGATTTATTGAATTTGTTGCTTTAACAATGTATATAAAATCAATAGTACTTGATGGCTTTAAGTCATATGGCCAACGGACGGAAATAAATGGATTTGATCCAGAATTTAATGCCATTACCGGGCTCAATGGAACTGGAAAGTCAAACATCTTGGATTCAATATGCTTTGTATTAGGAATCACACAGTTAAGCAATGTAAGTGTAATGAATCCAGTGCCAAGACAAGGCAGATTTGATAAAATAATGAAAATGTGTGTTTTATTTAGGTTCGTGTTACTTCTTTGCAAGATTTGGTTTACAAAAGTGGCCAGTCTGGTGTCACCAAAGCTACAGTGTCGATTACGTTCGATAATCGTAATAAGGAACAGTCTCCCGTTGGATTTCAGGCATATGATGAGATTACTGTCACTCGACAAGTTGTTATGGGCGGTAAGAACAAATATTTAATCAATGGCGTTGGTGTTCAGAATAAACGTGTACAGGATATGTTCTGTTCGGTACAACTGAACGTAAACAATCCGCATTTTCTCATCATGCAGGGGCGTATTACTAAAGTTCTTAACATGAAACCACCAGAAGTAAGTAAACTGTTTCTTAACAATTAATACATTTCTAAATCTTAAAATATTATCTTAGATCTTATCAATGATAGAAGAAGCAGCTGGTACTAGAATGTATGAAGTTAAGAAACTGGCTACGCAGAAAACCATTGAGAAGAAAGACGCTAAATTGCTAGAACTGGATAATGTAAGTTTCTTTATACATAACCTTGTGTTTAATAAAGAAAGTAATGCATTTCATACTGTGTAGCTTGTCAGAGAAGAAATTACTCCAAAGTTAAATAAACTGAAAGATGAACGAAAGTTGTACTTGGAATATCAACGAAATGAAAGAGAACTACAGAACTTGACTGGTATATACGTAGCTTGGCAGTACCTGGCGGCAAAGAAATTGATGCAGAAGACGAACAGTGATTTGGAGCAAATTAATGAAGACATTCAAAAGTTTGAGAGTGACATAGAGACAAATAATGAACGAGCCAAACAGATAGATGATGAAGTAGCCGAACATCAAGTTAAAGACTCCGTAAGAATACAATCTCCTAATTTAACCAATCAAATCTTACAATTCTTTGTTATAGGCAAGTAATCAGGAGTTGAATACGATTGAAGAACAGGTCAAAGAAAAAGAAAAAATATTAGCAAAAGCTAATGCTGTGGAGAAAACAGCCAAAGTAAATATAACAAATGAAGAGAAAAAGATAAAACAGCTTTCGAAAGGTCGTACAGACGATGAAACAGCGTTAAACGCTAAGGAACAGGAACTGAACAACATGGAGCAAATGTTCCAGAATTTAAGAGAAACAGAGGCGGCTGATGCTGAGGCACTGCTGGCTTCACAGCGTAAGTTCGAAGCTATCAGTGCTGGTATGGTGATTGGCGAGGATGGCGAGGCGGCAACATTGCAAGAACAGTTAATAAGTACGTATAGATGTTTTATTACACATGATGTGTGTGTTTTAATGAAATTATTTCCATGTGTAGAAGCTAAACAGGACGCTGCAGAAGCTGCAACAGAAGTGAGGAAAGCAACTATGCAGTTAAAGCACAACCAGACACAACTAAAAGATAAACAAAAGGACATTGATACTAGTACCACCGATTACAAGAAAGATAAAACTAATATGGAAAATTTAGACAGAGAACTTAAAAATATCACAGTAAGCTTACTCGAACATTATTTATGTAAGATACAATATTGCTCACGGTTCTTTTCAGAAACAACTACAAAACCTTAACTTTGATGAGAATAAAATGACACACTTACAAGACAGAAAACGCACGTTGAAACATGAATGTCGTGGTATCAGTGAGCGAATGGGACGTTTCGAAGCACAGTACCCACAGTCTGATTTTCAGTATCAGGATCCAGAACCGAATTTCAATCGACGATCTGTTAAAGGACTAGTGTGTAAGTTACTGAGCGTGAGAGATCGACAGGCGGCGACTGCGTTAGAAACAGCTGCAGGTGGCAGGGTAAGAAATTAGCACAAAACAAGATATGCATCGATACTGATTTATTGTTTTTTTGCATAGTTGTTTAACGTAATCACTGATACCGAAGTGACTAGTAAGAAATTGTTGCAAGGCGGACAATTACAGTACAGAACAACAATTATTCCGTTGAATAAAATTAAAGGAAACTGTATATCACAGGATACAGTGAATTATGCACAAGAATTGGTAAGAAAATATACTATTTAATTGTAATTTCATCAGCTACCTAATTATGATATTTATATATGTATGTTTCCTGTATTGTATGATTTATATTACAGGTTGGTAAAGAAAATGTACAACCCGCGTTATCATTGATACAATTCAGCAATGAATTACAACCGGCTATGGAATACATATTCGGCAACGTATTCATATGCAAGGATATGAATATAGCGAAACGTGTAACGTTCGACAAACACATTATGCGCAAGTGTGTCACTCTAGAAGGTGACGTTGTGGATCCATCTGGTACGTTGTCTGGTGGCGCAACCAAACAGGGTGGTTCATTCCTGTTACAACTGGAAGAATATAAAGGATATCAGGTAAATATCAACTGTAATTACAATTCATTCATTGTGTAGTGTACAGATAATTTCACTGGCATAATTTTTTTCAGGCTGAACTTCAAGCCAAAGAACAAGAACTTCTGAAACTGGAAGCCGAAATACAGAACTTACAGAAAGTATCTGAAAAATATACAGAACTCAAACACAAATATGACATTACATCTCATAACTTGTCCATGGTACAACGTTGCTTACAACAAACATCCTACTATCAACAACAGGAAGAAATAGATAATCTAAAGAAAACAATTGGTAAGCAACACAATCTGTTACTAACAGTTACCATTAAAACTAATTTCATATTTATTTGTACAGCTGAATTAACACAAACAATTGAAACTTGTAATCAGAAGGAAAAGACTAATTTGGAAAAAGCCAAGGATATTGAAGATAAAATAAAAAATTCCAAGGGAAATAGAGAAAAAGAATTAAAAGAAGCAGAAGCTGAAATGAAGAAATTAAAGAAACAGTCAGAGAATAGCAAGAAACTTTGGAAACAAAAAGAACAGGTCATATATTTTATTTTACTTGAAATGTTGAAAATAATTATTATGAACTGCTTGTAGGATTTCGAAGCATTGAAATTAGAAATAATCGAATTGAAAAAATCAATAGTAGTTGCAGAAGAACAAATAATAGTAAGTGAGAAAGCGTTGACAGAGTTAAGAGAAGAATACGAAGCTGTACATAAAGACACAGAGGAAGCACAAGTATGGAATCACAATAAATATATATCACATCTAAACAGACTAACATCAATGTGTTTCAGGCAACAGTAACCAAGTTACAAGCCGAGTATAAAGAGAAAAAAGCTGCAATGTCCGCTAAAAATAAAGAAGTACAGAAAAAGCTTCAAGAAAAGAACAAGTTGCTTAATAAAATATCAGATATGGAACTTGAAATTAAAAAATTAAATCATAAGAAGAAAGAACTAGAGAAAAAATGCCAGGAATATAGCGCTAAAGTAATGTAGTTCAAATGTAGCACCGTTGAGCTTATTTGTTATTCTGAATGTGTGTGTGTGTGTATTTCAGGAAGCAGAATTACAGAAAAAGATAAAAAAAGACGATACACGATTAAGAGATGCAGAAGAAATGAGCGATGAAGAAGGTTTTGCATTACAGGCACGAATCGCTAAGGCACAAGAAGCTGTGAATAAACTGAAGAGAACAGTGAACACAAAAGCACAGAGTATGTTTGATCAGGAAGAAAAACAGGTATCATACTCTATATATTTATAAGTCCTCTTATGTACAGTGCTATATAACTTATATTGACATTATAGTATACAAGTTTACTAAAAAAGAAAATAGTCGTCGAAAATGACAAGAAAAAACTACTGTCCCTTATAGAAGAACTCGATAAAAAGAAAATTTCTTTCCTCAAAACAGCTTATGAACAAATAAGTAAAGATTTCGGGTCGATATTCAATACATTACTTCCCGGTACAGATGCAAAATTGAAACCTCCCGATGGAAAATCTATTTTAGATGGTTTAGAGGTAAACATTCTATATTCTAGTGCTATAAATAATTATGAATATTTATACGTTTCTTTGTTACAGATCAGAGTAGGCATTGGTGGTATTTGGAAAGACAGTCTGAGTGAACTGAGTGGAGGACAGAAATCTCTTGTAGCGCTCTCATTAATTCTAGCTATGCTCCTGTTTAAACCTGCACCACTATATATCTTGGACGAAGTAGACGCTGCACTGGATCTGTCACATACACAGAATATCGGTACAATGTTACGCAAACATTTTAAACATTCACAGGTAACTTTCTCCTATCTCACATTGTACCGAATATATTTTAATGTAATATTTTTGTTTTTCAGTTTGTAATTGTGTCACTTAAAGATGGTATGTTCAATAATGCCAATGTACTATTCCGAACCAAATTTGTAGATGGAATGTCAGGTATTATAAGAACTACAAACAAATAGATACAAACTGTTGCCTTAACTCTTCCATACAATATTTTAATAATTAGTTCTATATTTTGTAAGGAAGTATTTTTAATAAACGTTATTTTTTTCTATAATATAGTACATGTGCTTTATTCCTTATTCTATGTGAATTTATTTAATTTTATTGTGGTTAATCACCTGTTGTAAACAATGTTTTGATTTGATTTTGTTATTTTTAATTAAATTTTTAGTAAACCCAGGTATCAGTAAGCATAATTTGTGCGCAAAACTTCACGCATTAAGTTACTGTGTAATGCGGGTTGCAGAAACTTTGTATCTGCTTTCATGTCAGTGAGCTACAAGAAACTGTCAAAAATCTGGCATTTCAAATAATCGAACTAGTATCATGGTGTAACATTTGTAAAATAATAATCTGGATATCAAGAAATATCTATTATAATGGCTACTATAAATCCTGATATATTTCCAAAATTGAAATCCAATATTAAACTGGCAACTAGACAAGATGGAGATGGAAACGAAATTGATGTAAGGTTATTTTTATTGATAACACTGAAATTCATATGATTGCTTTGATTTATTATTTAGGTGGAGGTTCGTGAAGATGAGGACCAATCTCTAAAATTACAAGAAATTATAGATTTGCTTGTAGCGGCCGGTTACTTTAGAGCTCGGATTAAAGGCTTGTCATCTTTCGATAAGGTAATTGCCTAAAATTACTCCTTGTAGACTAAATTGTACCATTTTATGTATGTACTTTACATGTGTAATATGTGATAGGTGGTTGGTGGAATGACATGGTGTATAGAATCATGTAACATAGATGTAGATGTTGATCTGCTCTTCCAAGAAAATTTAACTATTGGTCAAAAAATGTGAGTACTTTTTGTCTTATAAATTAGCCGAATATTATTTATTTATTTTTTAGTGCATTGACTGAGAAAATTGTATCAGTTTTACCAAAAATGAAGTGCCCTCATAGAATAGAACCACATCAAATACAGGGTTTAGATTTTATACATATTTTTCCTGTTATCCAAGTAAGTCCCTCTACAGTAATGTATTCATTACTTAAGTATTGATTGTAATAAATATTACAGTGGCTTGTAAAAACTTCTATGGAGTATCGTCAAGAAATGTCTGCCTTTGTAAAGTCTTATGCATTAAATCAATTTTACAAACAGTTCAAAGTTCCAAATAAAAATGAGAAAATGTCGAGTCCACTCGTTGACAATGTGAAAGCTGTAAAAGAGTTTTATAGACCGCAGAGATATTATCGCAGAAAGAATGCGCCACCTGAAGACAATGAATCTCGTATACAAATTACTCTGTTAGAATATGGCCAGAGAGGTTTTCCAGTGTCAACTATTCATGCTGCAAATATTCCGCAAGATATCTTAGAAGATCGTAAAAAGGAGGAGGTTTGTTGTATAAGTTAATATCTGTTCATGCTTTTTTAGTAGATGTGTTGGTAATTGTGTGAGCATCTTTGTATTTAGTTATCGTTAATACTTTATTTAACATTTATTATTTTTTAACCGCATTGTTTTTAGTTACACATTGAACGATTGATGAAAGGTATGGCTTATGCGACACTGGAGGTAAGTTGTATATTTTGTTGTACTGTGATTTATTTTGTTGATCGCTATAATAGCCTGATGTTGTTAGTGCATTATATATTATTAAGCAGTATTAGTTTATTTAAAGACATACCTGTATATTGTAGAATTTCTGAGATTAAGTTCTATTTCGTTAATAATATTTATGTGTATATTTTAGGATTCAATTGATACTGAAATTTTGAATTCAGAAGAAAAGGAACAGTTATTAAAACATTACGAATCTCTGCAAGCAGAATTGAAAGTAAATTATTATTTCACCTTCTGTCATGTTATATTGTAATTCTTATTATTATTTAAGGATGGTGGTCATAAATCTGCTATAGAGAAAAAGATTAATCTTCAGCAGCAGCAAAAAGAGTTACTTGTACAGCAAGAAAAGAAATTGTTAGGATCTAAAAGTAAAATTGAAACAGACATTGCTGAAATACAAAGTGTAATAACGGATATAGATAATAAACAGATGCAAGTTAATAAAAATCTGGAAGAAATGGCAATCGAGGAAGCACAAGATCCAGAGTATGATTGTTGTAACATTTTACATTGTGCATATATTTAATTATATTGAAACTGTTGCAGGACATTAAAGAAAGTAGAGGAATTAGTTTTAATTCACGAGAATTTGAAAAAACAAGAACAGCAATTCCGTGAATATTGTAAATTAGAATTGACGAAATTAAACGGTCTTATTGAGTAAGTAGTGAATAGTTTCTGCCAGTCTGCTGTTATTAGAGTTTATGTATTGTTTATAGGGAAGCTGAGAATACCAAAGTTCCAGAAGTTAATCGATGCAAGACTAATGATGAGTTAGAACAAGTGACGGAAAAACTGAAAGGATTGCGCTTACAAATAGCGAAGAAAACAAGAGCCATCGCGGCCTTACAGAGACAACTAGATGAGATACCAAGCCGAGCAGAATTAGCTCAATATCAGCGAAGATTTTTAGAACTATATAATCAAGGTGAAATATTTTTTTCTCGCTGCATAATTTGCAAATAATAATTCTATGATTGTTCTAGTATCTGCAAAGCATAAAGAAACTAAACAATATTACACACTATATAATACGCTGGACGATACAAGGCTGTACATAAGGAAAGAACTGACTTTATTAAATTCAATTCTTGACAGTTATCCAGAGTAAGTTATATATTTCTTATTGTCTGATTCATATTTACACATCATTCCATTTTGATTCCATTTCTAAATAATATTACAGAGCAATGCAGTCGGCTCCTGGTAAGGAGGAATTCTTGAGACAATTCGAAGCTATTGTAGACAGTGTGAAACTAACACGGGCTAAAGTTGAACACAAGTGTCTAGATGAACGTGCAAAACGTGACGAGCTCAGTCAGAAACTGCTCGGATTGGTCGAACAGCAGAGACGTTACGTGGCCGCTGTACGCCAATTGGGTATCGAGTGCCGTAAGAATGAAACGCTATTGGCCCAGCGTGCATCGTAATGAAACGCTATTGGTCCATCTAAGTGTATACCGGTACGCGGTGTGAGTGTGCCGGAACGCGTACTGTACTCACTATCGCCATTAGTTTGTAAGTGCAATAATACGTATAATAATGAACTACATCGGATATGTACATATTAACTCCTTGTTCCATAATGTTTTTATAAAAAATGCTGAACACACATGTTTACAATAAATTTATTATAATTAAAATGAAACTTTGATACATTTCACTCATACGATAATGGAATGGGTGAAGAATGTTGGAGTAGAGATTTTTTTTGTTTTGTTTTGATAACGCTCATTTTTTGACATTGATTGTTCACATTAGTAATGTTTGTTTGGTCCTGCATCACTATAATTAGGTACACAGAATGTAATGTAAGTGTAATGTAGTTTAGAGATGTAAATGGATTTGTCTAGTCTGCTTCTGCTGTTGGGGTACTTTGGTTGAAGGGGGTTGAGGGGGGTGGTGGGGTTGTTCAGGGATGGTTTGATTGTTAATTGAGCTACACGGCTATGGAATAATCTGACGGTTGTTGGGAACTGCCAGGACGAGACCATAAGGAGGATCGTAAACCTAGTTTTAATTTCTTCAGTGTATCAATATCGCATTCTGCTTCGCTTAATTCCGGTCGGTCAGGTGTACCACCTTCTTGTTGTTCCGGTGTTGGATGTCCGCCAAACGCAGTCTCTGCTACTGACAATGGTGGCAACAGTGTACGCATTGTTGCTCGACTAGGTACCAACCATTTACTGGAACATCACACACGACACGTGTATTTCATTACTGTGCATAGAGGTTAGTGTGTGTGTGATAGTAATACCTAGATCTGCCACGTCGTGGTAAAGATTTCTGATCAGACATCGGTGATATGTCAGAAGATGTACTTGATTGTGCTCCGTGATAAATGAAATCTGCAAATGTATATGAATGTCAGTGGTCGTCGTAGACGGTAGGTATATAAACCCCACACATACTTCGCTCATAGAACTCACTGTGTTTTAATTTCATATCTAATTGATTGGAAGACTCTGTTCTACTAGAAGTTAGTTGATCTGGATCGGATTCACTGTCCTCACTGTCTACTTCTGCTTTCCTTCTTCGTCGTCCGTGTCCTTTTGTACTCTGGAGTCAAGAAAGAATTGTATGTATTTCAATATAAGATTATACGTGTTATAATGTAGCTGCGAATATACATATGTACATATTATTAGACACTTACAATGTTGTAATACGGTGAGTTTCGCTGTACTGATGAGGACGGTGGCGGTGACGCACACCCTTCAGTCATAGCATGTTCGTGATACATGAAGCTATGTAACATCGTGTTATTTGGCAGTGTGCTTGGTTCCGATAATTGAAACGTTGCATATGGTGATATGTCTTCCGATGTTTCTGCAAGCATAAGCCCGTGTTTAATCATACGTGACCGAGTGACTGTTGTACATAAAATGATTGCAAGCTGGAAGAGTTGCAAGATAGCGTTTAATAATAATAATTATAGAGACCTTTAATTAATGTATAATAATTATAGAAACCTGGTATTTTTTCTGTTCCTGCCTGTAACGCAACTTTATGTATTGTCGCGTAATAACGTTCTCTGGCAGCTTCTGCATTTTGCTGATTATCTAATGTCTCTTTCGCTTCGTCATTTTGTCCTAAAATTTCATTGATATTATCTTGTAACTCAACTAGTGTCACTTGTCTCTCGCTCTTATACTAACTAATATTACTTACGTTTTTTTAAACAAGCTACAGCAGTCGCTCCCGATGTCAGTAATGCTAATAAAGCTATTATCAATGGCACAACTATTTTCACATCGGAATAAAAGGGCACATTTTCGTTTCCCAGTTTTATTAAGTCTGGTGAAGGTATACCTAAAATTCATAAAATGGACGATAAACATAGAGCATAAGGATTAACTGGTATTTTACGTACCCCCTTCTTTAGTCAGCGTCATGAAAGTATATTCTTCTGTTGAAGAACCAGCTATATTATACGCTTCTAATTTAATTACATATCTAGTAGCAGGTGTTAAGCCCGTTATTAAAAATCTTCGTTGCGGTTTCAGTGCATTTGAGACTAAAATACAGTGTTTTTTAGTTAGATTTTTTAGAAATTCTGTACGAATTTCGGTATTTATAACAACCTAATGTCCACTGTGAGTCGGTAATTTTGCGATATTGTAAAATGAAATAGAGTAATGGGCATCCGTTGTCTGGCCATACGTGTAATCTCAATACTACTGAGGTAGAGTTTGGTGATAAGAAGTTGACAGCAGGAGGGATACCCGGCGGTTGTCCTTGAGTCCTCACAATTAACGTAGGACTTGCTGGTGAACTACCGATTTTGTTATGAGCAATTAGATACAAATTGTACGTTGTACCGCACAATAATCCCTGCAAGAGAAAATTAACTGAATTTTCAAACTTTTTACAGAGGTTAAGATACGTCAATTGCATAAGATAGAACATAAATAAATTGTCAGGTTACAACTATATTTCTATGTGTTATGCAACTATCATTTGTATATTCTTTTACATTCAAGTATACGGCAATTACTTTATATAAAAATACATTTAAATAATCCGTTATAATTAAAATAAGATAATACTGGTTCTATAATACAACAACGTAAATACGATTTGTTAGTATTTCAATGGAATTTGACTTAATTTCTTCTACAATTTACATAATCGTAAAAATACAAAACTTACTTTCAGTTCGTGACTTGACGCGTGTCGTGATAGATGTAATTCGTCGAGATCGCCGTGAATTTTTCGATAATTTAGTGTAAATCCACTGATTGGTGCACCGCCTGTATTTCCTGCCTTCCAATGCAGGAGAATACTGCTACTAGTAGCGCTGGTAACGTATAATATCGGTGACGCAGGCGGGACTTGTATCATCAAGTTATAAGAGATCCGGTCGGATCCTTGTCCGTTGTCAACTTGACAAGTGTAGTTTCCTATATCGGACATTTGCAGATTTGACAATATCAATTCTCCACTGTCCAGCACTTGTATGTTATGATTTGAATTCGCTTTTAACATCATATCACCACGTAACCATTCGCGACGTGGTTGACCGACGGTTAAACATACTAGTGCTACCGATCCTCGCCAGGGTCGAACTATATTTCCTCCGAAGGAAATGATTCGTGCGGGCACTGTACAGAGGAACAAGTGTTAGTGATAATATATATTGACTTGGTTGTGAATTAGTGTTGAACCTCTTGATGTGGCTACTTGTGTGACAACTCGTGAACTCTGGCCTTCGCCAATTCTTGTGGACGCTGTTATCCAGAACTGATACTCTACGTGCGGCTGTAAACCTTTGGCTTCGTACGATGTATGCTGACTTGGCACAGTTTGTTTGGCGTGATCAATTTCCTGCCGTCCGTCCATGCTCCTGTGAGAATGGTAAGTGAATTACAGAATTTATTACCCTTGCCTGGAGAATGCCGCGTATACCTCTTATATAAATTGTATTTCGATATTATCCCGTTTGGTTCGTGTGGCGGAAGCCATGATACAAGCAGAGATTGTGGCGAACTCACAACAACTTTTATATCTGCTGGTGCACCAGGCACTATAAATAAACACATTCATGTTTAAATGTCTAATGTGCAAATAACTGAAAATATTCAAATGAAATGTCACAAAATTTTATACCATCTTCATCGGTTTGACAGAAAGTAGGATTTGTGAATATACCGTCACCCATTCTTGTAAATGCAAGTACTTGCATGCTGTAATTCGTGAATTTTCGTAATCCGCTTATTACGATCGTTAACGCTGTCGTTTTTCGTGTTTCCATCTCGTCGTTTACTGAAAATCGTCACGTGTAATATATTTTAGTTTGAAAGTTGAAATTACTTCTTAAAATACAGTAATAAAGTAAATCCGTAATAAAAAAGTATAGTATATTTGCTAACATATTAAATGTGCATTATCAACGATATGAAAAATATTCTATTTTGAAGAAATTAAGAAACAAAAAAATACTCGATTTCAAATTAGCATTCAACCAGTTTAATATATTTGGACGTTCGTCAATTTACTGCTTAAATACTATTCGCTATTTGATATAAAGTTTGAAATCTCATGCGCAATGTGTCAATGACTGAAACGGCAGGAATTTAATATGAATTAGGGTAAAGTTGAGGGTGAATTTTCGCCATATCATACCTCTCCAGTTGTCATCTAGGACAGGTTCATACGTCAATTTGTAACCCTGCAATAAGCCGTTAGAATGGGCTGTCGGTGGTGGTTGCCAGCTAATTTGTAACGATTGTGACGTCAATGCTGCACATCGAACATCTTCAGGAGGCATACTCGGTACTGGAATATTCACATAATAATACGTACTAATACATATATTCGCGTGTATAGAAAAATAAATGTGAGAACTGAAATAATATGATAATTTCTTATATAATGTAATAGTTATAACGTGTATCTATAAGTTCAGAAATGCGTTGTATATAGATATTTTAAAGTAGACTATACGCTTTCACAAAGGAAATGCTGGTTGCATATGTAAGAACGAAATTAAAAACAACGCATACCAGACACATTCTGTTTATTCGTGGTATGTGCCGCCGATGAAACAGTCAAAATCGTAAGCATAAAATTATGAATGGTCAGCAATGTGCATTGACGTACATAAACCGATAGAGTAGAATCTTGATGTTTCATCTTTCTATGTCACAATGTGTGTTATGAAATCAATTTTAAGCACAACGGTGATTTGTGCTTACGTCAGTAAAATGAACAATTGCAATTCATATCATGTAAACACAATAGTACGAGTACATTTAAGTTCATAATGTTTAAAATATGTATGAAAATGTTGCATTGAAGAATATGAATTCATTTATTACCTTTGCAAATGGTAATCTTATACTATTTTCGCGTAAGAAAACGTTTTAAATTTGTAAGCAAGATATGCGCGAATATTCTCGGCGTCCCGTTAAATTACATTAAATATTATCGGTGTTTGTTTCATTATTATCATAATTCAAATACAGCATCAAATTTCCTAGTAAATTTTATTATTAAATTACGTTTCATTGTATCAAATTGCCGTTTTAAAGCAACGCAAAGAAGTATTGTAAAATTAAGTTACGAATAACTAATACGTTATAGATAAATTGCATATTTACCATCTTCCATAGTTTGAGCTGTAGCTGGTTCTGACAGTGGTCCAGGTCCTACTTCATTGAATGCTTGTACAACAACTATATACCTGGTGTATTTCGCTAATCCGCCCAATAATAACTCCCCACTTCCATCCTCACCGTCACCAGTAACCGATGTAAAGTTATAGTTCGTAGATCCAATATTTGTGATCTTGAATCCTACGTTGAAACCTAGAATCTCACCATGTCGCAATTCGGAGAGCGGCGGAGTCCAGGTTACTAGTAGTTCTGTGGATGATATGGGCCGTACTGCAACATTTAGCGGCGGCCCAGCCGGTCTTTGCGGTTCAGTACGTACTGTTAACTCTGAGCTTGGAGTACTGCGACCCGCAGGTCCTTCAGCAATCACCCGAAATATATAACGCGTGGCTGGTTTCAAATCTTCAACTAATGCGGCGTATTGCAGAGGTGTGTCAGTAATTTCTAATTGTAGCCATGGCCCTGTTATTCAGAATTAATACTAAAACTATAAAACCCTAAACGTTTAGCGAGTTTTGTTCGAAAGAAATGTTGTGCGCGTATGAAACGAATGTATCAGTTATACGTAGAGTCAATTCGGATTGAACAAGAAGCAATACCGTATATTGAAATAAGCAAGTACTTACGATCACCTTCCCGGTACTCGACAATGAATTTGAACACTTCATTAGAGTCGCCGGATTTCTGTTGCCATTTGAGATTTACAGTACGGCTACTGACCATTGCAGTTTCCAGGTTCTGTGGGCTGAGCGGCGGCTCTTGTACCAGCAGCTGGACCAGCTGTTGGTCACGACCGTACATGTTACTCGCTTGACAAAAGTATGCACCACTGTCAGCTGCATTGACATTGCCTATTTGCATCTCTGCGGCAACGCCGTCTGGCGTCACATCCTGTTTCACCGCCACCCTGTAGTTTGTGGATGGAGTCATTTCCTGTTTGCCACCACGCAACCATATCACACTTATCGGTTTGTCTCCGTTCACATCGCAGTGCAATGTTGCTGTGTCACCCTTTTTTACCGTAACGAGACGGGACGGTGCAGAAAAGTACGGTGATGCTGTAATACACACACGTATACATGTATGTGTGTTTAGACGAACCTGTGTACGAACGCGCATCCAATAACTTACAGTTCACACGAAGTTGAACTACTTTGCCGATACCGGTGCCGATTCCGTTGTTCGCCTGACACAGATAGAATCCTTCGCGATCCTCTTTGACGTTTTGCAATAGGAGTGTTCCATTACCCAATAGTTTGGTGTACATACGTTCGCGTACCTCCTCGTAATCGCCCGATTTACTTCCTACAAGTACGTGGCGACATTGCGACATGGAGTCAGTGACAAGAAAGAGAGATTATGCATATGTATGTATGTAATTAAGAAATGTATGCTAGACCTGTAGCTTTCTTCCATACGACGGTGGGTGTGGGTACGCCCTGGGCTTGGCAATGAAGGGCAACGTGTCGGTTGCGCTCGACGCTGACGTCCGAGGGTTCGACAAGCCAGCGTGGCGGCACTGTAACAACACACAGCGGCTCCGTGTAGCTGGTGCCGTGCTCCACACACATATGCGTATGTATATATTGTATATGTATTGCATGTGTGTGTATTGGGTGTGACGGGTAACAATATTGAACATTGAACGTGTCAGATATGAGATACGGTCGGTTTGAACAGAGAGGTTTCCATACAAATTAAGAAGCTAGTGGTGCCGTGGGTGGAAACATTGACGACACTCTACACGGTACGGGTTGGGTGTCTACTTTACTTGGTATTTGCTGCAATAAGCAAGTTACGAGTGAGGGATTCATAATAATAATAATAATCGGCAAATAATTCCCAACTTGATAATACGGCAGTGTAATGTAAATAGGCGGCGGATTGTGACCCCATCGTAAAGCTACTCAGTCTACACAGTTCTACAACAACAGAAGGAACAACAGTGTGTGATATAAGAGCATGCAATATCAGAATAATAGAGTCACAGTGAGTGAGTGAGTGGGCGAGTGAGTGAGACAAGAGAGTGATATCAGTGACAGAGTGACAGTGAGTGAGTGTCCAAATACTAGATACGTACGCAAGTCTCGTGATATGTAGAAACAAAAGAGAAAGTGCAACAGTACCTTGTGAACCAAACGTTGGAAGGGTTCCAGTCATCGACGCATTCCCATGAGTGCCAAAAGCAACGGCAGGTAATATATATATATAATACGTATAATAGGGCTGGCAGGGTTTTACTGTGGAGAGCTCTGCGGGCGGGCTGTTGCGGGCTGCTGGCTTGTTGCAAGAGGGCAGGGCCAGGCTAGGGGGTTTACGGGCGAGGCAAGGCATGGCAAGGGGAGTGATCTCTGGTAGCAGCGTGTTCAACAAACACACACACAATCAGGGCTGGGGCTGGGGGGTAGCGGCTGCTAGTGGAGGAAGAACTATATAAGGATAAACTAGAGAGATAGTGTGGTGATAGGGGGTTACAGAGGTACAGAGAGATATGATGGTAGTAGTAGTAGTAATGGAGGATGATGGTAGGGAGTGTCTATTGTTACCTTTAACCTGGAGCTTGGCGGTGTACCTGACCTCCGCGGCCGGGTTGCTGGCCACGCACGTGAAGTCACCCGAGTGCTGCTGGGCAAGGCTAGAAATGCTGAGGAGACTAGAATAGGGGTCAAGGGCCGACACGTTAACGCCCAGCGCGGGCGTGAGCGGCTGGCCGTCCTTGAGCCAGGACACCACTAGTGGTGGATCGCCCCGACTCACCCCGCAGACGGTGCGGGTACGCATGCCTTCGGACAGTCCGTCTTGGAAGGAAAAGGGCTCAATTATAGGAGGAACTGGAAGATTAGAGAGAAGAGAAACAAACATGAGAGATAGAAAAGAATAAATAAACGCGTGACACGGCACGCGCTGATTACCGTTCACTACCAATTGGTGCGTATGCGCCACCTCGGCGGCCAAGTTGCGCACCACACACGAATAGTTGCCATTGTGATCTGGAGATAAACTTTCTATCAACAGAATGCTAGTGTACTGGTCCACTTGCGTGATCGACACCATCTGTGCCGGCTCCACCGTCCGTCCGTCTTTCTGCCAGCTGATCGTCAGCGGCAAGTCTCCCTTCGTCACCGAACACGTCAAGCTGGCACGGTCGCCCACGTGCAGTGTGTCTTCCGCATAGAACGGGCTAACTTTTGGGGGAACTGCAAGTACACACACACACATACATAATAACATCATCTTGCTTAACACATCACTCGTATCATCATCTGCAGTGTCTGCTGTTGCGAGCAGTTCACTGCAATGCGCGTGTACATTGTTGACTTCTGCTGCCTGTGTGTTTGGTCCTGTATACTGCCGCGACTCGTTGTGCTGAAACCAACATTCTACAGGGGAAAGCGGACCGTTACAGCACATTTATCTTGGCTGCAACCAGCCAGCACCAAGCATACTGGAACGGTCTGCACGCGTTTACAGAACGATTCGTACCGATTACAGCAATTTCTCCGCTACGACGTGCACTGTGCCCTTGTTTGTTCCGCGCCCAGCACGTGTACACTCCGGAGTCGGCTTGTTTTTGTACAGGGTTCACTAAGAGCGTGCCATCCGGCAGCACTTTCTGACGTAGGTCATCCGGCAGTTCTCGGCCGCCGCGTTCCCAGTGTATTTCCTCGATCGGATAACCAGCCACTGGACATTTCAGTTGCAATGTTTCGCCTGCTACTGCCGTCACCTTTGGGATGAGTCGAATGTACGGCATGCCTGTCATACGAGATGTTTTGTGTACGTGTTTGTCCTTACAATGTCTCACTATATATATATATGTAGTTATGAATGCACATCATCACTTTTGACATACCGTACACGTTCAGTCTCGCTGAATGCGAAGTGCGGCCTGCGCGATTCTCCGCTGTACAGCTGTACTCGCCACCATCTTCTACCATCACGTGACTTATATTTACATGGCTGATCACATCTCCATGTACGGTTACATATTGTCCAATTACGAATCTATATTGTACAACAAAAGTTATGTAGCGATTCTGAATGGACAACTGACAAAATGCATCAAATTGAATACAAGATACTTATTAGTTTGCAATCTACGACGTGAGAGGTGAATTAAATCTGTGAAACGTTTTATCAACGCAAAATTTTAATTTGAATGGAATAAATAGATTATCGCCCGTTTCTAAGGGAACGTGACATTGGTAAATTGATTTTCTATATTTTTAACTACACAGTAAATCGAGTTTGACGGATGTTTGGTATCTACTGGAAGTACATTGGTAAATAAGTTTCTGAACATCTTTTGTAGTCTTTAGCTTCAAACAAAGGCTGAATCTGTAGGGATTTACTAATTCGCTCGAATATATAAATATTTATAATCTGTTCTTCCTGCAATTACAATTGTTAATTAATCCTTTCTATCAGATACAGCCTCGTTCAGACTGTACAGGAGTTTTTTTCACGTACAATATTGTAATGAAGTGAAAATTTAATTTTATTTGTACAGAGATTCAAATTTTATAAAATGTACGTGCGCATTAATTGGGAAAAAAAACAGTAAAGGTGCATGTGTATTCAGGAATTTTGAAATGTTTCTTATGTTTATACAATGATATTTGATAAATAAATTCGGAATGATAATGAAGAAAAATTAAAAGTGGAAGTCGAGTGTTTTATTCGTTAGTTGTAATAACGTGCGCCGGAAGGTTTCTCCGCAGACCATTTGCTCGTAGTTCCGGTTCGTAATTGGAAAATATTCGTTGGACATGCCTGCCAGGCGTTCAATTGTCGCTAGCGACATATGCAGTATTCGCTGTTTCACACGTGTGCGCTGCTAAGAGAGCAGAGGTCGGCTAAAAGGAAATTAGAGGAGCGCGCGTGCGAGCACTGACCTGCCGTTGCTAGGCAGCGGGAATCCATCGAGTGTCCACGAAATCTGTGGCGTAGGGTTACCAGCGGCACTGCACTTCAACGATACTGCAGGACCCGGCTGCAGGGTTTGCTCAATGAAACTGTACAACAACACTGGTGGAGCATCTGTAAATAAAAAGAATCGTACTCCATGTCACCCTTACATATGCGTATAAGTTAAAAATGTTTCGTAAGCACGATTCGTCCGAATCAACCAATTAACTCTGACAAACGAACAACTGAACTGAACAGATATCTTTCTTTGTTTGTTTCAAATGACAAGTTTAAACGAGTTTCTCGCCAGTAGAAACAGACAACAGACGTTAACGGGACAGTGTATTAGTTTCGTGAATGGTCACCACCATTGCGAGTGGCCAAGCTGTTTCGCTAATTCAATTGTGAATTAAAGTGGCAGAACGGCAAGAACCATCAAAGCGCGCGGCCCTCTCTGATTGGAGTTTGCGGAACTTCGTTTGTGATAGCTCCAGGTTGTTTCCTTTCTCTACAGATTCTCTCTCTGGGTCACTGCAGATTTATACCTGTGTGCACGTGTGTGTGTGTGAGTGTTAGTTACGTACCTCCAAGTTGTAGTTCAGCTGATGCTTGTGCGGTGTCACCCTCGGATCTGCGCACGATACACTGGTACATTCCTCGGTCCTCTCGACCAACGTTGTTCACCACAAGCATTTCACTGGCACCACGGCCAGTATTCGGTAGTTGTCGACCATCCTTGTACCACGTGACTAGATGCGGTCCACCGCCCTGCGAGGAGACGATACATCGGAACTCGGCACTGCCGCCCATATGAATACTGAGCAATGGCGGAGTTATCTCTACGTGTATACTAGTGGACACGATAAGCCGCAACTCGGCACTCGATTCACCGCCTGCATTCGATGCCGAACACCGGTACACCCCACCATCCTCTGGTGTAACCGCTTCTATGGCAAGCACGGGACCAAGTTGCCGCGTTCGTGGTCCCGGTTGCATCAGTACCGGTTCAGCGCCCGTATGGGAATACCATCTGTGAAACACACGGACAACTATATAAGCCTACGTAAACGGCATTCGTAATAACCCGTTAAACCCTTGCGTTGTGTAATTCATGTTGTATGAATATTCAAATTGCTACCAAATTTTACTGTAAAAATGATTTGCGGAAATCCATTCGGGTTTATGTCCATCTGCAGTGCGCCACCAGGCATTAATTAGACTCGCACTGGACAGAGAGAGAGAGAGCTCGTTATATACATGTACATGTACAGACACGTATATAGTACATGCATGCACAAATATAAAGGCTATGCGTGTGTGTGTGTGTGAGTGTCATCCAATCGTTCCAGCCTGACCTGATCTGGTTACAGTACAGCAGGCTGGAGCACACTGTCAATGGCTGGTGCTATGCATTCATTGCCCAGTTTAAAACTGCAGTATAACACCAACGGCAAACATTATATAGGTCATAGGTGTTTGTAAATAGTTTTTCAAAACTCCTGTTCCCCAGTACTGGCGCGCTGTTAATTTCATTTTACAGTATAATTCGATTATAATGGACATGCAGGTACGTTGGTGAATATTATTTTGAGGAAAACTTGCCACGGCAATAAATAACGTACAAGAACAAATGGATGAAAATTGTCCTCCATTGCATATATACTCGTATATAACTGGTGGAAATTTGTAGATTAACTGTTCATTAAATGTGCGCGGCACAAACGTGTCAATATCATCTGAGTGCGTCGGACGGATTACAGAGGTATATCGAGAGATGAAAATCCGTCGGAATCCTCTTACGTGGATCGACGCTGACACTCAGAAACACCGAGAAGAATGGTTGCTCGTACCTGTATTCAGGATTGGGACATCCCTGTGCGACGCATAGTAATGCAGCGCCCTCATCCTGGGCCACATGCACTGTGCCAGTGTGCTCCACGATCACTGGCGACACTATACCACGATGCTCTGCAACACACAACACATGCATGTTAATTTGGTTACCAGATTACAAAACTTATAAACTATGCACCGTCCTCTCGGAAACTTTCATACTAAAACTTAATAACTAGCAAGCGATTTATATTAGATTTTATGAACAGTACGAATATTAATATAATCCGTTTTCATGTATTCCTACACGAAATAACAACGACCATGCAAGTCGCATTGGATTTAAGGACTACAAGTCCGAAATGTAATATGGTAATGGCTTTTTTTTCTGGCAAAATCATCATTCCCTTCCCTCGCAGTACTAGAATCTAAATGGTTTCATAAAATCTGAAGATAGCGCGAAATTTTATACGTTATCACTTGGATGTGTTTTATAGCAAAAATGGAGCGTAATTTTTGTTGGTTTTTATATAAAGATAAAAATCTCTTTTTATGTACACTGCTGTTATAAATCTGTGGTCGGTCTTACGTTTGTATGCAGCATACATTGTATGTATGATGTAATAACACATATATATACATCATCAATGTAAATATGAAATATACCTATATAAATAATTGAATATCTATTATTAATTATAGCTGAACAATCGCTGTCGGCATACTATTTATTCAGTCAGATTATATACTGATAATGTGATAATTAACTTCATTTATACGTATGTAGAATATAGCTGGCGAATGTTTTGTAAAATAAAGGGTCTGCTACCCCAGTAATGGGAAAGGCGTGATGTTATGTATGTATGTATTTATACGTATATTCTGAAAATATTAATTATTTTATACCGGCGTTTCTATATTTAATATTACTGATGTAGTATTTTGTTTGTATTATTAATTATCACTAGTGCCTGTTTACACTTGTCATACTTTGATTATAAATGTGTGTTCATTCCAGTGATGTAATTATATATTTGATATGGGTTCATTTACATTTGTGTGTAGAGAAATTACTTATTATATATGTTTCATAGAGTAAATTTACTGTGTAGCGCTTTCTATATGATACGTTCTCTGTTTCTCTATAAACTGTTTTCTCGTCTCTACATACCTTACGTTATGTTACGTTACGTTACGTTACCGACCATTGCTGCTACCATGTTCTAATGTTATACGCTCTTTGTCTGTTACGGACGGCGTGTTTCTGTCAGGTTAATGTAATTTTATAGTTTGGACAGCTACACGAATTGAACTTTTTCACAGGTTCAAATACGCTGCTATCGATTTTCTAATTCAACATTCAATTTGTCGTGCAACAGTCTGGTAAATTTGTTTTGATTTTCATGGTGTTTAGTGAAATAGAATTAAGCGCAATGTACAAACTACTCGTTATTCTGTTTGTATACCAATTTAAAAATACAAATAGGATATGTGAAGGTAATTTATCTGTTGTAAAAAAATATGATGAAAATGAGAACATATTTAGATAATTATAACTATCCATTCGGGAAGAGAATCTACATGAATATTTAATTTGTCTGCTCACGATGAGATGCAATGTAAATTATCTTGTATGCATTAACATTATTCTTCTTTGAAAAAGTTCGGTCATCGTTCATAAAAGCGTTATACATTTTTAAACAATGCAATGAAGTTACACAACGCGGCACTGGCCGAATTGTTCAAGCATATTAAAATGACTAGAGGGATTACTGGGCGCGGGTATGAGGAATACGGAATGAGTAACGAAGATTTGAAAGGCACGTGATATCTCGAGACAGCACTACGAGCCGATGTACGTACATGGAACCCGGCAAAGGATTATGATATGAACTTTTTCAATCTATTCTTCAGTGTAGTTTCAATATTGATACAAATGCTCCAGACTATTTGTGCAACGTTGATGATAGGTGAAGCACTTTATGCCTCTCCTGGGGTATTTTAAATACATGCCAACTCCCCGTGTACACGTGCTAATATAAAAAAGAATATTTAACTACACTACACAATGTTCTGTACGTCACGCATACTAGATTCACTGTCAGTGTTTGTATACGTACTAGTCCAGTACATTTATGCTAATGTTACGTTCATTTTATTCCTTGTCTGTTCTGTGAAAGAATAATAAATTGTACAGCCAATTACCGAAGCTGAAATTGTTGTCTCATAAAACGGAAATATATACTTTAGCGAATTCCACTTCGAGTGCCCTGAGAAAAATTTATCACAAGAGGATTATATTCGACATTATGTTATCTTTGCTCTCACAGATTTTCTGTTTCCGCTCTCTTCCTCCTCCTCTTCTTCCTCTTCTTATTCCAATGCTAGACGATGCTTGGGAGCTTACAACTCCGCTGTGATATTATTCTAAATCTGAACTGGTACGAATTAGCATAGTGATGTGGTAATCGAGAACAGTTTGTTTTATTACTTACGGTGTTCCGCATGTGATATATTCTCGCGCCAAGATTTCGTAATGAAACGGCACAGACAATATATCTCTCTATATCTCTATCCCGTTCTAACGTGTAAGATGAAACGATCATTGTATTCTTTTCTTATTATGTTTTACATTAAATTTCATTACTGCTACATTTGTTATGCTTACTACAAGATTCACATTTTTATTCAAGGAATAATGAAATTTTTCAACAACCAAAGATTATTACCATTTACGAATATGCTTTTTATTTTGGTCGTGGTTTTTTTTTCTTGAGTTTCTTGCGGTGTACAAACAGAAGTGCGACATTTTCGATACTGTCTAATTAGGAAAAAAGCGAAGGAAAAGTTTTCTAAATACTTTCGTAATTATACACAGGGAAGAGTTTTTTAAAAGCCTTGTTAAAAATAGCTGGCAGGCATTGCTCATAAAAACTTCATATAGATATACATTTTAATTGGACATATTTTTGTTTTGCTTTTGCGTTAAAGAGTTATTACAGTTATACAGTGTAAGTAGTTGAAGTTTGAATATGTGTTATAGTAGAGAAGTAAGATTGATATTATGTGATGTACCTGTGATACGGATGTTCGCTGTGCTGCTGACGACTACTTGTCGACTGAGTCGATGCATAGTGCGACACCGGTACGGAGGAAACTGGTCACTGAACTCCAGATTGTGGATGAGCAGTTCCCCGGTGGGTAGTTGATGGAATTTCCCATCTGTAAAACAACAACATGTAACATTATTTAGTGGCAATTATCGAGCTGCCTTGAATGCTTTACACAAGCGCCCGAATGAACACGAATCCTTTGTTAAGCTCTGTCTGTCGGCACCTGATCATCACTACTAACGCCTCCGTTTTCTTCCGTGTTACGCGAACCACGATGAGAATTATTGCTCGATTTATTTCTCCACCCATGCTACTACACCGTGCCCTAGTTTTATTTTGTTCAAAATTACTTGCGGAATTAGAGATACATTTCTATTATGCACTTGGGCGTGGATAATTTACTTCTGCACATTCAAATTACTACACCGTTCTAATCTACATCCAAATAGAGAAATAGAAGTCACAGGTCTTAATGGAAATTTTAAACTAACTCGAAAATATTCAAAAGTATATGTGAATAATAACTGTAACTGGGCATTCATACATACATACATACATACATAACATCACGCCTTTCCCATTACTGGGGTAGCAGACCCTTTATT
>JAGJTL010000040.1:2595052-2612489 GCA_022063505.1 Calosoma granatense
AGACGCAAGTATAGAACGATGCCTGACGACTAAAAACGATTCTCGCACTTTGCCATATTTCATAACTTCTTTCATAATGTAATTGATGATTCTGCAAATATATCTAAAAGACTTATGTTGATTTATGTATTATAAAATGGAATGATGTATTTAAAACTTTATACAAATTGATACACGTTTCGAATTTAGATCTTTCAAGAGAATATCTTATTTACATTATAGGATATACGAAATGAAATATTTATTGCTATTCGTAACAAAACAAATATAATTTATATTCAAATCTACATGTGGATATGCTTGAGATATGCGAATATATCAAAACATTATTTACTCGTACAGATTTGATATTTAATATCTTACGAAAACAGTTCATGCTGTTGCTCAATGTGAAGAACTGAAACTACATTTCGTAGAAAAATACGCAGATAATTACATTTGTTCCCCTTAGTATAATTAGATCATATTTTTTGTTTAATTTCATATACAGTATAATACGGGTTTCATTATTGTCCATTAAACAGTCTCGCGTTTAATACATGTTCGTTCTTGTTCATTCATGTACGCTAGTCTAAAGAACTAATATCCTTTGCTGTTAATGGGATGTAGAAAATTAAATATTTTCAGCCCGTGGTGGTCGGGGAGTATATTCGCTCGCGATTAAACTGGTTGTAGAGGTAGAGTTTGCTTCTAACCAATTGCCACGATGGCACTGCAGCTCTAGGTAGCAGAGAGCAGTTAGGAGCTACCAATGACAGAGCCAGCATGAGTGTAATAGAAGCCTGATTCACGTCGTCGGTATGGTCTCGCGGTGTGAGGTATTCTGTACGGAATTTGCTGACAAAGGAAGCTCCGATGTTCGTGGATTTTTCTATCAAAACTTTCATTACGAAGGCTTTCGTGTCAGAGAGGCGTTTCGGCCTGCCGACGAACGCAGGATGAAAGAAAAGATCGAGGACGTGATTTCTGGTACACAATGCAGTTGGAAATAATCACAATGGATCCGGCATGCTATCTCGGCCTGTAATATAACGTACTTAGTATGCGGGAACTTATGCTGACTAAGGCAACAGTCAACTCCTCTGCACGCGTACCCATCCAGTGACAAGTTAGTACAAGTTTTGTTCCATTGCACACTGTTATTAATGTAACTTTCCTTGCGAAAATGGAAATAGACATGCCGAAACTATTTGCTGCTCTATGGGGCGTTACACGGTAAAAACAAGTTGAACTCGTCTACGCGCAGTTTATCATCAAAGCATTGGAGAGCGTCAGACTGGAAACGCAAGACTAACAGAGAATATGTAACACCTGCAACGCAATATATGTCCAGAGCACATATTCAATTACTTTATGTTCAGTAACTTGTTTTGCAAACAAAAATAAAGTTCATTTCCAATATAGGTTCGTGTATACATAAAGAAACTAATTCCATTTTTCCACATGAAAAGAAATTTAATCTTTAGTCCACAATTCAGTGCATGTTATGGACAGGAATGTGTTTATTTTGTATAGCTGCGAGCACCTATACAAACAAATGAGTATTATATTTCCGTGGCGGACTCGACTACTCGAGCTAAAAGCACCCAAAGTACGCCCGAAGGTGTGTTTCACTCTCATTATTCTGTGTCGGTTTCAACACGTTCTGGTATAGTGTGCGTGGCTTGACTTACCTCCTTGTAGCGAAGGGTAAATGTAGAACGACGGTTCCTGTACCCAAGACACCACTCTCACCAGATCCTTGACAAACGATGGTACAACGCAGCGGAGTACCGCGGTGCATCCCCGTGCTGCGCCCAACACTTCTACTTCTACTTTAAATGCTTGAGTCACCACTGGAAAAAAATACAAGCAAACGACATTAGTCCCCAGTGATATTTGATACGTCGCCAGCATGATACGCAGATATTTGATTGTCTGTGGTCCCTAAAACTGTTTTCGTGTAGGAAGGAAACTGATCGTCTGAAACAAAGACATCATCATTTGTACAGTTATCACCCGACATTAATCTCCAACAAGTGGTTTAATAATTGCGATTGTCTGCTGGCTCAGCGATACCCGCATGTTGGAGAGAGGGTTCTGTGCGGGACAAATATGGTCGAGTACAGATAATCATTCTGGAAGTACAACGTACGAGTATATGTGTGAATGAAAGAGGAGATGTTGGAAAATAATACTATATGTTATCTGAAATGGTGCGTTTGGAAGCAGCTTTGCGTCTCACTGTCGCTGGCAATTCCGGTCCAAGCAGGATCTCTTCTTTGCATACAGGAAATAGCGCTTTGCGTTTATATTACCCGGGTGCGACAAAGGCACGTCTCCAAGGCAACACGACAAGCAAAAAATCTACCGAGAGAGAGAAAATAAAAATAGGAAACAAAATTCGTATACACGCGAATACACAACCGGCTTAGTAACATATCCTATAACCAGCCTCAAACTGCGACCAATAGAATTAATTTTTACGTTTTTTGTTTTCGTGCTGTACACTTAACAAATTAACGAAGCAATTGAATATTACGAGAAGTTTTTATGAAATCTGGTGGCGCATGTTGGCTAGAAAAATGAACAAATACAATGTGTTGCTATTTGGTAATATTTCTAGAATGAAACATTGCTGTGGACACCTAACATTTATGACTTGAATACAATATTATTAATATTGTTATTGTACTTGTTGCTGATTGAAGCTTACCTGCACGTACTTGTACGTCCCTGCTGATGATTCGGCCGACGGTGTTTGAGGCGACACATCGATACACCGTGCTGTGGATGTCCTGACGGTAAGCGGCGGCAGCGAAAGGTAACAACATCAGAGTACCATTTCGCAGTACTCGCCTGATGCCGGACACGTCGCCGACCGATGTACCATCGACAGATAACCAATCAATGGAGGGCTGTGGACTACCGGACGCTGAGCAGTCTAGCCAGCCGCCACTGGAATTGGAGAACTCCAGCCGAGTGGGTGGCTCCATGACGAAGCTGGGACCTCGTAGGTGTGAGTCGAATCCGGCGATCACCCCTGCTGACAAACGAGTCGTGAGAATAGCTACCTTCATGGATAAATTGCACGTGTCAGCATGTGACTTAAATTTACACCACGCGTGCGCATGCTTCCGTCACCGTCAGTATACATTATTTATGAACCGCTGTGTACTCTCAACACACTCTCTGTTTTGCTTTTTTTTTCGCTTTACTCGCTGTTCTGTAACTCGGCACGGAATTAATTATATAGGCCAGACTATGCATTGCTGATATCGCTTAAACAAACCCCTTTGCATAGGAATTTCCTAGTGGAATTTATCCGTAGATTGATACCGGCGGAAAAGATATATCGATACGCATTATAATAACGTCAGAATGTGATCGTAGGTCAGCGAGTTGTCCATGGATCAATTGAGTCCTAGAGGATTTAAGCTGTCGGTTTCAGTTAGTCTCTTTCCCTCCCTGTACCCCCTGTTGATCCGCCCATCCAGTTACTCCGGAGGCGCTAGTAACAGTGATTGATTACGTTTGAAAGTGTAAAGTTCCCGAGTCATTCTACATGTGTGTGTGTAGGTTTAACAAATACAGAAATATGTATGTGAAGTACTGTTGTTTATAGTACTATCTAGTTTCTCCTAACCTTCATCACTTAGAATATGAAAAGTAAACTGAATATTTCCCCCTGGATTATTTGGTTTTGCATAATGTGAACTAAAATTTCCCAGTCTCGATAATGACGAGATAATATTGCGAGGTAAATTCACAACGAGCGAAACGGAAAACGAATAAATGAGACGGCAGATCTATTGTTTCAGCAGACAAAAAGTATCTGAAAAGAAGAGGAACGCTACCGTGAATCAATTCTGTTAAAAGCTGCATCTGGCAGATTGGACATGCATCAGCGACAGCCGTAGCTCTTCCGGTGTAATCCACACCTTCTATTCTTTCCTCCCTCACACCAAACCACCCCCAGTCCTCCGTCCCCCGCCCGTCCGTCTGTATATACAAGAGCTTGTGTGTTTGTGTCTGGCACACTGTGTATATGCGCATTTTATAGAGAGAGGGGAGAGGCCTGTCACAACTAGTGTATGTATTGGTGAATCGGACGTAACTCGTCGTACTTATTATCTGCTGCAACCTGAACACCCTCGCGCTTTGCTGACGCCGCCGGTAAACTCACAATACCGTGATTGTGATGCCACGTCATACGTCTTGAACGAACCAAACTCGCTCTTTAAAACAATGAACAAAACAGAAAACGGAAAGAATACATCTAGTGGCGCATGACGCCAACATGCCGTCTGTCTGCTTGTTCCGTCCGCTGTGCATCAGAACTCGGGATCCTTTTATACTCACAATAAGTTCTCATACACACACACACACGCACACGCGGCAGTCTCACTGGATCTGGACGTTGTAGTATCCCCTTCCGAATTCATATAAGTACGTCAACTGTATCGTACTGAACGGAACGAAATCTTGTATGCGTATCTCCATGCTCTGGATGTAAATGCGCCATTATCATGCTACTCTGTGTGTTTGTACATAACATGCTATGCACCGTACTGGATATTGTTTCATTGCATTCATGGCACTACAGGAATTCTCACTTTGACTCATTAACCAGGTCATGTGACCTGGCGGAAACAGATGCAGCCGCAGGCTGAAACAAATGTGATACGCCTATTTAGATTATAAACGTGGCGAACAAGAGAGCGAGCGTCTAGTGTATTTGCGTTTCTAGAACATTGTGCATACACACACACACACAGGGACACACTAGTATCAGGAGGCTAGTGCTCATACATTATTGCCTGACATATCACCATACACGTTTGTATGCGCAAACGAAGAGAAATAAATTTGGTACCATTAAAAGTGAATAGCTGGTTATACATGTTGTAATTTAATATTTCGAACGAATAAATCGATGAGACATAACCATCAATATAAGTCACGTACGAAAACATAAATAATTATAAAATGCAATAACTGTTGTACGGAAATATTGGATATAATTCATTACGCATGCTTGATTATAAACATTGATTTATTACATTGCAAATTAGAGTTTTGATTTTTGGATTTGTATTTGTGCGGAATCGCATTGAATATCTCGTAGGGTTGCTTTAAATGTTCGATTTATGGTTTAAGAAACAACTTAGTGCAACAGGTATTAACTTATATATTATTTCCTAACTGAAAGCATGTTCGTGCGTGCTCAGATTGTATATAAGATTTACATGTTATAAGTATGTATGACACGTTTTATTTTGTGCAAACACACGCACTGCTATTTTAGATAAGATTGTTTTTTTATATAGAATATAATACACCCTTAGACTGTTTTTCCGTTCAGAAACTAGCACGAAAATGTTGCTTTCATTTCATTCCAGGAATCGTATCTATAAAGTATTATATTCCGAGTTCTTCGTTCTGTTCAGTTGAACACACTAACCATTTTCTAGAATCGTGTACAAACACGAACAAGCTTGTTTGTTACATGTTCTAACTAGAATGTCCTTTGACAATGGTAAAATATCTAGTTTATTTCATCTCTTATTTATAAAATGACCTAAAAAGAAGGCGAACCATTTATTGAAAGTTTAATAATCTGAAAATAGGAAAAAAATTGTATGTTACAGTTTAGTTTAGTAGAATATTGGAAGAAAATAAACGGAACAATAATTGTTAGAGAATGAAAGAAAGGATTATACATATGTTCAAGTTTTCTACAGGAATGCTATGGATAACTTTTATTTTTCCAAGTAATAGAGAGAGCTTTCTAAATGAGGCAAGTGTCTGGCAAGCTGAGCAAAAAATACAACGTTAACTATTGGTTCTTGAAATCTGCAGCAAGTTTGTGCAAAAGAAATATTCGAACTTGCTGCGAAGAAAAGTTAGAAAATATTTCTGAATGCAGTAATTTAAAAGTAAATTTTATTTGTGATTTTTTCCCACATGTCTGAAGTAACAATACAATTATTTGTATTTGTTACTGTGATTTGGTTGATTTAAATTTATAGTTATAAATTAGAATATATATTTTGAAGGGGATTCAAAGCTGTATTGCTTAGGCCTGCACATAATCTACGGCCGGTCCTGTTTTAATTGCAGTTTGAAACTAATCGCTTTCACAAGTATGTACTTTCTCCTAAGCCACCAGAATTACATCTGAGTTATGTGGGTTGTCGACCCGCAAAATTCAAGTCTAATTTCGGTTTCCTACGTTCAAAACTTTCATAATAATATACACAGGATACACTTTATATTAACAATATTAGAAACAGTTTACGTGTTAATGAATTTATGAAGACGCGCTAATTTTAGACACGGAACAAGGATTATTCAATTAAACGGTATAAATTAAGCGCTAAAGAAAGCTTTGTCTGGACTTTTTTATCCTTTTTTCTTATCGCTCACCTGGGGATTAAATATCATTTTTCAGGATAATCCACATTTTAATTTAGCAGATATGAAAGGATAATATTGAAATTTATTTTCGTGGTTTGGTTAAATTCTTGAATTATGAGGGCGATAATTAATGGGAAAATTTTCTATATTGAATATTGTTTATAAATGGTTTAATAATGTTACAATGTAAGTAAATAAAATGAGTAAATGTATATACACTATGTGATACTTTCTAAGATTTAATACTGTAAAATGATGATTAGAGATTTTATTACAGGAGTGTAGTTAAAAATTTAGTGGACCGTGAGTTATGATTACGAGTATGTGACAAGAGTTAGTGTCTGACTAAAAGCATTCTCATGTCATGCGTTCACCATGAAATGTCTCCGATGACAGAAACTATACAGTTATTAAGTTTCCATAATACGATTGTTCAGCTGCATTAGTTGCATGTCTTCATCAGAATCTAGGGATAAGTATGCCGCTTCACCGAATACATACAACAATATTAGCTTTCAGTGTCTGATATCTGCAAGCGTTGAGAAGGGTTGGGGGTACTGGAGGTGGTTAGGTATTAATTGCACCCCTATGTGTAAGATGGTTTTACTAATTAGACATGCTATGATGAGAAATACGAAGCTCTGAACATCTGGTGGTCGTGTGGGACTCATTACTAACCTGGCCAGCGGTCATGCGCTCTTTGAATGGACCATTCCCACGAGATAGTCTCGAGAATGGTGTCGGCCGACGGAACGTAAAACAATCCGACGATTCAGTCACGGATTCCACTGGGAATTCCACCGTAGACTTCTACTTTCCTGTTTATATCGCAATTTGCCATCTCCGACATGTGTTATTTATAAATCTCCGGCACTTCGTGTCAAATATTTGTCGGCTTTTTTCTCAGCTCTCCACATAGCAAGCAACTACGATACGATTTGTATCTTGTCTCCGGCGTCGTGATCAAAACTTGTCAAACCGCACTACCAGTGTATCTGAGCTAAATGAGTTTACACCGCGCTGGATACAGATAAATGTATGATCGTTCGTTCGATCGATCCGTTCTACCATTCCTTGTAGGTAAATGAAAAATTTTAAAGTTTAATTTGTTTTACTGGAAGAAACAGCTGGAGTTATATTTCATATATTTATACATAAATTTTACAGGATATAACTTTTATAGATGAATGCGAATGTAAAAAAAAAATAATAAAGTTATAAATATATATGTCAAGGATAATATATAGGTACAAGGACTTGTACATTAATTTAACTAAGTTATCGTTCATGTATTAATAATTATTACCGGAATTGCGTTAACGGTTTATAATAAAATTCAAATATTTGCTTCACGTATATTATTCATTAAAATAGGGGGAAAATATAAAAATGTATACACCTAGAGAACACTTTGAAAACATTATAAGTTTCTAGTAAATTCCAGTGATATGGATGGCTTAGTTCTAGTATAATACGTATGTATGTACATCTCTGGGAATTATGTCGCAAGTTAGTTAATCCAGTTACACAGAGAGTGCGCGCATGTTTGTTTATTTGTGCAAATAAGTATATTTGGTTGTTTTGGTACATTAACTTCATATGGTCTCGTCTGATAGTATAATAATATAAATGAAGAGTAGAGTACGTTGGTCTAAATCTCTACCATTAACTTGTATAACTCACGAATCGTCCCGGCAGGCAACCGTAGCAGCTTTATAAAGTTTATATGTGTGTATGTGTGTGTGTGTGTGTGGTAACAGTGCCAGTGAGATCCCAATGGGACAGCAGGAAACTGTTAAGTCCTGTACTATGTCCTGGTGTATATGTCACTATCGGAAGCCCAGAATGGCTAGCAGTAATATGAGCATACAAAACGTGAGCGTGTGTGTTTGTGCGCGTGCGCGCGTGTTAGTTCGTAAACTGACATAATGAGCAAGCGCACTGTACACATCCGTTTGGTCCGTTGTATTGTCGAAACAGATAACATAAACCCGGCAAACAGACTATTACCGAAACTGATAACATCGACTGTAAAGCTGAATATAGCCACGCGCGTACACTGGGACATTTCGGGCTTGAGCGTGTCGACGTCTTTTTGTACTAATTAGAACAAACTAGAGCTTCAGGCCGCAAGTCGTTAACATCAGACGTAACTTTGTAACGGCTCATTCTGTGACCACGTCTTGGCCTGCATCTAATCCAAACTGCTTCACATAAACCGCACGTTTGCGCCACTTTCCTTTTACGGGAATTTTCACTGCTACTTAAAAGTACCATTTGAATATGTCCCCATATCATATACAGAATAATATAGTTAAACAATATATATTATAATGCAAGGTGAAAGATAAAACTATTATGTTTTATGATTAGAAATATATATGTGTATGGAATTTAAATCTAAAAGTTAAAAATGTTTACTTTTATCTGTTGAACAATAATATGAGAGTTTTAGAAAAATAAGTGGTCAACTAGTAATAGCAAATTATTTTTACTATATCAATGCTTTTAGATATCATATCATATTCTCTATAACAAAGTTCACTGAAAGAACACAATTGCAAGGGATCCGTTTTTCAGAAATCATGAAGAATGTTTGAAGAAAGATTTTCTTTTGCGTGCTTTGACAACATTTCAAAAGGAAATTCGTATACCTTGTGAAGGATGTTTCTATTCCGTATTATTTCTGCTTCTCTTTTCGTATTAATAATTCTGCGAGAGAGAGATACAAGTTCTTTGTATACGGATAAGTTATATCTTCTTTAAAGATTGTAACATTAGTCATGTTTAGTTATCTATGAGATGGCTTATTGAGAGATATTGAAATTAAAGTCATTACTGATGAAACCCTATAAAGTGTTAAGTACTGGTTTACACGTGCAAGTGTAAAGCTACCTACTAGGATCAATTAATATAATTCAGGTTAAATACCTTTAGTTCACTTCAGTGCGCTAATCATAATTAAGATATCTCCAACAAGAGATTAGTAATTTAATTCCACAAGCAACATGAAACATATATTTGTAGGTATTATTTTAGTAGAAACATTTTATGTTGTTTCTGATTTAAATATGAAATTTCCATATGGAAAGATATGGGTGTTACATGTCATTTCCGATATAAGAATTCTAGAGAATTTATCATATATCGTATATATTTAGCACATTGTGTATGCTAGCAAGGGTAGTCCTCGCTTGTGTCCATATATTCTTGGTCGCGTGTTGTCTTGTTATTGGTTTTGATATTGCACTCTTTGTGTAGTATCGCACATTCGATTAACGGGCTCGCATATGTCGAGTTCCCGTGAAATATGTACCAGAAAACTGCGATTATTGAATAAATAATGTATATTTCTTCGAGATGATGTATACTTTCCGCATCCCTTCGTTGTTTTCAAGATATTGGCTGCGCGTATTTCTATGTGAAATTGAAAATAGAGGTAATATATGTTCGTACTGTTTTGGAATATATATTATAGAAAACCAGTTCAGATATAATTAGTGATCTGATGTAAATAAGACGAAGGAAACTATCGTTTTATGTTGTCGAGAGCAAGTAAAGCCTCAATGTTGAACAGGAACACAAGATTCTGAGATTGTTTGGAAAATAAACATCAAATCGTGGACTTGAACTTGAGTGAAACATGTTCTGAGAAGCTCTTGAAATACTTTAAAAAGTAATTTTTTGTAATATGGTACTCATTTTACTTTACAGCGAAATATTCCCATGGTAAATGTAATGAAATACTACTGAAGTTATAAAATTATATATATAATACTGTAAGTTTTGCATGAAATATTACTGTGCAAATGACATGTGTGCGTTATTAAGTTCTGTGTAATGTAAGTTTATTATGAGCGGAGATGGGTCAGTTGTAAGTCGGACATGTCACAGCATGTGACAGGGTTCATGTTAGTAAATGGTGTACCCTGTGCGTGCTTGAAACAATACATCACAGCCTGGCACTGACAGAAACTCTACACAGAGAGAGAGAGAGGGAGACAGCGAGCCCAAGTGGTTAAGAGTAGCATGGTTAGGTAGTCTCTCTCGCCCTGGACCACTGGCCAGTGAACGTCTAACAAGGAATCCCTTTGATGTTATAAACAGCGAATGTTGCACACAACAGCAAGAATTCCCCGTACTTAGTAATGAACGCCCACAAAAAGGACCCTTGATGGGGAACTACGCCGTACTCGAGACTGTGTGAGAGTTCTTTTATTCGTTGCTAGAATTTAGAGAAATACGAATTAACCGCGGGGCGCTTTCGTTAGCGTAGGCACAAACAATCCAGTCATACAGCCTCTTCACCGAGCGAATTCCTGCTGTATTCAAGTCGAGTGGGTGCCTTTTTAAATCATCTAGCCCTGGCAGCGTAAAATAGAGAGTAGCAGTAGCCAGCCACATGCATATACGTTCTTTTCAACTCTTCAACCATGATCATATACCACGTATACGCTTGTATGTAAGCAGGAAAATCGATACCACTGGAATCTGACAGCCGGATATAATCAGTGACGGCTGAATGATGGTGGAATTATTAGCAGTAAGTACTTGATATTATATATATATGTGTACGTCATGTGTTGAGTACACTCGAAACTTGAAACATCTGTTAAATTAGAGCAACTATGCCTGCCTGTTGGTTTTTCATTACGGCCTGTCGAATGAACGAATGCGGTCAGAGAGGAACGTTGGCTGTATGTAAGTGTGTTGTTTTATTGCTGTACTGCAACTGCAGAACTGTAGAAATTGCTTGGAATGCAATACGAAATGTTCTGACGTATATGCACGCCAATATGTATATATATATACACACACACAGGGGAATTCGCTTATAGTGAACTCGCATATAGTGGAAATTCACTTATAATGAACGTACACACTGAGTCCCGACTAAATACATATTTCACCTAAAAAATCATTTATTTTAAAAAATTAATAAATTTTATTTTGTTTATTTATATACATGCATATATGAGTAAAATATAATGCCAATAGAAATTTGAAAAATAAAATGTATTTCGGTTGTAGTGAACACTCGATTATAGTGAACCAAATTCCTGGTCCCTTCAGGGTTCACTATAAGTGGATTTCACTGTATATACATATTTCATTTGTTATACGAACTCATATATAGTTTTTTTTAAACACAAAAGGCCTGATTAAAAAATAGCTCGCCGTCATAACCAGCGTAGCGGCCATGTAAACGTTTTTAATTAAAAACATGTCCGTTAAATCTGTATTCACACTATTCCATTTATTCGGCTTGAATTCCCGATAACCAATAGCGGTTTCGCGCCCGTCTCTGACGTCACCGAATACAAACGATCCAATCAGAGTCCAGCCCCTTCCTGGTTTAGCTCGGCCCTGCCATGACCTAGCACGCAATAAATCTAATTGATTAATTACGAGCCCGTACATGCAGATATACGAATTCCACCAGCATCAGTAACACGAGCCACAGCCACCATCGCAACAGCAGCAGCAACAACACTAACGCCATCTATATGTGTACGTGCTTAAACATGATGCGTACACATCTACTCTTAACTAATATAACTTTACAGTGCAATATTTTCCGACTTCAGTCAGATTATAGCCTGATTTGCTACCCCTGGCTTATATACGAGATGATACATACATATATGTATGTATGAGATCAGTTCCACTGCTGGTACAATGCATTTGATATGACTGTTGATATCATAAATTGTGCTAATATCATTACTTGTTATAAATGCTATGATTAATTTTACTAGCCGTATGAAATAAAATTAGCTCTGCCGTTAATGTGTGAATCCCGGTACAATATGTAATTATATCTAATGTCCTAATATATTTCGCGATGGCTGCCAATCATCAGCACGTTATAAATGAACTTCTGGACATCCGGGCTATTTAATTGGGTCATGTCACACGGATGAGTTTCTGATGAGTGTCAAAGGAATAGTTAGCTAATTTACGTTTGAAGCACGCGTACATAAAACAGTCCAATGTTTATCTTTCCCAGCGCCAGACGTGCAAAAAGTCCGTTTTTCATAATGGTCTACGACAATAGTAAACATTTCTACATAAAGATACGTAATTAGTTACTAAATATTTTCATTATTAATATTTCATGACACTAACAGTCGGAGATTTGAGTAAATTAATTATAAGTGATAAGTGTTTGTATTTAGTATATGTTACTAGTAGCTAGGTAGAGTGTAATAAGTCAAGATTTTCACACCGCTGATATAGTCATTGAGATCAGGTTTTAAAACGTCAAGTTGTTCTGGCGTAAGATTTTTACTGACAGGTTCGATTCTGCAATTTATTATGTGATTTTTTATTGCACGTTGCTCGGCTTGTATGTGATAAATTGGTTTAGTTTTGTCTTGTGTAAGGAAAATTAATGGATAGGCGTCCACTCGTTTGTGAAATGTAGTGCGAAGTGGCAGGCGTGCCTTTAAGACTTACGAGCTACTTTACTTTTTTTGACGATTCTTAATCTGTCCGTATCTGTTACCCAAGTACTTTTTGTTCAACTCTGCTCCGCATACATTAACATACCGAGTCGCTCTTAATGGAGTTACGAACTAAATCTGAATAGCGGTGATTGATGCGGAACTATCAATTTCCGATAGATAGATAGATAGATAATGCTGCTGTAAAAAATTCCTAACAAAACTAACTTTTTCCCCCGGAATAACCGTAGCAGTATATTAATATACAGTAGGTATAGTAGCTTAGAATATTGACTCTTTGGATATTAAATAATCAAGATCCTCGGCAAGGAATCCGTGTTCTCCTAATGAAATATGTCACAGACGATGTTCAATAGAGCGGAATTTAACAGACTTGTATGAACGAGTCTATGTACAATGTGCTAGGTGGGTATATGTAACATGTTTGTGGTTTAATACTGGGGCCTGTTTCTGATATATAATTATGAATCTCGGATAGATGTCACGCACCGTGTAACTGTAGTGTACAGGAAAGCGTCATTATCAACGTCGGCTGTAGTAGTTCGTGACATTCGAAGCGCATGACATAATTAGAACGATGATGTATTCACATATGTAACGTTTAATGTTTAATATTTCCATTATATGAAAAGATAAAATATATAATATCATCACTCTTGTATATGTACGAGATATATGCTGCAAATTTCATAGATTAGTTTAACTTGGAAATTGTAGAAATATTTTATCCACTCATACGTTCAACGAACAGTTGCAACTAAGTATACGAAACATTTCTAAAGATAATATTCAGTATTCTGTACAGTACGATGAAATACTTACACGCTTTTTTAATGTATAGCGCATTCCTTGAATATAAATTTACAGATTTTTATTGATCTTGTAAGAAAGTATACATATATTTCATCTATGAAAAATGCAGTGAATTATTGGCGAATAATACACTCAACATAGGAAATATATTATACTCTGTAGACTGATAATTTATTGTTATATTAATGTTTCTATATTGAATAATAAACATACTTAGCTATTTGTATTTATACGGCACACGTACATAAAAACCGCATCGAAATTGTTGAACTGTAACTGCAGGGCCGGAATTGGCCGCGTATGTCGCATGTTGGTTGTTTTTGTTGAACGGATATAAATGGAGAACCCGACGCGTGATAATTCCGGTTGAGTATTTCTTGCTGGTCGGCTTGGCGCGACGCGGCGAGCAAGCAAGCAACGAACCAACGAGTACAGCTACTACTACTACTACTACTACTGCTGTTATTATTGGTGGTGGTGGTTTACAAACTGCCAGGTCTGCACACACTCAGGAACTTTGACCAAAACCGCAGAGCCATCTGTCTACAAACGAAGGGCGTGTAACATTGACACCCCAGCAATCTTTTTACAGGGAAGCAGTTCGCACGTTCTTTCAGTTCTCTCACCCTCAGCTGTAAATTTCCCTGCTCGTTTTTTGATCGCTTTATCAAACCATCCGATGTATTTCACTCGTCATATGATGAAACGTGACGCATCATTTATTCATGAGATAAGTTTTTACCGAACCAAGAAAAATTTACTGCTTTTGAATAGCCGTCAGATATATATGTATATATAGATGGAGTTGTCGATTTCATCCAGATTTTTACACCGAACGAATATTGCTCCGCCAGCCATGATCTGAAATCGAATAAATATTGAAAATCATGGGGCAAAGGAGTGTGTGTGTCACAATTAGCTAATTGAAAAATCAATAACATGATGTTTGCCGAATTCTATACATATTTACCTGTTCCATTTAATAAATGTATGTTTTCTGTCAAATTCGAAAAGCTATTAATTTTAAACGTAATTTTTCAAACTACAGTTGTATAGTTGAGAATAATAATTATTAGCTCGATTAATTGTCATTTTGTTTAATCTTAGATTTGTTGAGAATGAAAATATTTTGAATGCCTGGCGAAGTGAGATTGCCCCTCGACAATAAAGCATTATTAATATTGAATTGTGCCGTTCCGGCATTTAATTTTAGAGCTTTTATCGGTTTTTAGGGCCGGCTGTGAGTTGCTCAAGCAAGAACTGTCGTACTCTACATTATTTAAAACATGATGTCTTTCTCATTGATTTCTTGTTAGGTTCCGTTTCTTATGACGACGACGGCGATGCCGGTGAATATTTTGCCGTGCGCCGTTGTAAGTGTGTTGTGGAGTTCTTCATTGTTTTTATAGGATGGGTTTCATTGGAGACTGGAAGCTGTTCGGGTGATATACTTTTGAAATAGACGAGTAAAACAGACGATGGCGAGAAGGCCTCTTTATAAGTCGTTATTCAGTGCACAGCTTAATTGTGGCTTGAGTTGGTGCGAGATGGTGCATTTACTAGCCACCACCATTAGCTCTTGCCGTGTTTCTGCTGTGTAGAAGGAATGTATTGTATTCTAGTTGTTTTATTGCGATCATATATTTCAACGGCACTCTCTCCACTGTCGTACGGTTTCTCGCCTACAACTTGGGTGCACGTAAGCTTCCGGAACTCGCGGCCAAACGGAGAAGAACTTCGTCTCAAGTCTTGCCCGATTAATCCTACAAGTTCACTTGTTGAGTTATATTGAACATTACAGGAAATCGATCAGCTTCGTTCCCCATCATCTCGTTCGAGCGTCTCCCCTGCTCGCTACAGGAGACATTGGTTAATTTACCATCCATTTACGCACATCAAATTCCATCTAACGCACTCTTCTTGTGCCAGTATAATGAATGAGTGGATAGCCTTCGTGACAAATAACTTCGTGAAGACATAATCGTTCCGCGCATTACTGCTTTATAGCGAATCGTATTCTCACAAGATGAACTCCATCTGTCACGCTACGCATTGCTATTCAGCAAGTGTAGAACGTATTGATTTAGAATTAAGTACGTTGTATATGAATACTGAATAGGACCTGGTTGTAGTATTGTAGTTGGACATATGCTAAGTTTCCTTACCATGAAACCGCTTACTTGATATTCATAGAACGTTTTTACAAGGAACAGCATTACAATCAGTAGAGTCTTGTGACCCTTCAAGGAAAATAGTCCCGTTAAGTTTTAGTGTCAGTGAAAAAGGATTGTTTCAGTAATAGATACTTTCAAATAATGTCCTGCAGACATGTCGCGTACAAGCACGACCATAACAAATCCCGGTCAGAATAAATTGGCTCTAAATGTCAAAAACATTTTTCCCTGCCACATTTTATAAACCATACAGTCTTTCTTCGGTTCTCCGCGGACTGTTGGCGTTACAGTATTTCATGAGGCAAGATCCCCCGGACTGAACTGGTCGGTTGTTCTCGTGTGCGTATATCAGGGATTAGAATGTCTTAATAAAAAGTTTAGGGAGCGGACGTGACTGTCGGCAACTGCCGTAGTTATTAACGCAGGTCTTGCACGCGTTCGACCACCTCTGGAATAATAATGTGAGAGCTAGCGCGCCAGGACAATTCGTTGTTCAGTTCGTCAGTCCGTTGGTTGGTTGGTTTCTTTTCACCAGTTGACCGTTTAAAACTCTTTTTTAACGATCCATTTAACTTACCAGCAGTAGTAGAAGTAGTAGTAGCAGTTCCTGCTATATCCCTGAAGCACGTATCGCTACACCGCATACTGGTCAGGTTTCCTACCCTCAAACCAACCAACCAACCAACCAACCACCTTGTCCTGTCCTTTGTGATGCGGCGCTCTCAAGGAGAACATTTTATTATTAACCCAACACAACTCCTGCGTTTCGAAAATCTGCATTATTGAAATACCATGAGTCGTAGGTTGTTGTTTCAGGACCCCTGATTTTCCTAGGTAGACTAACCGACATCAAAAATTCACCACCGGATCAGCTTCTGTTGATTCGTCTTTGTTCTCTTTATACGTAATAAAGGTATTTCATAAATAGTACGAATAGAATTAAATTTTTGTACAAATATTTAAAATATGCTCGGCGCATTCTGTATTTTAGTATTAAACTTTTACAGGAATATCCTGGATATTTTTACTTGTATAATATCGGTTCACGTATATGTAGGTAGCTAGGCTGAATTTTATGAATGAATACATGTATGTAGAATTAATGTAAGGGGTGGTACACTGAAATAATCGTTCCTCCAATGAGGCATAAATGGATTTACATTTTATAAATATAAATGAAGGCAGATTTGATTTGTAGAACATGGCTATAGGTTACTTATTCTATAGAATTATAACATGATATTTATGCATTATGTATGTATATATAATAATTCGTTCAAATCTGAACAATATGCAAAGATTTGAAATGGTTGTTGAACATAAATTTTAATGTAAATTACTTATTTTTCGGCAGATCATAAATATCAGAGAGCAAATTTTAGTTGATTCTATTTGCATTTTCAATAGCTTAAAAATAATTAATCATGTCGAAATTCAACCATTAATCAGAGGAGATAATTAAGAAATGCTGATTAATTCAGTGTAAATCCGAATTAATGGTTATGCTGATGCCAGTGCTTCAATTAAGTAAAAAGAAGTGATAAGTATACACAGATCCTTCATTTGCAGGACGCCAGAACGATG
>JAGJTL010000040.1:2612509-2632483 GCA_022063505.1 Calosoma granatense
CACAAGTGATGATTCATTGAAGGCCATTCAGTTTCTCAAAATGCTTTCACAATCTAAACCATGGCTCTTTCTAAAATAAAATTCTAAAACTTTTAATCACTAACTAAATAAACTGAATTATTTCAAAATACTATAGAATCTTAAGTATTGAAATTTTGTTTTATAAATATTACGAAGTAACTGATGCATTTTTAAATTTCAAATGATTTTAAATTTGATACACGTTTACCTGTAGCTACGTACTGAAATCATAATAAATTCAAAATTACTTTTTTGTTCAGACATTCCGCGGTACGAACAATTTTTTAGTTTTATCTTCAAATAAAAACAAGCTTATAGTATTACATTCGCTCGCATGAACGTAGTACGGTCCCGTTCTCGTAATTTGTAATCGATTTTAATTGAGTTTGTTTTAAAAAAAGTAGATATGTATTTAGATTAGATTTTTTCAAAGTTTTAACGCTGACTCGCAGGGGATTGTGCTGGTATATATATATTTTTTATCATAATTTAATTTCCTGGCGTACGTAAAAAAATATTTTATTTTTAATGAAATATTTTATTTTTACATGATTATATTCTAGTTAGTTGCGAGTGGCAGGTTATTAATTCATGTTTCATTCAGCAGTGTACAAAATATACAGAATGTATGTTTGTAGGACCTTATTTGGAAATGTAAATCTTGTCGTACGTTTTTGTTCTAATTATAAAGAGAGGTTGTCGTCACAGATACTTTTTCAAGTGAGCCTGTCTATAAAATGTGAAGTGCTGTATGGCGAAACATAGTTTTGGAGCACATTCACGTCGCTGAACATGAATATTTGCACGGTCTGTGATGTGACGGAGCGCTAGACTGATTCGCATTCAAGTAATTTCCTGTAATTCCAAGAGTCAAGTTGGAAAATTCAACGCTACCATGACATTTAAACAGACTCGTGAAAAATTGTGTCATATCTTTTAATTACATTTAATTATTTTTCTTTTGCCCGAGATGTGAACCCGTTACTCGGCTCTAATTTTTACGGTGAATAATTTTCCTGATTTTTTTTTTCACGTACCAGCCTAATGAGAATGTATGACAGAAAGTTGCTAATTGCAAAACAATACTGCTAGTTATGATGCTTGAAAATTATCATTCATATTACGTTCATTTGTACGATTTCAAATGAAGCAACAGAAATGTATTTCAAAATAAATGTATGATATTTCGTTGAGTAAATAAAATGTAGCATATATAATTGTATATATTTGACAAATTATATTTACATTACTGTAGAATATGAATAAATTGTGTTGAATATAAAATTGACTTTCTACTTGATGAGGTGATTGTGAATTATCGGCTGATGTATAAGCGGAAGGAATTATTCGTTCAAGTTTGTTGTGTATATCAATTATTATTCGGTTTGTATTCGCTGAACGTAAAATATCACTTGACATCTCGTTTACGCATGGTCTGCATTCTTCTAAGCTTTGAATTTATTGACTGTACATCCTCTGACGTTTATTTATTGATTCAGGCATTGCGAAGAAAAAGATTTCAATCATGAACTTGATTTATTATTCCTTATAGAATAGTGCGTCGTACATTTCAGACAGATTAATTATATTAAGTAAGATGTATGGATCTATGTATGGTATGAGAATTTTACTAACAGTATGTGATATATTATTGTATAGGGAATAAAACTCTGCAAGATGTTTACAATGTTCATATAATGAACAAGTAGTTACTTGTACGTGTGTACTAACTAATAGTAATACAGTTTATTTACATTTCAATGTTCATGAATTAACATTTATGCAATCTTGTATCCTGTCTAGACTAGAAACGCACAAGCATTGATTATTGTCTCGTATTGCCGGATACCGATTATTCGACATTCTGGTAGACCATTTCGAAAAATCCGGTCGCCGGATATGGCTTGCCATTAATCGAGAATTATCGTCGCTTGTTCGTGAATTGATCGAAGCTAGCATTCTACTATATTTCAGTTTCACCCACTACAATTTTTAGTGAAAGACTATTTGATGAAGATAAACGATATTGATGATTATTGTAAAATGGTTCTCGTCCGAAGAGATAACCTTTATAAAATTTTACTACACATTTGGAGTTAAATATCGAGCATTGAATATGTTTTAATAGCAAATTAAATATGTAAAATCAATACTAGCTTTTTGGTTGAATGCATTATTTAAATATATAATTAATTAACAATAACAACAAATTATGCATAATGCATGAATGAATTATGATGAGTGTATTAGTTGAAAACGGATTAATAATTCTTATATATGGTGATTACTGCATGGTGCATTTACTATATAAATAACAAATTTCATGTTACTAGAAACGAGGTGAAGGGTCGGGGGGTATCTAGTGAAATGTGAGCTTGCAGTTAGGGTAAAACAAAGTAGATATGTATGTATGTATGTGTGCAAGGATATCGATATACAGTTACAAATAAAGGGAGAGAAAATTCAACAGATACGCATGAAAGCGATTTCCTATAATCCAATTAGGTTCAGCCACGGCTGTGTCTCCTTTTTTTGTTTTTTTCCAGCAGCAATTTGTCAGTTGTTTGTTGGTTGGTTACGTTGTATCGTTTCTTGTTCTTCCTTTTATTTTCACTTCCTGTCTATTTATATGCTCCTCTACTCCCTTTCCTGCATTTTTCATCCGGCCAGGCGGTTTAGTTAAGTTGAGGTGAGCATCTGGTCCTTTTCTGCTTGTTAAGCGCAGTTGAAAAAGTAATGAACGTATCAATAATAACTGCGTTGTGAACAAACTAGGGTACACCGGCTAACCTTAGTAGTATACCCACAATAGAAAACAATATGTCAAATATTTTCCGAAACCTAACAGTCGTTTACTTACTTAACCAAGTTTCATTTGCATATAAATGATAGGTGAAATCCCTGGTTAAAATAGATTAGTGAACACTGAAGAGTAAGGTTATTAAACGTTGTGTAAATATAGTAAACGACCACCACTTTATTGTATCAACTCAAGCGATTCCCGCTGGAAACTTATTTCATAAAATTCTCCTTTGTCTGTTGATTATTTCCTTTTTTACTTTCAACAGTTGTTTCGAACGAGCTAACTTCTCTTTTTATTAGAAATAAAATTAATTAAACCTGTTTCTGTACTTGTAAGTGTATAACAAATTTTCTCGTGACGCAGAAATACAATTACTGAATATAAGTTTAACCGACGTATTCATTTGCAACTGACAGACAGAGTGTGCATATGTCATTAACGTCAATTAAAAAAACTAATCGGTAAGTCTACAATATATTTAGTAATTACGTGAAGCAGGTATATCTAGAATTATAGGTTCAAGAAATATGGTTTATTATTTTCCTTAGAACAAGTTTATAAACTCAATTCATTTACTATTAATGAACAGTTATTTGCTTTCGAATGAGAATCTATTTGAATTTAATTCAAGTCGGTCCACTGTCGTTGCTTGCAGTCACTAATACGTTATAAAATATTACAAACCTTTTAAACCCCACGAAAACTATTACTTTCTCGTGAAAATCGAAAGCCATTTACGGAGTTTATTTGAGGATCGTTGCTTGCTGACGACGGCGTCTGGAGTTGAAAGTTTTTCTACTCCCGTGATTCCCGATGGAGGAAAAGAGACACTCTTAGCACAGTGCTACTGAGAGAGGGGGAGATGGTCGTGCTGGGTCGTCGAGCCGATTCGAGCTGGTGTGTAGCTGAAGCTTTCAGCGGTGCGACGACCACCACAGTAAGGTTTCTGAAGAAAGAGGAGGTACGTTTATGGGCAGCAGATTGCCCGACCGCCTTCCCAACACACATTCGGATATTGTTGTGCGAAATGACCGACCTTTATTATCCGAGATAAAACACAGGCGGAGGATGAGGGTGGAGTTTCGTTAGGCCATTGTTCTCTTTCTTTAATTACGTGCATTTCTCTTCAACAAATTACGCTCCGTGGGAAACCGCTGTCCACATCGTTGTTGCCTGGCAAAAAAGACGAAAAGTGTTTTCCGCGGACGTGTACAACGTTGACAGCTAATTATTAGATGTTTAGTTGCGTAATGGATGATACAGTTCTTACTCGTACCCACTAATACTATCTCACTCCTGGCAAATATTATAAAAAGTAATGATCAATTAACCCACGTGGAGAAAACAATAACCAATTTCCTCTCACCTATTCTCGCCTTCTACTAAAATGTGTCCAATTATCTTTTCTAGTCAGACAGAACAAAAAACAAATACGTAATTGAACAATAGCACTTGGTAGGTGGATGATTACGTGCAACAAAGCGAGTGTACGTTTGATGATGTGAATTTCACAAAAAAACACACATCAACAATAATATACGTATATTGTGTGATGTTATTTATTTCATATTGCCCTAGTATTTCAATTAATTTTTTGTTTGTTAACGTACATTTGATGTACGTTGTAAAACAATTCAATGTTTCGCTATTGTCACATACAAAGTTTATTAAATATGATTGGTTTGTTAATAAAAGTAATTTGAATAGAGTATGAAATATTCACAATGTTCAGTTTATACGCTGCAGTGAATATTTTATCATACTAAAACTTTTCGTTGAGAGTATCGGATCAGAAACTTTGGCGAATTTGCGCATTTCACGTGGGACCAGCATATTGAATTTGGTTTAAATCCCTCTATTCGGTTTTGAGTTATCGAGGATCAAACATACTTGCATATAGATATCATGCTAGGACCAGTCGCATCATGTTCTTTAAAATATATGCAGGTATTTTTGTAAGAAACTTGTGTATATTTTGCTGCATACCACTGGATTCAGGTATGTTTATACAGATGAGGGCAGGGATTCAATTATAGTATCGTGTGCACTTGAAATCTTGATTGTCCACTTGAAATGATATAGGTAATCTATGTCGGTTGCACTGAGCCTGGACTGGAGCTGTTGCTGGTTGATTCTTAACGTATCCCATTATGGCTGAATGTTTTTCTAGGAGCAAGAGTAATTTAGAAAGGGATATATTACTTCGTGAAGATGGGGCGTAAGTACTTTAATAGCTTTCTTCCAAGACCCGCCGGATTCTAAATTATATTGGTAAAAGTGTAGCGAAACAAAAACTCTACGATACAATTAACTACAGTTCTCGGTGTTACAAAATGTTTTCAACGTTGACACGGGTGTTAACATTTAATCTAACAACTTTCCTGGAAAGAATTTATTGTCCCCAGATATGATTACGAACTCGCACTTGGAAAACAGCAAAAGTATAAATAATTTCTTCCTTTATACTTTCTTATACACAGTATATATGCTTAATAAACAAAAAATATGAAGTGAAATATTCGTTTGAAATATCAGATGTGTGTCAATTGAAAATCAAGGTATAAGATATAAGAAAATTGTGCGGTGATCACACAAGATTTTGTTCTTTATGGAAAAGAGGGAGCAATGACCTCGAGAAATAGAATATGTGGACATACTACCCGCATTGCATGGTGTGTAACGTGGGTTGCGTTAAGCAAATATTCATTCTCTACTGAACGTATAGGAAATTCAAACATATGTTACACACTAATATTCATTCACAATACTTTCTTTCATCTTATCGTCTTTCTACATTCTTATACGAAATAAAATACTCTTTTGATATGTCAAATGTGTGTCTATTGAACATTTCATAGGACTTGAATTGAGTTTTAATATACACGTGTATAAGAAAGTCGTGTGGTTTAATCTTCATTAGTACTGCACGTTTCATATATTCCCTTCAACATATGATAGTTATTCATTTTGTGGTTGGAATGAGCGCATATTCGTGAAGTGTAAGCTGTCGGAAGATATGAAAAAATATAGAGAATGTTTCCGGAATAACGCGCACAGGCGCACACATCCGTCCGACACACATATGGCCTCTGTTGGAATTTATGATATCGTCGGATATCCGTTGGAGATGCAAGAACTAAAGAACATTAGAGGACTCTTTCGGAAAACAAATCGGTCCCAGAATTTAATCTGCATGTTTACATATCAAACTGTGTTGTTATAGCATCGGCTGCTGTCTCAAACATGATAAATAGAATGCCATCAGTCTAAAATATGATTCTGAAGCTATTTTAATATGATTCGGCATATTGAGTTCTCCGTATCACATAACAGCGACAGCCATATTGTCAGTAATATGATATTAAATCATTTCCACCCTCCTAATGGCATTCATAAACGAATTTGTCTCTAATTCAATGACATAAAACTGTTATTATTTCGCATTTATGTAAATTTAAACAAACGCACTCGTATATTTTGCATAAATATATTCTGTTGAAGCATAAATTTGTTAGTAACATTCCATGGAATGGATTTTTGGTTTTAGTTTATTTATTTTTAATTGTTTTTTAAATGCAATTCTCATGTATCACTTCATTGTAAACAAATATTATTTATAATAGCAAAAATGGTAATAATATTCTAAATATGTATTAAAAATTAAAAATTTAATACTATTCTTTCTTTTTCATATTACAAATGGCTCTCATTGCTGTTGTACCTGCTAAGCGATGTTATTCTTTCTAATGAATATATATTTTGAAATACACTGAAGAACGATTTATATTTAAACAGCTTACATACAGCTTTTATCATAAAATTAAAAGCAAGATAGCAAGAATGTGAATAATTTACTTTTTCACTATTGATTATATGCCTTGGAAGGTACAAAAAGAATTTGAAAAATTCCGTGCATGTTCAGAAATCATAATTATATTATACCTCACATATTTCGCCCGGTACAATTATAATTTAGGCGATTTAATTTTAAAAATTACAAACGTGTCTCTCTCTCTTTTAAATATGGACTAAATAAATTATCCAGGTCGCTAGTTCAGATATGTGCTGTGAAGGGGGGTGGCGGGGTGTGCAGGTGTGGTTGAGTAATTTGAAACATACAGTGTGCATGTATGTATATATATGGTGTAATGTTATGCAAATGGTGCATAGTGTGTAGTTATTTACTGTGTGTAGGTGCATGTGTGTGCCTGCGCATTCACAAAGTTTCGCTCGTGAGAGGATACCGGGAATATGCGAGTAGAGTAACATGTATTTTGGTAATTTACACAATAACGGGACTTTTAATTTTGACTCTGGGGTATTTTACATGACCAACTCGGATGAGAAGGCAGCTCGTATGGTCTGGAACACAATGGCCGCGTGTCACTTGTGACACTGACGTGTGTCCATCCCACGGACAGACGGATGGACGGGGGCAACTTTTTGAATTATTGAACGGCTATTTGTTCCGCTCGGCTGCGTACTGTACAGTATCCGGTGCTCTGCTTGTAAGTACATGTTCCAAGTGTAACGTTACATTGTTGTGGAATGTACCAACACACTAAACCTGCGTGTCTACACACACATACATGGAGGCATATGCAAATGTACCCTGCGGGTTTGTCTTATTACTTTAGTAAGTATGAAACTTACTTAGTTGGACATAACCATGTTTTGTAAGTGAATAAATTGACTCACATTTTGTATAGTTGGTAGTTTAGAATGATAATAATACTTTTGTCTGTTCAAACGATTGAACAGAGAATGAAACATTATATACATATTAAGTTAAACCTGTATTTATAAACCTACTGTTCTGTTCTTACATACAAACTAATTGTAAAACTTGATCAATTCATAATTATATTATACTGATAAAATTACTGATAAAACTGAAAGATGAAAATGATTTTTTCAGATAATATTCTCAACACAAAGATAATGAAATGTGCTTGTATCGCGTGGAAATTAACACAAAATGTTCCTCATTTGATTGTCATACGTTTATTGAAATTTTTATTTCGTTTGAAGTCTTTTAAGCATTTTTTCCAGAGTCTGTAAATTATATAACATAGCCAGAGCTCTGTATTAATTTTTTGAAGCGCTGAAAATATGAATAATGAAAATAATTTTTAATATTCAGACTTGTTAGCAAAGCAGGAAAAAGTTTTTTGATTTAATAATATCGTTCATTTTAGAAAGTTTTTTTATTATTTCGACAATATTTTTAAATATGAAAGCAGTGAATTTTGATGTTTCATTTAAATTACGTTTTATTAATTTTTTATTAATTACGCGTTAATATTGTATGTTTGCTTGTAGACTGAAAATACATATATGTGCAGATATATTATATTAATACTTGCTCTATATTACCCATTTACAGAAGTTTCAAATATACTACACGTTAAACTAACATATATTATACAGTTGCATTTGCATTAGTAAAGAAGAATTAGAATTCACGTGATTACTACTGGGGATTTTTGTTTCATGCTGTTTTACAATGACATAATGAACGAAACAACTTCGTACTTAATCCTATGTAAGTACTTTGTGCAACTCTGATCCCCGGCGCAAAGAGAAATACGATATATGAAACTGTATGAAAGTTTGTGCCATACTCTCTATGCAAATTTAATTTGATATTTCTCTATTGGATAGACCGTCGTACATTCAATAATATTCAATTCACTCATCATTCACTTAAAATAATGTGAGCATTATCATTGAATGTCCTGTAATAGTGTTGATGAATTGATGTCGAGGGCGGAGTAGCAAGGCTTCTAAATGTCCATTGTTCTACACAAGGGGATGTGCTAATTGCCATCGTTATGAATAAGATGCAATGCATTGTTTCCAAATAGATTTATACTGGCTGACTTGACTAGATCAGTGCTTATCAAGTATGTGAATATAATCTTCAGCATTTTTTTTGCTGTAAACTGGCTACTTGTATATCGCGCAAAAACATGTAGTTATAGATAAATTATACAGTGGAAAATTTGATACATTTACGAGAAATACAAAATATCAAGCTTTTTGAATCAATAAAAGTAGACACGGTACCTCTGTAAAAATGCACGTTTTGGTGGACCCACTTTTTGGTGGAGGCGCTTTTTGGTGGACGCGCTTTTTGGTGGAGGCGCTTTTTGGTGGAGGTGCTTTTTGGCGGAGGCGCTTTTTGGTGGAGGTGTTTTCTTTTGATGGGGCGCTTTTTGGTGAACCAGCTTTTTTATAGCAGCCCTTTTTGTGCGGGCGCTTTTTTATGCAAGCACTTTTTTGTGCAGGCCCTTTTTGTAGATGCGCGTTTTGAACGTCTAAGTCAAAATTGACTTGGAACAAAAGTACAGTGGTGAAACCTAGAAATATTTCACGTTTATATATTTTCAGTATGTAATATTGATCAGTAACCATGTGCCTAAATGAGAAAAAATAAAATACAAGATATTTCTTGTACCTTGTACGGTGATGCATAATATACATACTCCATTTATTACTGAAGTGTACGGAGAATTTTCAATCCGTATTGCAATCTTACCAAATGGCACTATGTAAACAAACACCTGAGACCTGAAGTGCACTTGCAACCAGTGTGGATCAATTTACGAGTTAAAAATAATATAAAAGACGAACGTTCTATCAAGTAGCAGCAATGTAAAACTGATCTTCATAGCAAGATGATGAAATAACTTCGATTATGTATTCTACGAATATAAAGTTGGTGAAAATTCCATGATTTCGTTAACTATTTTTCTCTTTCTTACATGTATTACACTAAAAAATTAACTTTGTTACATATGTTCGAAACGTTAATATAAAAAGAATAAAACACTAGAGTTATTCATGTTTTTCTTTGTACACTGTTAATATATTCCACACGTAACCAATTAACTCTGCACAACCAGTGTTGGTGTTAATGTGTATTAATTCCATGGGCTATGTACCTAGTTCTAACTGGTCTATTCCTGTTTTGTTTGGCTTGGTAGCTGGGTGTATTTGTGTTTGTGTGTTGTGAATGTTCTGGATCAGTGTTCTGTATAAGTTACAGGTGTATGTACTTGACGTATCCATCAGACATGGTTCTCTGTGTTAGCTACATCCTATCACAATACAGAAGCCTCCAATGTACAAACGTTAGTTGTTCAAGTTCATTACAGTAGTGAAGCTAATTTCTACGCTTATGGGTGAATCAACAAACACCTAGTCATTGTACAACACACACACAAAGTCCATTGTTTTCAATGTTAATTTCTGTGTGGTCTAACCAGAGTAATATTACATTACATTTTATGTGAAGTGTGAGTGTACTATTAGCTAACTAAGATTACACAATGTGGATTAACACAATAAGTATACCAGTTAACAAAACACATGAACCATAATAACCATACAATTATTATTATTTATTAAAAATCATTCTTCATGCTATGTAAATAAATAAATAAATATTATTCGCATTTTAGCAGATAAACATATCACAAAAACTTCATCTCAGAATATTTCTAAATTAGATAAATGAAGAGATTGAAAGGATTCTTAAAAAGACGATTTCAAATGAAAAGGTTGTGACAATTTGAGCGAAAATATAAAAGAAATGGCGTTACAGGAGGTAAGCGACGATAGAGATAAGAATATCGGTAAGAGATAGAATCAAACGCAGGAAATGAACCGAGAACTCAGTGTCATGAAGTATAAAAAACCAAATATAAAATTCGGAAAACTCTAAAATTAAACTTATCATAAAATATATTTTATTCACATATATTCAATGTACGTTTGAGATGTGGGATAATTAGTATATTAATATATTTATTTAGGCAAAGTTAACTTTTAATTCAATTACGTATTTATTATTTAAACTGAACTGTGAATCTTTCCAACGATGAACATTGTTTAAACAGTGGAAACCGATAATATTCTAACAAAAGCAAACGTGAAGAAAAGGAGACGTTATTGATTTTTTCCAGTTAATTAAATTCATCGTATTACAATAAATGCGAAATACGACAGTGGAAGAATTGTTACCGGTGGGGTAGAACAGATTCAAGTTACTACAGGAGATGGTTAATAACATTTTAATAAGTAACAAGTTCCAGCTCATTCATATAAATTACGGAAAACCTTTTTCCTTTTATTGCGGTGATTTCCTATAGGAACTACTAACTGTATAAGTTTTAGCGTACGTGCTACTACTAACAAGATAAATGAAGACTCCAATGTGTGGTGGAGTTCTATTCTACTCCTGTATTGTAGCACTGTATACTGTGTGCTATACCGAGTAGAACCTGTAGGACACTGGTCGCTACTGGTCTCCCAAGTTCATTCATTTTCATTTGTTGGTCCCTACACGACCACCCATTAGTTTACAACATGTTCTTCGTACAAACTCTCAGTGAATCTTCTTTGAAGAGTTAACTCCCCAGATTTGGATCGTAAACTAGATGTGTATGTATGTACAAATACAAATGTATACATACACACACAGAGAATACATATGTATACAGCCTTACTGCTAGGAACACATATTCTTGATCGCTACATCCGAAGTTTAAGGCTTTAGTACGTGTTGTCTCTGTTAAATCGAGCATGGCAAAAGACGAAGTAACGCCTGACAGTGTAGCGCCTTAATTTTCCGTGACTCTTCGTACCGTTCTTCGCGCTTTTCCTCTTGTAGTAAATGTGGTATAATATTTGGTTTTCAGTGTAATTGTTCCGTATATAGTTGTACATTAAACTCTACGAATTCCAGATGAAAACTTTAATATAACCGTCTTACAGTTACACAACAAATTACTCATTAGTTCAGCTAATTAAAATTAATCTTTTCTAAAACGTAAGTTAACATTGAGTGAGTGATATTATTAAGTTATTCAAAGTATTTGATTATTACAATAGATGTGAATGCAATGTAGAACTTTTTGAAAAAGTTTATTGAATTTTACAAGTTTAGAATTTTGTTCAAAATATCTCCAGTAGAATAATGAAATTCAATTTAGATTAAATGAAAGCAGAACAGTTGTGGTGTGTGACTTGATTGAAACTTAATATACGAGTGAGTAGGTGTGACGATATATAACACGTCTCTGTTGTGTTGTACATAGTTTTAATTTGAACCAGTGACAAGTGTGATTGAACCAAGCCGAGAGTAAATAGTTAGTTGTTGTGTTATGTTGTTTATTTCTCGCTTTATGTACGTTTGGGTAAAATGTTTTAATTGGATAGGAGATAGGGTATTGCTTGTGCACGATTTCAAAGCCGGGGCACCCGTATTCACGACAGAAATAGGTCAATGTGTTCCCGACCATACCCGGCCATTCCCGGACACCTAAACACGAACACTGAACACAGACAGCACAGACAATTCCGCAATTCCCAGTTCACAAAAGCGGAACATTGATTCTGTTACCGTGTGTCCTATATGTGAACGTAACCAATGTACGTATGTACGTATGTGTATGTGTTGTAAAATGCAATATGTGCAATAACCAGTTACCCAGTTGTTTATATTTATATTATTTTGTTTCTAGTTACACACTTGGCCAGGAACATCGTGTTAATGTACATAATTCTATGTAATTACAAGTACATAGACAGATAGATAGCTATCTCGTTAGTCTGTATATAATAATGTTGATGTATTATTCTCTATGTTACATGATTTCTGTGTACTGCTTCACTGTGTTACATGACTGTACTGTGCTTGCTGTACGTACATGTATGTAGGTTAGGTTGTGTTGTGTAGGGTAGTTATTGAGAATGCACCAGCACGTTTGATCAAATATTGACCGGGAAACACAAAGAGATGACAGTCCACGCCCGTGGCTGCTGGATTCGTGAACAATACATGTGCGAAACAATGATTTGTACGGCCGTTGTGCAACTTTGATTTCTGTACGCGTGCATTGCAAACGAACCATGGCTACTGGCAATCGATGTATTGTAATTGGTTCAGTTTTCAGAAAAGTTAACAAAACAACAAAGCCTGCCTTGCTATATGTACACGTATGCATACATATATATGCACATATACATATACATGGAGTGTTGCGTTGTTTATTGAAATATGTACTGGTATATCTGTGCCTGGTGCTCTCTCTCTATATACGCACTATATTGCTTTTGCTGTTGCATGGTTTTTTGTTTTCATATACTGTTCAGTACACACACGCATATTCGTATTGATTATATTTGCATTCTGTTAATGACAAAATTAATTGGCACACATTTTACTAATAACAAATCAATAACTGCATCCGCATCCCCGTATGTATTCATTTATTATTTTTTCCAACTACAAAAAAATATATTAGTTTTTTTACAAAGAGCCACATATGTTTCCATGTACATATGTAGATAATGAGAAAAGTTTTTTCATAAAGTCTAGACACCATATTTACCCTAATCTCGTACTTTGAACAAATGTAATATTGAAAAAAATCAGGGATATTTAAATTTTCATATTTTGTATTTGGTCATATTGATATTTTAATTGGTAAAACTTGGCGTGTATATTGAATAATTGTTATATATGGATTTTATTTACGGGTGAATATAGAACGCGCTTGGTTTTTGTTTAAAAGGTGACGCATATGCGGTTGGCTGAATAAGTAGAACGTCGTCGTTGGCGGATAAGGATAAAAGTTTTTCATATAAAGTTCCGACACCGTATTTACCTTAATATACCTGGCGGAAATATGTACGTAACATGCACGTCTAAAAGAAACTAAACACCAAAAAGTTAAAACACGGTAAATGAGATAATAGCGTACATTTCCGAGCTCGAGAATGATGAGTAATGGCGGCATTAACAAATCCCGAAGCGCATGCCGAGAGCGCACATAACTTTACATTTATTCTCGACCGCTGCTTGCTCGTGGTTACTGCAGCTGGTGGTTGTGGTAGGGTTTCATACCAACAACTACCGTCAGGGACTCTGTATGTTCGTATAGTCGACGCTACCATCATCCTACCAACTGTGCTACAGTACACCTCTATATTACACATCACATTGCATCCAGAGCCCTTGCTACTCACTCACTCTCTCTCTCCCTCTGCACCACCATGCATCAATGCTATTTACAGTTGCAGCTGGAACGTTCCTTTCATTGCACGAGACGTGTTCAGTGGCCGGTGTAATTAGAGTGTCTGTATTCGGTACGCAGTACACGATTTTTTAACCGCTCCTTTATTTTCAATGAAAAAATCGGTAGTTTGACGCAAGACACGGTAGACAGGTAGCTGCTCGTTCGTACCAAAGTTCGTTCGCTTGTTAGAGCAGGAAGCGAGTCGAGTGCATCTGTTAATTTGAATTTCATCTAGAGTTAGTAGTCACCACAGTGCTATTCGACGATTTTATAGTCGTATATTTCTCGTTTTATTATCAATACTCATAAAACATTGACGTAGTGCGGCGCGCGCGGTGTGATGAGCTACGCCATAGCTCTAGATAGATAGGAATCGTTCGTTGGCGCTTTATCCTTCGAACTGAAACAGGCCTCCCAACTGCTGCTCCGATAAGCACATCCGAGTTCCTGTTCATCGCATTACGCTACCAGTATATACGTTACCATCATCCTGTTATTTGCACACATGTGGGTTTCAGGCAACAGGCCTATATGTGCCCACTTCCCTGATAATATCATCCATCGTTATTGTCCTGGCTAACGAATAACGCATATACTTTTAATTATACTTCCGTAGTTACATATCAACCTCCATACATCTGCGTGAATAAACAATTATGAATATCTAAAATTCTGATCCAGTTTATGAAAGGACATGTTTGGCCCCGGCACTATAATAATAATGACCATCATATACTTTATCATAACTATATTATTCTTTGTAATTGTGTTTTCATATTCGTCACATAAATTTCAATTATATTGCTGTACAGTCAAATGTACGTAGAGTTATTGTTGATTTTCATAACACAATACATATTGCATTACAAATGTCAGTAGTTGCCTGTCTGCGCTCCTCACTCAACATATCACTTCAACGAAAAAGAAGTTTAAAAATAATCGAAAATGAAACTCAAAGGCCTGTTTCTGGTATTCACTTATGTAGAAACGTGCCTAGATATTGAAATTCCTGAGTCGGTCTTTTGTTTCTGTTTGATCTTTCATCCTTTTGATATAGAATGAATGTAATGACGTTTTTTACAGGGCATTGAAAATTTGCACTTGAATAAGTATGGGAGAACGGTAATATAGTCTCAAGTAGATCACCTCTCCGCCATTCGACCCGCAACTCCCGGTCAACGCACTTGCTGAATGCGCGTCTTTCCCTTCGGATTAAACACTCAAATTAACATTAAACAATTTCACAGTCCAGTTCAAAACTTCATATTGTGTATTTTTATCTTTTATCACACACTGGTATTTTGAAATCCGTATCAGAACATTCTAATGTGTGTATCGTTGTCATCAAATTAATTTAATTTTTATGTTAAATGGAAATCTATTATAAATAAAGTCCATATAGATATGTGATGTGCCTGTGTGTAGATCTTTAGTTTAGTTCAAGACAACAATATTTACATTAATGTTAGATGCAAAAGTCGGGTTTATATTCTCTATAAAAGCTCGAAGCTATTTGCCTAGACTGACGGTTCGTATTTTGGAAAATTGAAATTCTATCCGAACCGCAGAAACAAATTATATTGTACATATATAATCTGTGGGCTGGCCAATGCCTTCTGGCTTTTACAATTCTTATTTTCTTCTTTGTACAACGTTTTATGTACCTACTTTACTCTCTGACGTATGGGTTTCAGATTTTCTGTTCGAGAATATTTCTTTTTTCCATAGTGACAGCTGTATAATAAATCTTCAATATATAATATTACTACCTGAAGGCAGAATGTACATTTATAAGAACGTGAATAGAGAATAATATCTGGTAGATAATTATTGTTTGTTCGTATTAATCTTGTAAATAACATAGTATATTACATCGATCATTCAAGAATAAGTTCTAGAAATAAATATGCTTGTTTATTATATTATAAACATCATACATATATATTGGACAGGGTTTATATTTCATATCGAATTCTGTGATGCAATATTCGCATGGTAATAAAAAAGTTGAGCTCGACCAAAGTGCAATACACAGCGAGAGATATGTGATAGTTCGAAACTTCGGGTTAGTTTTTCCCTGGCCCATCATACACAGAGAAAAATTTCATCCTCCTGCACTATAGCGATTATTTTACATTGCTTTGAAATACGATGTTTTTTGTTCGTTACAAAAGAAAAAAATCATTTTGCGCGCTAGCTTTTAATTGAACGTCGGCCGAAGAGCGCTCTAATAAAAATGAATGCGCGTGAACAGTGTGGAACGAAGCTTTGTTCATTTCCTTTTTCCTTTTACCTACATATATGTATGTGTGTACGCTGCGTATACTCGATATTGATGGATCTATGCAGGATGTCGGGTGCGGCGGTGTGACTTGATGCTGCGGACTATTGATAAGCAATAATGTAATTGACACACAAGTCGATCGTTGACGCAGACGGCAGTGGCACAGGTAGTGTGATGGTGGCACTGGGGGCCGGATGTGGGTGGTGATGCTGGCGGTGATGGTGATGGTGGAGGTGGCGCTGATGTTACTGTCCCGAGGGAAATCATGTATCCTCCGCGCGTCACTCCTAACGAGTTGGCCCGGCACAGACATCGGCTTCAGGATATATAATAATACACTCCCCTATCACTCAGCCTCATCTTTCCTCGCTTCTTGCTCGAGCACGCCAGCGACTATGATTACGTTATGTCATCCTTGTTAGTTTGTACTAAACACAACGCTCAACACTGCCATTCAAATATTCATACCCGCACGTTGATTATTCCTCTATAATTCGTATCCTTACAACGGCAACCATTACTTGCATCCTGTATTCTTCATAACACATTATGCTGCGAACTTCATCTGACATTTATTTATTAATGGAATCAACAACAACACTGTCACTGGCAGTTAGCTTGTCCATCTATTATTCTTTCTTATATTAAAAACTAAAAATATATATCTTCTACATTCAGATGAAAATGAGTAGATACTTATTTGACTAGCAGGTAATACTTTGTAATGAACAATGTTTTACAAATTGAATTGAAACAACATTACAAACACATTGCGATAGATTAAGTCCAGTTGGTTTATTCGTATGTCTTTGATTATTGCTCGTACACGACCAGCGGTTAGGTACGGTGGATTTAATGTAAATGCATTTCATCTTGTTGATAATCATGGTAATTAAGGAGGGATGCAGTGAGATGTAAGTATGTTATCGTTGTCACATTATCCTGGCCGGTAGTACGATGCGCATTCGAATTAGCTGAATATGAACCGATTACGAAGCATTTGTGACATTTGCTTAATGAGAACTGGTGTGTTAACGAGATTGGTTTACATCTCGGCTCTGGACATATATTCTATTTTAATTTCTCCTCCACCTCCTTCTCTCCATTCCACTAGCAGTAAGGGAACATCAGCAAGATACTCATTTGCTCTCATATAATTCGCGCCTCCACTACTGGACACGATTCAATTTCAGACTCATCACATCTCTTGGCTACTGAAATTCATTTTTATTACAGAGATTTTTGCAATCTCTTACCATCTTTACTTTCTAACCAGCGAATATAATCAGAGCACAGGAAGTGAAAATCTGTCACTGTCCCCTGCCAACCATCACCCCCCCCCCTGTATTCCACTTTTTATTCCGTCCATTTTGCCAAGTTTTTTCCTGCTTCGCTGTCCACGAAGAACGTGATTAAAGCTAAAAATTTATTTTTTAAATTAATTACACTTAGTCAGTGTCTTGTGCAGTCGATGGACGCCGCCGGAAAATTATATTAATGAACCAGATCTGTTTGTAACAGCATCGGCCCTCTGCAACGGAGACAGCGTGAAATTTTAGACTGATAAATATTAGCTGTACGCCCATATCCCATTCGTTATCAGATTTTATTAATGATTTTACTGCAGGATATTTCATTTTAATATCAATAAAGAAGTCATTATTTCCTTTAAGCAGTATACACTTGTGTTATTCAGTATTTACATTTAGAAATAATGGATTTGGTAATGGACATACGTAACTAGTATCTAAAGATGCATGGGATAGTGCTACAGTTAGTTCAGTATATATGTTTTTCCACACAGTTTTAATGGGAGAGAAAAGAAAAAATTCTCATTGATATTCGGGATAAACATAAAAATGTTTGAAACTGTGTATGAACCGGGATTTCAGAAATCCAATGTGAAATTGAATTTCGGTAAATATCCTGAGTGCGAGTGGTTGTTTTTGGGTAGGTGTCACAGTGAATATTTTGTTGACGAATATGACGGCTGCGCACTGGCGTAGCCAATGTCGTCCTTTTGAAATATGCAACCGGTGCTGTGATGTGACGCGAACAGCGCGTAAAACATTTTCAGAATTTAATATCCGGTTTAGTGTTATGCTATTTTCTTTTGCTACTGCGATTTGTGCGTTTATATATTAAATCTCTGCGCAAGTTGCACTGTGCATTTGCCAGCTGCAGGAAACACCAACAAGCCGGCAGATATTAAAATTGCACTTACATCCAATCTCACGCGATAGGATCTGGTGTAGAAAACTTGTACCTAGATTCAGTACATTGCAATATTATACTCAAACCTACATTGTATTTCCCCTAATGTATCCTAACCTGTACAATTTCATCTCGTTTGTTACATATTCAAGTTATTTACATTTATTATTGAATTTTTAGAATTTATTTATGTACGTCAATTACATTTGAATAAATAACAGAGATATAAACTATAGAATTGAATTATGTCAAATGCTGACACGTTTTGTAAAATGTATTAACGAACAACAACAGGATATGTCAGAATATAAAACATTTTAATCCTACACATTCAATGTAGAATAAAGAATAATAAACGAATGTATTTGTATGCAAAAATTCATTTTATGAATAAATACTACCCGTACATACATACTCGTATATACAATCGCCATGATCATTGATGATGCTATATAGAACAGATTACGTGCGTTCATCGTGGACATATATTATGATTTACGAATATGTCCTCTCACAGCCCAAACAAATAATACATAATCAATGTCAGTGTGAATGACGTGCGTGATATGTGTGCATTGTGAATTCACATAGTTGACGTGGCTGACAGACAGCAAGCAAGCAAGTGTCTATCACACACCCGCCATGTTTGTTCTGTGTAGGCATGCGCGCGGCCATATATACTCGTATATGTGTGTGCTGTGCAACGTACTCTGTTAGCTAGGGGTAGTCTGGTACGTACGTACGCATTCAGTATTCGTCCTCCGTTCCTCTATCTCTGCATTTCCTTCTAGTTATATTCACTATTCAAAGAGACAAGCATAAACAAGGCTGTTCACACGCAGCCACTCATATCTGTAAATCTGTCTCACTCTCTGTAGTCGCGCTTTATTCAAGCGTGCAGTTTTGACGTCACCAATCTCAGCTACAACACAGGCTTGATGTCCGAGTGGTCTTTGTGTTCAGGAAAGCACAGGATATTGCATCGCATGTCATCACGTTGTTTCCGCTCTCCAACCGATATTGTAACCGGAGGCGGCAATTAGCTGTCGGCAGAGGCGGCCGTGGGCTGGCGGACTGGAGATAAACGCATTTCAGCGTTCATTGTTAATCGATAATGCGTTATAGAAATTTGGGAATTTTCATTGCATCGACCGTCGTTGTCGCTGATGAGAATTGCGTATTAATTCTCCGGATAAACTTACCGAAATTACCCAACTTCCACGGAACACTTGATGTATTTCCAATCAGAACTGATACAAACGAGTAACAACTTTCGGGAAGAAGAAGTTTATCAAATTATCGCCGAGATTTTCACAATATAAACTCGTTGTTAGTTCATAATCTCCAGTGTTAATGGATTTGTATTTAATGGATTATAAACTTAAGATTTCTGATGTCTCTCAGATATGCTATAAATGTATATTTTAACTTGAAGAAACCTAGCTATACATCAGCAAAGAAAGCTACTTCGGAGAGATGTTTCATTGCTTGAAGTGTTCTGAATTATTCCGTTTGTGCATTGTTATAATGTATTAGTGTGAAAGTAATATTTACCGGAGTATATG
>JAGJTL010000040.1:2632502-2659033 GCA_022063505.1 Calosoma granatense
TATATATATATATTTGTATTTACGGCACTGGGCGTGTTGGATGAGAGAATAGCCTCGCGGATATCGATCATTCTGAATTAATGATTTATCCAGCGGCAGCCGTGTCTGCTTGTTGAAGTACAGCAGGGCGCTATTCAAAAACAATCTGTAAAGGACGTCATTTCGCACAAAGGCCGAAACATAATGCCTCAATGTGCTATGGGTACCTACATATAAATTAGATGCGCGTAGAGTGTTCGCTATTCAGAAATCAGAGACGCGCATCATAAAGTTGGCGCTTGAATGTCGACAACCGCGCGCCAACCTATAATTGGTTCTCGAAACTAATGAAGCCTGGTGTGCACGAAACTTTTCATATGTTTGCCATTAAGAACGCGCTCGCACTCGTTACACTTGCATCCAACACACATTACATCTATTCTATAATTCGTGACTATATTTCAATTTGTTCAGATGCACGTGTGAACATGCCTGCTTATGGACACGTTACAACGTCACTAGGAGAAAATCATCTGCCACTGACACATTCTTCTGTGACACGTGACAAAATGTTACGTGTTACTTTTTTACAACATTATTTCATCGAAACGGAAAATTGTCACGTAACGAGATAACACGGTTTGTTTTTCTTCAAATAATTACGGGAAATTACAAAAGAAAAAGTTTATTGAAAAGAAAAATCATTATATGTTCTTAGTTACATAGCTTTTTGAGAGAATATTATTGAAGTGTACAATAAATGGAATAAGTGAAATGTACAGTATACTGTATATGAGCATAGGTGATATGTTAATTGGTGGATAATAGTGCCTATCTGTATTTCAACTATTTGACATAGTGCAAGAGTAATTAGAGATGCAGGATATGCAGTACCACATACAAGCATATAGATCATCCTCATGTATTGTTGGTTCTGTCACTCACGTAGGAAACTTGAACGTTCGATGAATTTGCATTGGGAATTGCTTGAAGCTTGTGCTAACCACACATTTAACTTGTGGCAGCCTCGTACATCTGAGTCTCATTAATACATTAAGTTAATACGTTAAATGAGATTCGAATTTACTTGTCGAAATGAGTTCAGAACTTTGTCAACTAACTGTTGTAATCTATTCGTACGTTTTGCTTGTCTGATATCGTTGATATTTTATAAAATGTCGCCATAAATTTACATGGAAATAATCTGTAGTCAGATAAAGACCGGGTCCCTTGTTTCTGCTGACAACGCTTCACTATCTTTGCTTCTCATTCAGAGACAAATGAAATGGAGATGAAACAAAGTGCCGATAAAAAGCATTCACAGAAGACGAGGAATAAGACAGAGGAGAAACGCCGCCCAACCGAAATTTGAAACAATTCATACTAAAGTAGCACGCAATATTCAGAATCAAAACAAAAGGAGGATAGTAAAAAAAGTGCACCACAAACACAAAAACAGCAAAATGAAGCAATGGAGAATCTTCGTCATTCTATTTGCTGGCTCTCATTAAGCGCAGATTCGTTCTGGAAAATCAGAGAATGAGAATTCTTGGAAAAACTGATATTTTCAACACAATAACAATTGTTGTTATTATCCAGGGAATGTATAAAAACATATATCTAATTCTTTGTAAAGGAAATAATGACACCTTTATTTTGTTTCGAAGAATGAAAAACAATGAAACAAATATCTAGAAATAGATTTACTTAGAACTGAAGAAATACTATACAAATTCTTTGGTCTGCAACCTAAACGTTTAAAATATCTACTAGAAGTTTTTTAAACGACGATTTAAGTGAAAAGATATGTTAGTGGTCCATAAATTTTGGCACCCTTCGGGTTGTTCACTGTAGGTGTGCAAATAAATTTCCCGCTTTAAAATGTGATCGTTTGTGGTCCTCGTACAGACAGTATCGCCAGTCGCTTGCAGCCAGAGTCTGATTCTGAACATCTATCTCTTTGCATTATGTAAACTTTCTATTGCATGTTGCATGAATCATAACTTCCCAGTGGTTTCTGTAATAATTCACGTTTCCTGCAAGAGTGCATGTCTCAACTGGCCTAGTTTCTTGGCCAACAGAACAAAGATTCCTTTTGTCAGCTGTCTGTACTTGTCTCCAACTAACTCTGTGAAATGTACACTGTCAATTCAATCAGTATTATGAACTATATCTTCTACATCTTATTTATATCACTTTATACTTTTGGTGTTGTAAAATTTCATCTATTTTATAAAGAAATTTACTGGCATGTTAACTTTAGATTTTCTCCCCTGTTTCATATATTCCAGAACCAGTGTTCTACGTGGCAAAAACAATTTTTTTCTCTTATCCTGCGGTGGGCTGAAGCCAGGTATCATACTGCGAATCCGTAATACTGCGGGTATTCCTTGATTTTATTATGGTATACACTAATAAAAATGTAAAAAACATAATTTCTTGTTTCGTTATACGTTTGCTGTTATTTAATGTTTGCGGTGTAATTTTTCATTACTTCTTTAAGGGACAGTAAATCTTCCTGTAAATTTTTCTTTGTATAATATCCATTGTAAAATATAAAAAGTGGCTTCATGTTTGAGCCGTGCTACTGAATATAATAATATGAATGAAATAATGTGCAAGATAGCAAATTATTCGAAGATGAAGGATTATCATTTTCTCTTTTGCGATTACATATTATTAATACTTGACACACGGCTTATGTTATTAGCCCCGAATCCCGAATGCCAAATAGAAGTGAACATTCTCACTTCGTTTTGTTTTTGAATGTAAATTTTATTGGAACAACTCTTGCTGACAGAGCGCTGTCGCGGTGGGATGAGACGTAGGTTTGGCAATCACGTAGACAACGTTATCTGCTTAGCGTATTGCTCCGGCACGTGCCGATTCTGCAAACATATCCGAAAACATTCTACTATCTATTCGCACACACACCCATACACATATATTTGCACGTTGGTTTTTTTAAACCATATGATTTGATATCGACGGAGGAGTATCGTGCACGTGTTTTTCTCACCGTGTTGCTCGTGAAATCACTCTACCGTTGCCAGTGCCCTTTCTTTGCTTCTACAATCCAGCCAACGGCTTGAAACGGACCACCACCTCACACATAGGCGTCGATTTACCACGGGGCTCTGTTCATTTCCCATACAAAAACATCCAGACCAAAATGTTTATATCGTGTAATAAATTAATATGCGAGTATTTATGAAAGTTAGTATGTTTAAACTGCTGTTGATTAAATTACGTACGTTATTATTTATACATAAAGCTTATTACTTATTACAATGTCAGGTAATATTTGAAAACTAGACTCCACTGTCTACTTGTGTGAATTGAGCGAGGGCCGTATATATGGTTTTGGGCAATTCCTTGTGGACGTTGCCGACGGCTAGTCAGCACTTCGCACCCATGCTCAAGCCAAGATATGGTATCTGAACGAGCGATCGACAGCACAGATTGAAAACTGATGCGATCCTCACGCCTCGCCGACCATCTTAGATGCGAGTTTGATATTGTGATGGACATTTTAGTTGATTACATTCGCGGTGAGTTATGTCATGTTCTAAAATTTTCCTTGTGCACCGTAGATTGATGAGATCGTTTACATTTTGGATGATGTAGCGTTTTTCAATGTCTCTACATCTTGCAAATTTATTGTTGAACGAATATTGATGAATGCGCATAAAATTTTCTCAAAGAATCGCCAACCAACGAAATTGTTTTGTTTCAGATAGAATAGAAAATGAAATAAAAATAAGATACAGTGCTCTAATTCTATGGTCACGTTTCAACAGTGCCAAGAGATGACTTTGTTTAAAGCCCACATAAAATGAAATTAATATCAAGAAATATTTATTAGGGTCTGCACATAGAGTAAATTCGGCATTCTTTCTTTAAAAATGTAATAAAAATTGAGCTAGCTGCAACCGTTAGCAAGGTACAGCCATGTTTAACCCTTAAATTACCAATATCTCAACAATCGTAACTCCAATCGTCAAAATGTTGTTAGTTTCTAAATCTGTACCCCCAAAAATTGCACGGCGCTTTGTTTCAATATTACTTTAATTTTAATTCAGGATAATTTATATGTGAATAGACAATAGGTATAAAGAAGGATTATGATTTGAACGCAAACCACAGTACAACATTTTCCTTTATATGAACTCAAGGGTTCCGAAAACTTGTTTATTTGTGCCAATTAAGCAGTAATTCAGAAATTAATTAAAGCAAATTGTCCCGTAAAAACAATGAACAATTATACACGCTTTGGAAATGCTTGGTATTTTGTTGTACTTTATCCAAAAACATTTCAACACAACAGTTTAACAGAATTTCTTGTTCTTTATAAATGAATCAAGTAGAAAATTTATTTATATTAATTAATGGATTTATTTTACGAGAAAAGGTCTTAAAAATATCTGGATTGCTGAGATCATAGAAGAAATTCAGATTAATTTTTTTGCCAAAGTTAATTGTTGTAGTTTGATGCTTCCCAGATGTTCATCGGTTGTAATTACCGATTACGAAATTCGAATAAAACTAATTGCGTAGCAAAGATAAGCTTGTCGTTGTGGAGAAAAGAAAAACATTAATCAATTTGCTATAGAAAACAGCGAGAAAGGAATTTGTCATTTGTATGTAATGATATCGCTTTGTAAGATAACTAACAATACGATTTATTTTGCTGGAAAAATCGTTAATTTTGTACCCTCGTAATATGAACAGTACTACTGTATTTACTACACGTTTCATCACTTTGGGTTTATTTGTAATCTTGATATTTCAGTAAAAGCTCGTACAGACATGCTACTGTGAATATCTGGATGTTGACAGACATGAAATATTACAAGTGTTATGTTATTATGTACGCATCTGAATGTAATTACATTACAGAAATGCGAAAAGTCGAAAATACTCTCTTGTTGTTTCATGAAGACAGATAGAAATAAAACATTGAATTGTATATAGAAGCGAGTGTACGAAACACTCGAGGAAGTAACACAGTTTCAAGTTCATCTCGGAGATATATAGACTTTGGGGAGGTTTGGTTGGCAGACCTGATCTGTGAACTCTGCTCGGGGCGTAACATTGCTTGGAAAAGTTCCAGGCTACGACACCCATCCGAAGTAGAAAGTGAATTAGATTTCGCCAACTTCGGAGATTGAACTGGTTCATATATTGTTTTGGCGGCCAACATGCCGGAGCTTCCAATGGAAATTTTACACGTCCTCACCAGACATGTATTGACGTCACATGATTTATGAACTGTTTTTCTTTTTTTTTTTTAATAATTTTATTACATTTCTATCAGCAGGAGTAAAGATTAATGCTCCTCAAATTGACTGTGACAAAGTACACATCACAATATCGAATGTTCGGCATCACCATGTTTTTGTTGGCCATTGTATAAAGCGTAAATTCAGTTTTGATGCATTCATGTTTGTTACATTATTAGAGCGGAACGACCAGTTTAATTAAATTGTATTCACAAAATTCTGGACATTTTTGTATTTGTATGAATTTGAAAATACTTTTGTTTGTAGAGTTTGAAATTTCGTTAATCGTATTTTTCATTTATTCATGACAATACAAAATTAATTCATCAATTTTGCGCAAAAATGCCTTTGTATTTTCAGTGAACAAAATTGTATTTGTTTGTAAGCAGAAAAATATTGTAAAATTTTACACAAATATTGTGTAACATTAAATCTAAAATTTATTTCTACTGAAAAATCCATTTTCAGTTTTTTCAAGCTGTCGAGAAAGAATTTGCAAGATAAAATACGTCCATTAAAATTGCGTTGGAGGGTTTCCAAAAATGTGTTAATAATACACATTAATGCTGCAAATCTCTGATAGCTATTAAGTAGAATGACGATGAGGGTACCCGAATGGTGGGAGGGGGGAGAGTGGAGCAATGTGAAGCACGTGACGCGACCCCAGGAACCTTAATTAGTCGAAATCGATTTTTAATGTCTCGGAGCAACAAGAAGAAACTCCAGCAGGGAGTCGCAGGAATCTTTTTGACTTCACGAGCATTGCCATTTTGCTGGCGTGAACTAGTTTATGCCAAGTCAAAATGGTGTAGAAAGGGAGCTTAAAACGTGATTTAAGTTATTTCTAAACTGAGTAATCACATATTACACCATATATATTTACATTACAGGTGCACGGAATAGACTACTTTAGAAATGTCTTATTTGAATTTTATTATTTGACCATAATAAAAAATTTATTTTATTATCTTGAAGTAAAGTTTATTTTAATACTAGCTGTTTTCTATGTAGGTTTTACATGTAATTAGGAAAATGTAAATAAAATTAGGCGAATTTTATATACAATTTCATGATAATGTCAATATTTTAAAATCAAATAAGGTTTTCCCCCAAATCGAGCATATAATTAAACTGGAATCGACAGAACATAATTTAATTTAATTTTGATGCCATTCATTTAATTATGTAAATATAAATGTAAATTAACAAATAAAATTTTATCTTCAATTTTAATATTAAATTACCTTGGTTTACGCCTGGCAGATAAATAGAGTAATAAACGTCTTCAGTTTATGGGAATATATCGAACATTACGATATATTTCATTTTATGACACTCTTTACGGAAGAATATAGAATAAATTTATTTCCTGAAATTTTAAAGCAAAATTTATTCATATTTTAAATACATATACATATATTGTTATATTCAAAAATAAATATACGATATATCCTACTACTATTTTCTTATTATTATTGTATATAGTTTATTTGAATATTACAGCTTATAATGTATATATGTAAACGTGGTAGATGGATATTTGTATTTGTTTGCTAGTATGACTGAACTGCTGCAACGGAGTTGATAGTAATGTCATTTGAAAGTGTAAAAAAGCCATAGTACGGAAACTAAGAAGTTGTTTCAACGTTCCGCGGAGAAAAGAAAACATGAAATGAATAATTCAGTACATTTCTTGTATGTCGGTGTGGTTGCGTGCAAAGCGCCACCTTATTTAATAGCAGCAGCAGAACACATACATACACACACACACACACACATACATGCATGGGTGATTTGTTACATCCGACACTCTTGTTTTTCAAGTCAATACTAATCTCTCGGTTCAACAAGTGGCTGCTACTACACTTTCTTCTCAAATTTAAGGACTTTCACATGAAATCACATTACACTATATACTATTCCTGTTCATATGTTTGTACTGCTCGTTTCTCTATATATGTATATGTGTTTGTGTGAATTGTTATTCACTAAACAACGTCATGACATACGGACCGGTTTAAACTTGCTAGGGTTTTACGTATAGTTTATAAAATTAAATTTGTTGGTCGATTATTATAAAAGTCTATAAGCATTGCTTTTGATATGGATTAAAATAGCGACGAACCATTGTAAATGTACTGAATGCACAATTGCATATTGAAAATCAACGACCATGAACAAAGATGACAGACTTCTTTGATATATAAATATGAAAATAAGAAGAAGTATGAACATAAATATTTTTACAATTCATTGCGATATACTTTTATTTTCACAAAAATTATGTCAAGCGCACTAACATTTACATATAAAAGGGATTCTTTTCTTATTTCAAAGCAAAATGTACAGTATGTTTTTGTTATATGTCTTTGAAAATATATACGAATGAAAATGAACAACAAATATTTTAAATCAAAACATGTTTGTTCTTGAATTATATATTGATATAGAAAAATACTTTACTCATATGGAATATTAACAGAAATGTATTTTTTATGTATGTAAAAAATACCAATATATTATGTATAAAGTAAATCATGAAATAGTTTTGTTAGATATAATTATATATATATCATATTCTGTTGATAACTACGCATTCAACTTGTATATTTCGATATCAAATTACGCAGTTATAATTACGAACAGTAAAAAACTTTTCATATATCTCTCTCCTGTAACTTTGTAATAAACTCATAATTGCAGATGCTCCCCTACTTTATGCTTATAATTATTTATAACCATAACGTTACGTTGCGTTGCGGTGTTGTGTGTGTGTATGCGTGTATACAACACGCTATGCTAGGTTATGCGCGGCGACAGTTGGTTTTGATTGTTCGCGCAGACATTACTGTAATCATACTACGAGTGGGTGCGTCCGCTTACGTTATGTTAACATGACGATTTCATGATATCACGCACGCTACGTTGAAGTCCTTTTTGCATTTACTATGCGTTAGTCATTTAGAAAATCACTTCAATTTGTCGCTTGCAGTTTGAGTAATCGAATCAGTAACTACACAGAAGAAACTCGGGTTGCATACGCGCTAAGCTTTGATCTGTAAATGTAGATAAATTGAATCATGAAACTTATATGTATTTGTGATACAGACGTGAAAGAAATCTACACGGATTAAAATTTTATACAGTTATTACATGATTTCTTTTGAAATTCAGGAGAAAAATCAATACTGCTGAACTGCAAGATATTTTTGCATATTATTTCTGAATTAGTTTATTCATAATATATTGATATTTTTTACGTAGATATGTTTCACATATAAAAATATACAAATATATACTAATTTATTCAAGTGTGATTAGTTTTGTATTTGTATATTTTCAATTAATATTGTATGTTATTCAATTTCATTCTGCTTGTAATTAATATATGCCACTAATAATAATTGGGTCACACAAAATAATTCATCATTCTATTTAATGCCAGTTTATTCACCAGGGTATTTATAACAATATAGTTTATGTTTTTTACTCAAATATATATTTCGATGTTATGTAAATTTTAAACAATACATACATTTGTAAATACCAAAGGGAATTGACGATATTGAACAGGAAGTCAGTTTACATTTTACATAAACCGCAATTTCAGAGTACATAAATTATTTACAATAAATACATTGTTCGATTAATTATGAAATAGTAGTATATTATAGAGAATTTCGACCGTATTTATTTTTGGAAGTAGTGTTATTTAATTCAGAATAGAGGAAGAGTACTGAATAAGATCGAATATTGTTAAATTATCGTATATAAGAGGAGGATTTAACTGAAATTGGTTACATCTATGCCTGAAATGAAGTTAATTTAAGCGAAGTTGCATTTAGCAGACAGTGAATGAATCTTTCAGTGAAAGCAGATAAGCAACTTGGTTCCTTGATTACTGTCTTAATGAACATGTACCGTTATTTGATAAATCATGTGTTAATTACTAGAACTGATGTTCAATAAACACTCGTGTGACAGTAATGTAGATTAACGTGTTATGTAATTGAATTTCATATACTTTATTACGTTAATGAATATTCACACAGGCTCCTTCCTGTATTTGCACATCTTGAACTTATCATTGCTGCATGTAATGTAGGTAATTTAGTTAAAACCTCTTGAAGTTTGTTTAAACTAAAACATACTCTCATTTCAGCAGTAAATTAAATAAGTTATGCACATATACATATACAGTGCATATAAAAATTGATATTTATATTCATAGAAACATATCGTGTGTCATATATAACTTGTTTTAAACATATACAAATATATGAAACTATATTTACTTTGCTCTCTGACATTTTATTAGAGTTATTGGACAATGTACAAAGCATGACAAGGATCAACATTTATGCATATTCAAATTTAATACAATGTTTGCATCTTTTTACGCAAAGTATTAAATAAAACAATACAAGTATATAATGCTGTATGCTTTAAAAAGTTTCCAGTCGAGATATATTCTATTAATGATATTTACTTTATTAGGTACATCAATTATACAATATGTAATTCCCAGATATACAGTGTTTCAGTTAAATGTCATTAATACTGGTCCGTTGTGGTTTGGCTATCAATTAGCTGTCCAATTTGCAGCAAACCAAATATATATCCGTGTATATTACTAGGTCATTCTAGATACAATAATAATTTTCTAAAGAATCCAGTGAAATCCTAAATTTTTATACAAGTTTCTTGGAATTATTATTTATTTCGGGTGCTAGTATATTAATAATCATGTCATGGAGTGACTGCAGCATATGGATTTAAAAACTGTTTGTATTGTATTCAAGTCCGAGCCATTCATGATATTATTGTTCTGGTTGAGAGAACAGGATGGACTGAGTGTATATAACCATGTTTCATGTATTATATGCATACAGCCACCGTTGTCCGTGGTGCGTTCTCCCTAAACATTTCGCCCCGCCGTTATCTTGTGACGTCTGCGCTCCGACAAGCAACTCCACGTGAATGTTGCAAAGCGATCTGGATACAAAGGGTATTGTTTGGCTTGAGTGTGAAATCCTAGTGGCCATTGTTTGACCACCACTGGTGCTAACGCCATCAACAGATCGTTAAGTACCTCTGTCTCAAAATAGCACATACGATACAAAAACCAGCTAGTTCATTTACAGACGAATCCACTTGATTTTAATTACAAATAAATGATATATAAAAAAAGAAATTCTGATAAATGCAAAAAACACTTGAAGGATATTCTATGGAAGTTTAAAATTAAGACGAGATGTCTTTTCATTATGTACAAAGTGTTTGAAGTAGTTTCAAGTAGTTTGCTCATCTATAGAATTTATTTTGGAAGAAATAGAGATTTTCTTCTTTTGCTACAACAGCAAGGTATTTGGTATATTAAACTTTCTCGAAAGTTTACACTAAAATGCGGCGAGACACCATCTTGTTAAAAATTAACTGGCTCTCCAATTTCAACTGGAATGTCATCAATTTGTGAAAAGACGCAAAGCTCCAACACATATCCTGATAAATTTGATCGTTCAACGTTACTGACGAAGAAAGAATAGTTTCATCAGTAAATTTTTACTTAAACTGTTACATATGTTGCAATTTGAGATTGTTTTAATTTCACAGTTATGTTTAAGTTTTACATTACAGAAGACAGAGTCTTGTTTATACTTGGCTTGATTAACTGTGTCTTAATATTTCTTTTAGCCCTGCATGTCATGTTTGTAATTCATATATGGCTGCTACATATTATACCCTGTAATGAATGTCTTGTCTAATAAATCTGACATACCACAACCTGTGTGATAATTTATGGAAATATGTAAAACGCAGGGGTGGAGTACAAAAACATGGTTAGTCGTAATAGACATGGTCTAAAGTGCCAATGACATTGTTTTCAAATGAAATTAAGAGAACCGGGTGTGTGTGTGTTCTGTGAGATGAATTAAAAATTCCAGGCGTCCATGTAGAAAAGAAGGGCTTGTGGAGACAACAATGCGCACAGCTAGCTTTAAACCACGGCTGCCTGAATGCATTTACTTGTGATTTAATTAAAATGGGCAAGACATACCTAAACTCGCATCCGTTGTAAGTGGATTATGCCGGGCGCGACAGCGTTCCGAGCGTACGCTACGAAAATGGTTGGTTGTACAACGAGTACGACGACGACGACGATCCATGTGCACGCTATACGACCCTCTCGACGCTACCGAATGGACGCCTAAAAGGTGTTCCACGTATATTCTCTTACCCGATCCGTTGTTGTATCTTTTACAACGGCTTCCCTGCCACCGATACTCATGTTTCTTTAATAATGTTATGCAAAACTGACCCATTTGTTTTCCCGTAATACGGTCCGAATAGAGAGGACAGAGCACTCTCGCTCCTAAGCACAGCTGCATAAATGTAGTAGAACTTGGAAAGGTTTTAGTCAAGTTTGTACTTGTTCATTTCGTGTATGATTTAATCTGTAAAGTTTCCACTGTTGTTACCATTGATATGCCAAGAACTTGTGCTCTGTTACGCAGATTGTTTCCATGTAGACGGATGAATGAATATAAAACAAAGTTCTACATGCATGTACATACGTATATGCATGTATGTACTCTGTTATGTAACATAGTGTTGCATCTGCCAGGAATTGTGATAAATAGATATAATGCAGTGGAAATCATTTTGCTTGCATCTTTGACGACAAAACGGTGTCGCCTCATTTATTTTCATGAATGCGTCACAGCTTATTGAGAAGAATGTTAGCTGCTCGCAATAATCAGTCATGCCTGTTACCTCCATGATAACCCTAGCAATTACTTTATAAATTTTCCCGGTGTAAATTTACGCAACAGCGATCAAACGTGACCTATCATATACTTCAAAGAATATTCAAAGTTTCAAATTGACATTGTTGTCATTATTAGGAAATAATTTTCTTCATTTTCCATAAATATAAAAACGAACACACGGGTAAAAGTTTATTGGAATTTTATGAAGCAGTCTGTGCTGTGTGAACACACACATACTATACCTATGTACAAAATATAAACTATGTACGTGCAGTGAATATGGAGAGAAATGTTGAACATTTAAAAGAAGGAATCTGTATAATTGTACGTACGCGTGTGTACATGTAAAGTATGTGTCATAATTATAAGTGACTCGGTCACAGGGGGCATTTCGTCGACATGTTAGTGAACAATGTATGTACATGTGTATGACGGATGGGGAGCGCATACGAGTATGTAAGACTTCTGTACATATACAACCATTCGTACACACTTCACTGTGCAGAAAGAAGTACTACCATTACCTCCCACAGGAACAAAGGGCCCTGCTGCTGCTGCTGCTGTTGCTCGCGCGCTCGCTCGCTCTCTGTATGCCCGTACGCTTGGCCTCATACTTGTCGAGATTCGCGCGAGATTGAACTAATTTGAACCGGAATAGGTAGTCGAATCGTGGACAATGCTCGAGTGCAATCACGCACGGTCCCCAAGGCACTTGTCACATAAGTCGACCCCGTACTCTCTCGGTGGAGACAAGCAAGCACGCAAGCAAGCAACCGAGGAACGTTGTACGGTCATCTGGTTTCCTGCCATTTGCGTTTGCGCACTTGCAAACAATTAGATTTTGTAAATTAAAACTTCGTATCGTTCGCGCAGACGTTTAGAATTTAATTATATCTGGCAACGTTCGGTCGACTGAAACTTTGTTATGAACTAGAAGGGATATTTTCCAGAATGTGCCAGTGACTCTCGCACAGTGGATATTCGACCTCTCAGTCTTGTCATTCACAATTACCCATGTAAATTCCAGTTTGCCCAGAGCTTTTTTACTTGTTTGTTGAAGTTCTTTCTCTATGCCGTATTACACATATTACTGTATGCTATTAGCTATAATGTACTAGGTTTAAAGTTGGATGCCGCCAGTTCAAACAGATGATGGGAAAATAGTCGTGGTTTAGGCATAATTTGCTTGATGAAATGCGCAGTGGCAATTTTCACGGGAACAGAGACGCATTACGGTATTGTTTATCGATTGGACGATGTCGACATGGGTGTTTGAGAGTCGGGTGCATCGATGTGTAAAGTGACAACGCCGATAGGGACACATCGGAGGTGGCTGCCGCTTCCACTCCAGCCGCCGAGATGTCAGCGAGGTAGCTCGCGAGTTATGACAGCGAATCAGAAAGCTCGCTGTCAAGGAACTCTGAACGGAAATTACGGCGCGGAAGGTGGCAGCACTGCTGCTGTCGGTGGCGTCTGTGGGATGGAATTTAGACTGTGTAGTGTGTAGAGTCGAGGTTGTACACCATGGAATAGACAGACTCCGTACATACATACATACATACCGATAGATAGATAGAGACAAGCAATGTGTGAGTAAGGAATGAGACTGTGGGTGTGGTTGGGTGGTGTAGTTTGAGGCTGACATCTCCAGGGAGATAGGCGCGAAGATTGCGAGCGACACGGGACAAGGGTTGCTGAGTTACACGCCAGACTGATTGCGCCTTTGTGTGCTCGCACGACGGATTCTGCATCTAGATTAAACGTGCGGGTTCGAGCACACGGGGGCTCGCTCGCGGCCGCTACAATAGCCTCTGCTTTTACCTCTTTCATCCTTGCATACACACACACTCACTCATCGCAAGTTACACTATACGTGTGTGTTTTTATCTAGACGTGAGTGTATACCGATGATGATGGTGATCAGCAACGTGCGTCGCTTCATTTTCATCAACCACCACCACCATATCGATTCGGTGGTGTGTCCGCTGGACAAATGCTTATATCGCATGCAGTTGTTGGTGTTTAGTGGTGGGCTTGTGCTCGTGTGGCCAACACACCTGCTGCAGATTCTCGTTTGTAAATCTTAACCCGAGTATAGAAACGGATACGTTCCCCAAATCACCATATAAACTAGGTACTGGGTCGTATTGGATGCGAGTGTTGAGGTAATGTGCTCGGCTTGCTCTATAAAGCGATGCAAATGGAGTCTCCAGAGCTACTCTGCCAGCACAATAGCACAATCCTCGCCAACAGCGACAGCATCTGTATGTACGTACACTGGCAGAGAGAGAGAGAAAGAGAGTACTAGTAGTCTGTAGTACTACGACTCACTGACTGGGAGGAGTATGAATGCCGTTGGCGATGTTATGTGCAAGCACAAGGACTTCAACACTTCCATCCGATACCGCTAGTGCATTCCACAAAGAATCGTGTTCCGTATTCAAGTGAAAACTTCTGTCCCTTCCAAACCGATGTAAACAGTTTGGGGTAGGTGGCTGCGTCTCTAAATGCTGTCAAATAGATGATACGGTATATTTCTCATCTGAGCGGTAGGCGTATTTCACACGGCGGCCGCTGTCAGTGCTGTAGTTATATCCTTTTTCCTGATGTTTGAATTTTTTAAACAGACAAATGGAGAATAATTTCTGTTCGACTCGGGCTGAAGGCTGTTACACACGGTGGTGTGGCTGGGGGGCGAGGGAGAGGAGGAGTATCACTTGAGCGGGAATAAATCACAATGCGTTGTTGTGGACTGTGTGTTGCGAGCGAGTTGCGAGTGGATTGTCGTCTTCCTGTTCTTGGAGGTGGTGCTTCAGAGAGTCAGAGTGAAGTCGTCGAGGGACTCACGCCATTACGCTGGATCGATATGCCACCGTTCGTTCATGTAAAATGACAGAATGTTAGCTGCTGCAAGGACCACAGCATCCTTCTCTTCCTTCTCCACCGCCGCCTGTCACTGCCGCCGATGTTGTCGTCGTGGTCCACCCATACACCCCACCCTCGAATCTCGTGGCACGGACGACCGGCGAGTTTCCCGCCCGCAGCACACAGCAGATACCACAGCAAAGCTGTCAGCCATACATACTCTGTCCTGTCCTCCAGTAATAACGGCTTCATGAAATTATCCGAGCATGCTCTGTTTCTGCGTAATATTGTCCCCACCTATGCACACGTCCACCACGTTCGCCTCGTGTTACATTATATTCCTCTTTTTCATTATTACCATCAAACCAACACCACCACGACCACTAGCATGGTCGTCATTCCTGGTGCGTCTTAACTTTTTATTACTGTCACAGCTTTTTACGCACTGCACGTTCCGTGTAACGCCGCAGATGAAATTTAAATTACATATTTAAAGAAGCAATTTGGCGAGGGGATGTGGTACGGCTCGATAATCATATCATCATTGTCTGCAAATATTACGGAAAAAATTATACCTGTAGCCAACACGACGGTTTGAATAAATTTACATTGCATTCGTAAATTAGCGTACGTATACATTTAGTGGTTCATGAATCGTGTTAGTATTTGACAGAATATCTCTCTGCTGGAAGTTTGTTTCACTCTGGTGACGGTAATGTACACGTATGTACAAATATATTATGTCCAGAGAGAGTTCAACTCTATATTCTATAGCAGGGATACAGCGTCGCACAGCGGCTGTTGAAGAAGAAGAAGAATATTCTAAACTTTTGGCATAAGATATGTCTGGGATCATTTGTCCCGAGTGTATCTAATAAATCCAGCAAATAAAACGGGTGAGTTGCGACGGGTGCATTTTGTACCCGTCGGCTTCAGTGTTCGCGTTACCTTTATAATATATTCTTAAAGTGGGACTGCTGTCATTCGTCTCTCTGAAATATTATTCACAAACTTTTACATGTTTACAATGAAGAAATAAGCAACACTGTACACACAAAAATCACTTGCAAATTCACATAAGTAACATTTTATTTTATTTATACATCTTTACTTTTATTTTTTTATACAGACAAATGTCAACGTGAAATAATAACCTGTTTTTAATATAAATTAATTTTCGTTCTTGGATATTTTGATGAAATCAAATACTTTTATGAAATGAAATCTGAAAATTAAAACAATTTTATTTATATACAGGTACGAATACAAATAATGTGTAAATTTTTTCCAAAGAATATAAGTATGACACGTAAAACGACCACGTTTCAAGATTAACTTCAAAAATATAATATTTATTTATTGTATTTTTAAAATATGCAATATTTCAATCGAAATTATATCTTTGATTTGTATGTTCGTTTAGGAATATGTATAAACCTCTATTTTATTCGGTTATACTCGGAATAAGTTACAAACTTTTTTTTGAAAAAACGAAATGAAAATACGTAAATCTAAATGTTGACTTTTCGATTTATTTGCGACAAGGAAAAAGTTATTGTAGATACCAATATTTTCACACCAAGATTTTTAAACTTTTTCCACACAAAAATGTTTAGATTTCAAAGTTGATTAACTTTTCCATCATTAATAAATGTATACATTCCTAATAGTCAAGTTGAAAAGTTTGTAACCACTGAAGGAAATGTACAAAATCCAGAGGAAAGTATCCGGAACGTATTAAATCAAATCTGACATTTGAAATTCAACAATCGGTTACCTGTACTATGTATACCGGTATGCCGGTGTTACTATTACGACTCTCGGTGAATTATAAATGAAGAGATTCTGAATGACATATCTTAGGATCCCGGAATCAAGCTGTTCAAATATAGAGCTCGATCAATTAATTTCGGATTATTCGTACTCGGCCCATTCCTCCGAGAATCCCGCCACCACCTCTGTAACTTTCTTGTGCAGCTTTACCATCGTATACAGCACAGATACTGACAAGAGAGCACACAGCGAACGAGGAGGTATAGACAAGTTAGAGAAGAGCCTGTGCATAACGTGTAAGCTTTATTTACACGCCACGGTCAATCTTCAAACCTTAACGCGGATTAAAACTTCGATTGAACATGTTTTATGCTCATATAACTACGAACAAAAATCAAATAAACTCCCAACTAATTCATTCTTTATACGTTATGAATATTAAATATTCATATTAAGTAAAATTAAACAGACTATATCTACAGCAAAAATACTTTATTCTTAAACAATAATTGAAATGATCATGTACACATGTACACATGTTTGCAATTGCGAAATTTTCTCAATAGAAATTCATTAAGCGTCTATTATATGTGTTATTGTAGATGTGGAAAAAAGGTTAAATTAGCAAATTTGTGTTTTCTTATTCATTAAAATCATTTGTTTTGATAGCTAGAAAATATCTGAATATTTCCGTATATTTATTCAACATTAAATTATCATCAGTTTCATTAATTTGCTATGGCTCTAATTTTGCAAAGAAAATATTACGTTGTTGATAAAAATAATTGTAGGAATATTTAGTTTATATTTGTTTTTAAATAAAGCATTATATATATTTTTAATAACCTCTTGTATATTCAGTCCGACGCTTCCAAGATTATTCTGGCTATCTCCTTACAGTTAGAATTAACTTTAAATAAGCATCATGGTCTTAAATGAACTGTTAAATAATGTAAAACGTCCGTTTTATTACAGAATGATGATGCAACTTTCCATAATAGCTTCATAAGCTATTAGGAACATTTATAAAAATGTAAAATAATATTCTTAGCGAGCTCTTTTCACTATATGCAAATATCGTAGCTTCTCCAAATAATTTTAAAGTATGTTCACGAATTTTCGAAAATAGTTACGTTACATCAATATTAATAAGTGTTCAGTGTTAATACAATGTTAGAACGGAATTTGCTGTGAAATTTACAAAACACCGTGTTTTGCTTTAAGATTACAGCTAGTCTGTAATTAATTCGGCTGCAGTCTCATCTCTTTGTGCAACGAAATAACACAACAGATTAGAAATCTAGTACACGCAGACTAAACATGAAAGTAAACAGTTTTTCGCATGTAAGTTGGAACTACTGAACTGTGTAACTTGTTACGGAATAATTCAGGAACACTTCATGTATGATAATTGGACAAATGTTTCGCTATTGCGGAACCGACGGATACATCAAGTATTTATGACGCTGGTGCATGTACGTGCCGGTATATATGCATCTAGCGTGTTGCATTGCAAACGTGTAAATGTATATTTGTACACCAACACACTTGAACACAGTGTCGTGCATATATTTGTGGTATTCGTGTACTTAATAGTTTGATTGCTAACAGACAAGGTGTTGCATTCACACGTGTGTTACTCACGTGAAACGACGAGTTCTTACTGACAATGCGCGCTCTTACTGAACTTACAAGTATTTTCAAAAAGACAACACATTGTAATATAACAAAGAATATATAAAACTAATATTCATTGGTAAAAGATCTTTACAGTTATTGTTAATTTATACATTAATACTAATTCAAATATTTCACGTTTAAAATAAAATTTGTTTACTTCATGAATTATATTGAATGTTTATTATATTTATTTCTGTTGCAAGTAACGCGATAGAAACATAAACTGTGAGTACAAGGAATGTTGTTAGTTTCTATAACATTTCATGCAATGCATGCAAATAATTAATTGAGAACACAATTTACCTGTAACGGCTCCCAGAAGAGACAGTACCAACACCAACATTTCACCAGTTCTTAAAATCTAGATAAATTCAACAACTAATCAACTATTATATTTAATTATTTATTCGAACATTAACATTTTAATACAACAACAGCGGCGGCGGCTGTTCAGATATATATGTAAATTTGTTTGTATATCGCGAGCAACAACAACAACAACAATTATGATTCGAGATGCCGTGTTGATGTGAGCCGGCGTGGTTCAGTAGATTGCAGCGGTGACTGCGACGATGGTGTGATGTACGTTGGTGAGGTGAAGATTTGTTATTGTTGTCAGTGATGATGGCGATGGTAGAAAACCGAATACATTCAGTTGCTGTTCCGACATGACATGACCGTCTCCCGCCGCTACCGCCGTCAGACTGATGAGCGTTTCGACGCTGGACCTGCGCTCCAGCGTGCTCTCGAAGCGCCTCTGGGCGGCACCCCTTCCGCCGTTATGCTGTTTTGATTAAGCGCCATCCGAATGGAATCCATGTTTTATTCTAATCGCCACTGAAATTTCCCAATTTGCATTTTTGATATCTCTTTTTAGGAAACGATGCGGTCTAGTGGATGACTCTGTTGAAAAGAACTCGAATTCATGTATCACTCGAAACATATTCTAAGAGAGAGAAAGAGAGAGAGAGAGAAGGAGTTCTCTCCAGCCCCTGCTCACCCGCTTCCGTTGCTCATCTCTTTCTATCCACCTTATTGAAATATTGTCAGAAGTTTCGTTCCAAACTTTCTCAACTATCTGTTGATAGATCCCAGCAGAATTTATTTATTACAAGTCTGGATTGTTTACTTGAATAAGTGCACATAGGTTATCTCATATGGTAAAGTTAAATGTATCATAATTAAACTAATACGTAAGTTACATAAATCTTACAACAGATATGGAGTATATTCTTTAAACTCAATATCAATGTTACTTTTCATCTCATTTAAATGAAGATCTTTTGACCTAATGTGATTATTGAAATCTCTCGGTTTATTGAAATGAAAGTGATTTTGGGGATAATATGGTGAGGAATCTTGTAATGGCTCCTAAGTATTTGGTACAGGATAACTATTAATTCACACAAATATAAACATATAAATCTGGAACTTTCATTTTCTGAGAAAGTTTGCAATATCTTGGCTCTGGTGTACGTGTGTGTATTGTATAAAGTGCTACGCTGATTCTCCTGGGATCTATTAAAATTCTGAGTGAGGATTCCGGCTAGTTTATATATCTTTCTAACTCAATATTTACCATCAACAACTATTCTCTAACAACACAGATTCATTCATAAAACAATTACATACAAGTATTGTTTATTTATTTAGTTGTAAAGAAAAAAAGTAAATTATTATTTATTCTGGTCCATTTACATCGCGCGTACGTAATGAAACAGAAAGGAAACATTTTGTTATATCCGGTGTAAAGTTGCTTTGATGAATACATGAATAAAATATGTACTGAAGATACAATTATGAACAAAAGAACACACGAAATATATAAACAACATTTTGCTAATATAGCTATTGAAACGGAATTAGTATTAAAGAAAATCTTGAACATTCCAAATACGATTCGTACTGTGATATAGAAACACCAACGTGAAATACGTCACTGCGTACTGCACGTACGTACGTTTGTTTCCATGTAACTGAATCCGACAGGCAGTATAATTCAGCTAACCCTGTTTTCACAATATTGAACAAATACAGTTATGATATATAGGACGATTTTAACAAGTTAATACTTGATTTTTTCCCCGAACCACTGCATCGAACTACAATTGACAATGTACTAGGTAACATTTTGTAACAACAAATTCGTTAAAATTCTGCATGGTAACGGTATACAACATCACATGTGTGTGTGTGTGTTTAGTTTTTTTGTATGTGTGTGTATATATTTCATGACATTATTCCATGATTAACTGTTGTCATTATTCGCCTGAGGCTAGTGTGCGCGCGCACTTTGAACAAAATGTCAGTTTTTTTACGGTAAACTGATATTAATTCCCATGAAAATTATATGGCCGTCTATAAATTTATCCTGCTGAATATTCCAGCCCCTGTATAAATCAGAACCGTGTGCCAGCATTAAAACCTGCTTTAACAGCAAAGCAAGCTGCCACTCCCTTCATTATCAGCAGATATTCTATTACATGTCACTTCACAGCGTCCGGTTCTTATTTATTTATTAAAAATTACCGGTACTACTGATACTTGTATTACACTATACTAATCTGTTCCTTGAATATACGTACTATAGTTCCTTCTGGAAAATATAATATTTATAGTAATATAGTATATAACTCTTACATCTACTTGTTTTCTAATTGCTTAACAGAATCAGATATCATTCGTTACTAGGGCTTTGAAACTTGATAACATTAAATTGATGCTCCCCCCTGATGGTGTCACTTTACAGAAGCTTCTCTAAGTATAAAAAAAACTATGACGAGCTTGTGCTAATAAGCTTTGAATTTCATTTTAAAAATGAATAAATATAAATACTTTATTTGCGATTTCATTTATGCGTATTATCACGAGAAAAAAATAAATAATGCAGTGTTAGTTTTAAACTAATAATGATGTTACTCATTATTCTAATTACTTTACAAATTGGTTTAAATAATACTTTAGTTTAGAGAATATATTATTCCATTACTGAAATCTACAAGCGTACGGCGCACTTATTCAGTGTTACGATAAAATAACGAAGAGCGAGAGCAATAGCGATACTTCTCTTCTAGGATAGGTATGAATATGAAAAAATAATTTAAACCGTCACACTGAAACACATTGTGCAAATTTATGTCGCTAGTTGAAAAATATTTATGTGCTCCTTGCAGACTTAAAGCTGAACTGCTCAGTGAAATGTTAAGAAAATAGTCAGTCCTTTGTTTATGTTGTGCAATATATGATCCATATATCCGGTAAAATCCACTATATTTTCCATAAATAAACCAAACAATGCATAACGAACTCGATTTTATATCGTGATATTTTTATACGATGCTGAGCGCACTACATAGTTTTACGGCCATCATTGGTGACATTTTGTATCCAGTGCATATAAAACAATAACATAACATTTTATATTCTCAAGACATGTTCATTTATGTTAGATATTTAAAATAATACTTGTGTTTTAAATTGATTCACATATTTATGAAGAATATATTTTGTATGAGTAAATAAATGATTTGAAATAGTTTGAACTATATGTATGTTTGTTCTTGACTCTATTTTCTTTGCCCAATTCATTTCAAATTACAGTTTTGGGTTTTCAGAGTCGACCATGTAGAAAATATACAATGTCATTTCTGTTGACTGTATTTTGTACCGCGATCTGTAATACACAGCAAGTGCCCACACAGTTCTAATAATTTATAAATCTCACCAATTTATCTAGTCTCCTCTACAGAAAAACTTCTACCATTTCAAATATAAGCTGCAAGTGAGCAATAAAACGGAAATAATGATCTGAGCAAAAAATGAACTGCAATTTTTGCAAATGAAGCAAATGCATTTATTGTTGGAGCTTTATATATATATTCAATGATACAATACATTTGTAAAGAGCAAACATTTCCGTTATAAATTGTCTATTTTATTTTCATGACATTTCAATATTGAAATAAACACAGCGAGTTTTCTCTATGTATAGAATAAAACAATTTCACATTTTCATACTTTGTAATTCATTAAATCGGATATTTCCAGAGAACGTAGCAACATCAGGTTATGCTTATACATACAGGCATAGCAACTAAATTCACACATAGCAATATACAGACAGAGAGAGAGAGAGAGAGCTATGGAGTTCTCGTTCTATCGGGCCAAGCGCAACACAAAGCGAATAATTATAGATCTCGCGCGTTCGCACATCAAAGGATTTTAAAATTTAACCATCCAGCATTGTGTCCTGTTTCAGTGTTTCAGTATGGATTAGTTGAGCGAGGGAGCGCGGACCTCATTGCCAACTCACTCAATGGAGATCCGTGTATCCAGGTCAGGTATTGCATAGAGTAACACACATTATACAGTATCGCACATACAAATATACATACTCTCCCCCCTCCACCCATATATTCTCTCTACTCCCCCCACACTCTTCTCATGCACACAAACACACACACACAATGTTCTCGACCACTACTTCTCCCTCCTCCATTCTGTGCAAATCATGCGCGCAAATCACTATCGACGATTCGGTGAACTGAATTTAACGTGTTCCGATTTTTCATTTTGCGCAAATAGCGTCAATGTATTGTCAAAGTGCCTCGTTTGTTTTTGACTGGGTTGCCGATGAGTTCAGCACATGTACACAATTTTGTCATATACACATATTTCACCTGCGCAATATTATATATACTAATAATAACAATATAACTTTACTCTACTTCGTATCATAAGTAACTTTAGTAATTCGTAATCATAGTGTTTTTTGGTAATCTATAAATCTAGAATAGTTCCAATGGTTGTTTTTGACGAAGTGCATTCAGGTACAAGAAACTGATAACGAACAATAATTGAGGCTTAATATACCGTCATGTGGTGCATCTGTTCGACAATTAATGCTCTATGAAATTACAGAGCGATATTGAAAGTTCATTATGCATCGGAATCTACTAGATGACTAAAGCGATATTATATGGTATAGATTTTAAAGGATATTTTAATAAATCTCAGTTTCCCTGCACACATCAAGCAGATAAACTCATAAAATAAAATGATCAAAAAAATAGAAAAAATCTTACGAAAAAGACCACAATTTTTTGATTGACCCAAAAATTGTTGTACATACCAACTAAGCAATGCCAAATTCAATGTTATAATCAACAATTTCGTATCTCGTTTTATTTTAAAATTATAGCCTGGCAAAATGCAAAACGCGGATCTTATTTTATGCTTTTACAGATAACACATTGATTCCCTAAGCAAATTAATGAAAATGTGTTTTATAATTCAATTAAAATGTGGAGAACTCAGTGCTTATGTAAAATCATCATATCTAGAGTCACTTTAAACTGATAGCTTTTAACTAACATTCACCTGATATATTATACGTGTAAGGTTACCAAAATTTGTACATTATTATTCCGGGATGGTTTCATAAATTTCTTCTCTAAGCAAGTATATGTGAAATTAAAGTAATTCCGCCAACACTCGTGCTAGTCGTTTTATATAAATGTCAGCGTTGTTATGCATATCAAATGAAACTACGTTCTCTAACTGAAAATATAGAATACATTACATAGCACACTTACTAGACGTAGTTATTTTAATATAATATACAGTTCTGAATTTATTACTAAATTATAATATAAGCTTTAAATGTCACACGTATGTAACATTACAATAATGCATTACACATCGATGAATGAAACTGAAACGCGATTATAAGTCGACTAGCACAGCGGCAATGAACGAACAAGTACACACTTGTCTGTACGAGAGTGAGTACTTCTCATTTTCTAAAATGATTGAGCTAAAAAGCAAGCAATCTGCTCCGTATGTATGAGAAGGTCAACATGCCAAGTACAGTCGTTTTTGAAACAGTCCAGGATCAAAAAGTCCACAATCAATCAATTCAGGACGGTGCTACGTGACTTGAGAACTATGTAGAAACGACGTACGTGCCTGCAGCCACCAACACCAACGCTATCTTTCTCGGTACAAAGAACTTTACCGACAAGAAACGCTCTGCGTTATACCTTTAATTGTTTCACTTTTGTACCCGGCGCCGGATTGAATGGAAAGTGATTAACAAATAGTGAACCCGTCCCCAGACTGATAGGAATGTAGCTGAATTGTAATTTTCTTGCACGAACAGACACGATCTGCATACTTAATTTTATCATTCAGTTGTGAGTTTTGCAGTCAGTGCGATCACATTGTTGTCTGTAGTAACACGGCTTTAATCCAAGAATCAAATGGAGGATTCCTTTGAGAATGCTTTAATTAAAACTAGGACACTGGATTTATTATCATTTAAATTATCATTAAATTACTCTCCTGCCCCTGAATATGCCCAGTACTGTAACAATTTTTCAAATATCAACCAGAACGTGAAACATATAAAAGTGTATTTAATAATATCTTCACTGGTGATTGAGAGGATACATTAATAATTAGATGTAAATGCTTGTGATTGATGAAGATGCTGTGAGATGTGTGTATGGTTACTCTTGTTTCGAGTGTCTTAAATCAAACATCTCTCCTCGTGCAAGCATGGCAGAGGAAGGAAGCGAAGGCAGAGCACGGCTGGCCTAGTTTCACGATGCTAACACATACAGAAGAGTGAGCTTGCTGGCTGCGGCACTCACTCGTTACGAGAAATATACGTACTATTGGTTGGTTCCGGACCTTTTTTCGTTTCAGCGATGCTTGGCTTGTAAACCCTAAGTCACTATCTTGAACTCTCCGACACCTATGGTTCCCATAATGCGCGCATACCAACCAATTTATGAGGGTATTAAACCCACAGATTTATATCAGATGCCAGTAGTGATCCGGCACAGATTTCCTATTCGTTCCTTGTATGTATGTATGTATGTGACGTCCGAATCCGAATCCCCCACAGCCCACTCACATTTCGTACTTCGAATGCTGTTCACGCGCCACTCGCTCACGTTACTGGCTAAAAATCAGTTCAATCCCTTTGGAATTTAGTTAGCGTAGCCGGGGGATTTCAACATTTTAATTAATATTAAAACCTTACCAGTGCATTGTACGTCAGCAATGGATGGTGTGCCTTTTGATCATACATTTGCCGTAGCTAACAATGTTTTATGTAACTTTTGTGTGATAACGAACTAAATTCCGTACGTACTCGATATACATATGGATACAGTAATTGATTTGACAGTTATAAGGTGTTCGTTATTATAAACGAACGGTACATGCGAACGTGTTTGTTCTTTTCGTTGAATAGTAACTGCACCGTGAAACCATTGATTATCGACGCTACTTACAACAAAGAATACGTAGCACAACTTCGGGGTTTCTTTGTTCAATAGATCCAATTTCTAAAGAACCAGTTCAGACCTATTCATTCGCAATAAATAAAGTTTACGCGTCGAGTAAAAGTATTCACTGATCATTCGATTTTTATTTGCAGAACTGTGTGGACGTTTTATGCTAAGTTGAACAGAGAAAAAAAAACTTGATGTATAATTAGCATTAATTAAGCATCGAAATTTATTCAGGTATATTTGAAATTATTTCAATATAATTCTAAAAAACAGTTTTTCTTGAAACGTGAATGAGTGTGACGGGGTGTTTGGAGAAAGATTAGTTTTAAACTCCAGTTATTGTTTTGATCCAATTTCTATAGTGTGTAACTTTGGTAAACACTCCTGGCTTTCCAGCAGTAGCACATGGTTTGCTAGACCACGACACGATACCGAACTGTGTACCGTCAACTGTTAATGGACCACCAGAATCACCCTAAAACATAGTTGAACGTTGTTCTTAACAAAAATTTACCAAACACCACTGTATTAAGTCCTGTTGCAAACTTATTGGAGCGTAAACTGTTGTCAATATAATAATAATTAGCACTGGAGCGAAAGTTCTTTCGATCTTTAGTTCATGATGTTTTTATAAAATAAAAGATTATTTTCTCTGTTCATCAAGATATTGATTAAAGAAAATGGACGCTGTCACTGTTAACGACGTGCAATATGTATAATTCTTTAAATTCACCGATCTTTCAAAAACAATTTTAGTTATCTCATTATTTATGCGATATGGGTTATTTCAAGTTAGCAATGTTACACGTAGCAAAATGAAAAAGAAATATTTATAAACTTCGAGGCTAATAAATGAGAATTTATAAGATTACTTTTCATCA
>JAGJTL010000040.1:2667135-2677137 GCA_022063505.1 Calosoma granatense
TATATACATTACTAATATTATTATTATACTAGTGTTATTTAATATTAGTATTAAATTGTAAGTACTATGAACTAAGCTAAATATTAGCATACTGTTTAGTCCTGGATATGTTCTTGAATCCACTGTACGTATTTCGCTACACTAGTGAGAATTCCAGGATGAGCGGCATTAGCACATGGTTTAACTGACCAGGACACGACACCGTATTGAACACCATTGATTGTAAGTGGGCCACCAGAATCACCCTGCAAATGTCATACATAATATCATATATATTGAACAATTTCTATCTCCTTCCTTGCTGAGTTCTAAACTGAGAAATTATTATATACACTTACGTTGCATTGTCCTTTTCCACCACCAGTAATTCCAGCGCACACGTGATAATTGGGATTGTACGAATACTCAGTATATTTGCAATATTCATCCGAAAACTTGGTGTAATTGATTTTCTTCAGAATTGTTGGAATTGAGCTACTGGTCTAGAAATATTATTGAAATAAGCATTAGTTATCCTATTCTTCAAATTTATCTAAACACTTACCGAAGTTCTGCCCCAACCTATCAGAACAGCATCAACATCACCAGCTGGTACGACGGAAGATTCGGGCAATTTTACCGGTTGAGCATTTGCTCCAAATTCAATGTTACTTTCCAACTAAGAAAATAACATAATCAGTTACATTTCCATACAGTGTTAACTGTAAATAAGTTTACAACAAGATTGGGAACTGTAGAATTACCTTGAGAACAGCAACATCATTGGCATAAGCATCCCATGGACTGTATTCAGAATGAACAGTAACTTTCGATACAGCAATTACATTATCATCAGATGATATGTCAACTGTACCATACTGTATAAAAAGAGTTCGCGGCGAACTTTGACTAAAATAATAATTTAATTAAATGATATATTTTACAGCATGATTGATAGCAAGGCTTACTATCCGTCTACGCAATGTGCAGCAGTTAGAATATGATTTTTATCCAGAATAGATGCTCCACAATTATGACTGTTATAACTCTTCAGTGATACCTAAAATCAAAAGACAACATTAATATTCAATGAGCAAATTCTTCGCAATTATTTAATGAGAAATATATTTTACTTAAATATAAATCAATATTTACTTACAATGTATGGAAATTCACCATCGACAGCGTCAGTGCCACCTACAATTCTTTCATCAAACTGGGGAGCAGCTAAAACAAATGATTGTTTTTATAAAACTAATCTAATTTTCTTTTTATAACAATGAACTGTTTAGCAAAATAATTTAACTTACCTAACGCTACTCCTAGTAAAGCTAAGAGAACTGCTACTTCTTTAATTGCCATGTTGAATATGTACATGTGTACTGTGCTTGTACCAGTTCTGCTATCCGTATTTATACTGCAATTTTAATCATAATCAAGAATCAAATCATTGCGGTCATCTAATATAAGAATCAGATATTTATGGTTTATTTGTTTTTAAAGATTATAGAAAACGTTTCCTTTGTGTCAACATATCATTAGGATTACTTGGATTTTCCAATACATTACTTTGTTGTTTGATTAGCATACAATTATATCTATGCAAGCCAGACTTGCACTGGTGTACTCTTTAGATATAACTAGAAAAATAATACTTTTATCGCGACTTAATCGTCCTTTACTTGTCTGCATTGATGCACGTATCATAGAACTATGTTTAATTCTCTTAAAGAATATTTTGGCTTCATCCACATGCATTTAATTACAATATTTCAAATGAAAACTATTGAGAAAATAAAAAATTACAACTAATATATTCAGGTTTGTGTTATATATTTATACATATTTCATATAGTTATTACTAATGACAGATGTTTATCGCTGAATTAATACAAAACTAATAAACATGACAGATAAAAATATTATTTACAAAGTTACAAGTCATGTCTCATAGCAAACTATAAATAAATTTCAATTTTAGATTTTTGTACCAGTTTTATTTATCTTACTGAATTACACACATGTGTTAAGATAACGAATCAACACAAAATATCTTCTTATAATTTATTAATACGAAAAAAAAAGTTTAATTATAATGCATTATAGTAGATTTTCTATATCTGCAATATTAAATTTCTAGATATGAATGGAAAACCCCCAATTTGTATATGAATTTTATCTATTAACGTCATATATATAGTCTTAGATTTCATAATAAATATTATCTTGAAAAATTAAATTATTATATATAAAACTTAAATATGAGTAAATTTGAAGTTAGTCTTGCATATTTGCTTTTATCCAGTCTAAATAGCTTGTAACTCTGGTTAAAACGCCCGGATGATCTGGGTTAGCGCAGGGTTTAACTGACCAAGATACAATGCCGTACTGAACTCCATTTATCGTCATCGGACCACCAGAATCACCCTAAAATATACATGCCAGTTTATACTTGATTGATTTTTAAAGTAGATTAAAAATAACATCTAGATAGTTGTATAATTTTATTTGTAAAACTACTTACGTTGCACTGGCCCTTTCCACCTCCACTAACTCCAGCACATACATGATACACCGAATTATATCTATCTTCCCTGCTATGACAATATTCATCAGAAAACTTGATATAGTCCACTTTTTGCAAATGTTTTAAACTCTGGCCATTTGTCTAGAACAATTATACATGAAATAGAATTATTTCAATTTACTAATACAAAATATTACTTCATTTCTACCCCAGCCAATCAGAAGTGCAGGAACATCACCGGCTGGCGTATCAGATGTGGGTAGTTTCACAGGTTGAGCATTTGGTCCAAATATAATATTGTCTGAAAGCTATATTAAACAAGTTTTTCTACAAAGTCATTTGTGTAAACGAACAGATTTTAAGTTAAGAACCTTTATAACAGCTACATCGTTCGGATAAGCTCCCCCTGCTGTAAAATTCTCATGGTAGGTAATTTTCTCTACAACTATCCAGTTCTCTGAACCTGATATATCCACAGTTCCATACTGTATTGCCATGCTACTGGCTACGTCAACACTAAAACAATTCCGTTGTTTAGAATCTAAACGATAATATTATTAAAACCATAACATACTCGTCCACGCAATGCGCTGCTGTCAAAATATGATTTTCATCCAAAATAGAACCTCCACAAGTGTGTTTGCCCGTAGGACGTTTAAGCGAGATCTGAAATTTGTAATCGTTATATCCTAAATCACATTTGTATTTGTTATAAAAATATTCTTGTACTTACAACGTAAGGATATTCACCATTCACAGCTGCTGTACCACCAACAATTCTACCATCCAAGCTAGGTGCAGCTAAAAAAAGATATTTATCTATAAGTGTTTTACTTTTAAATATGTATGTATTTACCAATAGCTGCGTCCACAAGAAAAAAGAAAATTGCAATTTCTCGAATAGCCATCATGAAATAAATGGTCTGTTTGTGAAACTGCGACCGGTATATATATTGTTAATTCATAATCTTATATCAAATCAAAAGAAAATATTATAGATATCTAAAAATTCAATGCCAATTAAATATTTTGTTTTCAGATTAAATACAGATATTAATATCAATTAGTTATACGTTATATGTAAAAATAAATATTAATTTTCTGATTGACAATGGGATATATCTGCCAGAAAAAAATTATGTAAATAAGTTGAATATATTTAAAAGATACTGAAGCAAATTTTGTGTATATTTAATTCAATAATATAATAATATTTTGTACAATCACATATCTGATCAAAACATTATCGATATTTAATTATGTTCAAAATCAATGACTTTGTTCTAGCAGTTTATTTACATTTTTTTTGAGTTTTATCAAACTGGGTAACCCACACTGATAAAGAAAACCTAATGATAAATTTAAGGTCATATTTTTTTGAATAAATTTACGAATTTTGTGTAATTAGTATTTTATAACTATTTTATTCAGTTTACTTAATACGCTATTTTGGTCGATACTCCGGGACATGGTCTTATAAACCAATATAGAATACAATATCGCCATTATTTCAACAGTCGAAATATTTATGCGCCTCTGATATTAAAAATAATATTACAGTATATCTTATATTTTTTAATATACATAAAATTACGTTCATATCTTCAGTACAGTAGCTACACTACAGTAAAATTATCCTTGCTGATATTTCCTGCTTTATCCTCACATGATTCGAACTCCATCCAGCAGAGACCACCCTTGCTAACTTACCCTTTGGTTAGTAATCTCTCCACTCACCAGATGCCAGGAGAAGCAAATTAAGGACCAAAATCGATACACCTACAAGCAAGTAGGTAAGGCAAGGAAGAAGGTCCAAAAATATTATTAGATTATAAATATTTGTGCAGTCATAAATTCATTAAATTTTCGTTCTCCGGAGTAAATTGGTAGACATTTTTTTCGTCTTACTTATCGATATCACAGCATTTGAACGGCACATTAATGTTGTACGTGTTTCGAGTTGCTGTGCTGATATTAGTTTGAAGTATAAGAGAAGAGAGAGGTACAAGAATTATGTACATAATAACAAAATTGTGATTATACCGACGTTAATCAGATTTGTTGTCATGGCAGCGAGTTGTGACGGAATGTTCTCGCATGGTCGCATCTCTCACCTATTGCTTCTGATTTACAAACAGGTCAACTGAAAAAATATTTCACTCCACACTGCTGGCAAAACGGATACATTTCAAAACGCAAATCATATTATATATTGAAAACACTTCTTCCACCATTCAATGACGCGAATATATCTCTTTATAGATTATATTACATTTGCTTTCCCAACACAGATATTTATTGTAAATCCGTTGCAGATATTTGTAAACAGGCATTGTTGAAATTAAATACAATATCAAATAACACATCAGTGTAATCGTATTGGATATTCCGAGCAAATAAGATACTCCCAAGAATCTATAGAGCTTCTTCGATGCGTTCTACAAAATATCTTGAAACAAATTCCATCGTTTTGATAAAAATCAGAAAACATAAATTAAAATTATTAATTTTCAAAAGTAATTACATTTTACTGCAAGATACAAGTTTTTAAAATGAAAGAAATTAAGTTTAGTGAAACGTATTTTTGTTCATAATCATCTTCATTGTATACAGTAAATTAAAAACACAATTCGCGATAAAAAAAAATCTTATTTTAACACCCGGTTAACAAAGCATTAAGCACATGCAAAAGAAAAACTCGTCTCAGCTGGTTCAAGATACACAGCTTGTTTTGCTTTTAAAATCCGTTTTTTTATTCTGCTGGACAGACCAGTATCGTGCAGACTACAAATATCTAAAGTTTTTGAACTTTTTGTGGGCATTACATTGTGTTGCACTTTTCGTCTGCTTGATACGTGATCAGAATGTTGCATTCTCAATTAAATTCGTTGTCGCACACCAGTTTTTGCTAGAGAAATATTTACTTCCATCATAATTTCGCTTGTTCAAGTTTCATGTTGAAATAAATGTGAATTAACACTGTAAACATTTGTGATTTATACTGTAGTTTTTACTGTAATTGTAGTTTAAAACATTGTATATTTTCTTACCCTAAGATCAAGAACTAATCTATGTTTAAACATGTACGAGTTATCAGTAAATATTTTTTCGTTAAACATTTCCTAAGTCTATGGTTGAACTTGGTTGTGTGAAAATGAAAACTTGTCAGGCCCTAAGGCTGTAATGGTTCTGCGTTTATCTGAGCAAGGAAAGTTACGTTGTCGATATGTAGCAATACTTAGTTTAAACTTAATTATGTATTACAACTACAGAGCATTTTAATGAAGTTTCAGACAGTAGGCACGTGCTAATCCGTCCAATTTTTAATTCGACCACTCAGTAATCCATCGACGTGGTAGTCCGCACGTTCGAGCGGACTATAAAACGGGAAAATTTTATCATCGTTCGCTGTGAAATACAAAACTTTTGTTTTTATATCAAAGTGGCATTTAACATGAAAACTACTATCCTTTTTCAATTCATACGAAATCTAAAACATCTTCTAGACTAGACTGTATTTAAATATACTGCTTTCAGCTATAAATTCGAAATGGTTGTTCTATTGAACAGCTACATTGGTACCCTCATCGATAATGATCAGAAATAGACGGTGCTATTACAGTGCAGTGTAACAATCAACTAGTAATTTTGTGATTTTACGTTTATTAAGCAAGAACTGAGGCATGACGAAATATCGCTGTTGTAACAATACTTCTCAATGATTCATTAACTCGCCTGTTATCACATTACATTGTACTATTAATTTGACATTTTCATCATAAGCACTTAATTTCTCTTACTTTTGCTTAATTAAAATATATATATTTACTGTGGCTATTCATAATTTTCAACATTAAATTTCTGCTATAATTTCCGTGCTATTTATTATACATAAAGTTGCTAAATAGTTTGCAGTAAATTTCTTGGAAGCGAGAACTAATTATGATGAATAATTATTCAATGTTTAAATAATTAGCAGACATAGAAATTTGAATAACTATTTAATATATTCCAAGTATAAAATAATAATACATTGTTCAACATACTCGGATATTAATAATTAAATAAAGTACTCTAATGTATTACAATAATGTCTATATATTTAGGATATAAAAAATAAATTATTATATTCCAGTCACAGCTGTCTCTGACATTTTCACTTTGTCATATTCATGTGCAATAAGAATCTAAATGGAATATTTAAATATTTAATTTCCGATAAATTACGTTTATTATTGAATAGAAGCTAACAAAGTAGAGAAATTAGATTTTTTTCTCCGCGTAACATGTAATTTGAACATAATTTCCTAAAATATCTGAGAACGAATATTAGCCTTGTTAATTGACGTCCGCGACAAATGCAATTATTAGAAATTTCGTACACAATTATGCCCGTTTGATAAAACGTGATGTTCTATAATCGTATTATTTCCGTTCGTTTTAAAGCCTGTTACAACGCGTTGTGACAGCAACAAGTTAGCGTGCACGCCATCGGTAGTGGTACTCTTTACCGTTCCGTTTCGACTCCGCGTCAGACAAGAGGGCACGCCACCACCGCCACCATCGTCAACCGCCACCACCACCACCGCCGGCAGCTCAACAGCGCGCATGATGTCACGAAGTAATGCGCAGACATTCTGATGTGAAAGCTCAATAAATAACTTCATTTACAATCTACTTCGATTTTTGTTAACTTAAGTAAATAACTTCCCGTACCAGAATATTATGTCACACTGATCGGATTATTATCAGACATTTGCAAAGTACACGAGAATAGAATACATGCGCTTTACAGTTTTCCTAGAACGAATAACAAGATGCACTATAAGATATGTTCCATTCATGATATTTCATACTTTTATAGTCACATAAAGTGTCAGAGTAGTTGAATTCTCGCATAAAGTAACAGAAAACTAGATGGAATAGTGAACACATGTTATAATTTAATTTAATTGTCACAATATCACCTGATAAATCATTTGGTATAAATTACATTATGTTACGGATGTAATCTGATTCATATTACATACGTATATACTGTTATAATTTGACAATAACTAATACCCTGCTGTACACAGTACACAGTAATCAAATATACATACAGTGGTTTATCTAGTTCGTTAACAAACAATTAATAATGAAATTATTGTTTACTGTTTTAATATCACCTACCATTGTTATATCACGTTTCATTAAATTCACCTTTCATAAACGATATTAATAGGAATTTAATAACCGGATCAGAAAATATCACGTTATTTTTGGTATTTATATAGTGGCACTAACGAGCTGTATAATTCACTCCATACATAGACAGATATGGACGACGACACCCAGCATGTGGGTGGTGCGGGGGCGGTAAATGCCAACGGAAAAATTCAACTAGTAAAGGTTTTAAACGTGTACGTCGTGAGTACAATGACGATGATGATAATGATGATGATGTGATTATCATCTTAGAAAAAAATAACGGACAAACGCGATTTTCATAGTATATCTTACGTAATGTAAAAGAAGTAAGTGACGTGATGCGTAGTTTATAAATACAATTATACCTGTGCGCTGCGCACCAGCAGCAACAGGACCAACAGCAGATGTAGCAACGCCAGCAACAGCCAGATGTACGACCTTGACATGCTGGCATGACACAGATTCAAACAGGGGCACCAGTGCTAAAACATTCTTCGATGAGCGGTACGATTTTAGCTAAACATACAGGTGGTGTACCTGGTGGTGCACTTGATTCTAACAGGTGTAGGAAGGGGTATGGCTGTATACATATATATATACATATGTATGGTATGGTGAGACTACTACGAGCACTGTTGCAACTGTAGGCAGCAGGTTGTGTTGTAGGGTAAATCACGTGTGTCAGGTAAGTCGATCAGGGGGTGGGTGGGTCGGTCACCGTGTATTGGTGCTGGTGCAGGTGGTGGTGATGGTGATGGTTGGTTGGTTGGTTGGTTCGTGGCGCTGGTGTGTATGTAGGCAGGTAGATGTGAGTATGCGCGACGGCGGTGTGCTGAGGGACGATGAAAGAAGGGATGATGGTGGTGGTGGCGGCGTCAGGTAGTGGCGGCCGGGCCAGGCCGGGCCGGGCTCGAACCGCGGTCCGCAGTCTGCGCGCAGCCAGCCCAGCCAGTCGCACCACGCCGCGTCTCGACGCACACACTACACCGCCGTCGTAGCTGTCGTCGTCCGCCGCGCCGCCGCTCGCAACAGGTAGGCTGAATGTGACGCGCATGCAATGCGACACCACACACGCACACACACATACACTTTTCACATATAACAAAAACGTCCACAGTTCACCGCCGTCACCAAATTGAATTGGCCATCCTCTGGTCACGTCCCCTGCAACTGGCACGTACATGCCACACTGTCTGTCCGTTTTCGCACATTTCTTCTTTACCTGCACAGCAAAGCATTAAGGGAATTTCAGCTGGTACCTTACCTCCATTACCGTTAAGCCACGCAGCGTCCATCCACTTACTGGACAGTGCTGCTGTACTGCTTGGCTCACGCGTGATTAGACTCTGTAACTGAAATTACACAGCGCATTGAACACTTTGTATTGTTTACTTTCACACCAAGCAACAGGCTCGAAACTATACCTACCACACATAGCAGCAGTAAAATATAGTACTCGTATATAGTGTGTGTGCGTGTATGTATATGTATTACCCTACCCTGCTCTACCCTCACTCCCGTTACTCTACCTATCCAGTCTCCCCTGATATACATACATCCATATATACACACACAGGTTCGTGCGTGTCCTCCTGAGATGTTTGTGATGCCATTAACATCCAATTACCGGACCGGAATATACACGGGAAACAAAGTACACGGTTGTCAGCACCACGATACATATTGCCCGTAACACAGTGGACCATCTAAAATCTATCTAGTCTATATAGTCTATACTCTTCAACACTGTTCCATTCTCCCACCAACAAAACATTTCAAAATCACTCCTTCGACAACTTGATTGTGCAAATAAATTGTTAATGAACGTGATGCAGTTTTTAATGAACTTGTGTTTATTGAGTTATATCGAAACTTGTTTCGCTTCCATTTCATTACAACCGTGTTACATATATATGTGTTGCATTCCGTATAATTCTATTATGAACTTCACCTGTCACTTTAATAACATTCACGTCACGTTGTTGCGTTGCATGCGTGTGATGAACATTATATAGGCATCATAACATACATACATGTAAATAGCAGGTATGTTCAGTCAAACAGCAGAAAGTCATTTCTCTCATATTTTCAATATTCTTATTTGTTATTTGCACAAAATGATTGAAGATATGCATTAAAAAATATACCTTCAAAAGAAAAAGTGAATGTATAGAAAATAAATCATTTATTTTACCATCAAGCTAGTATATCGATTTGTGTCAATATTTAATATTGTGTTTCAGTTTATTTGACCTAAATAATATGCTGACATTAACTTAAATAATAATATTTATAATATAATAATT
>JAGJTL010000040.1:2680234-2698277 GCA_022063505.1 Calosoma granatense
ATAAATGAAGTTATTTCATTCAACATAATTCCAACATAAGTTTCTCTAATTTTCATCTATGTGAAATATTTTCAAATATATAAATCATACAAATTTATTTGTGAACTTCACAATCGATATTTATACAGATATATTATCTATCAACTTTTGCTTATATACACTTCTGGATCGTTCATAAAATATGAACCGTTAAAATCTGTGACAGCGATGGAAACATTTATCCTATAAATATACATCCGGTGTACTTATACATACATCCAACATGGAGTAAATTCATTAATCAGTGTCTACTTTGCTGTATTTTACGCTACACATACTATATACACTAGTTAGAAAATATCACCGGCAACTTTAAATTAAAATATAGAAGAAAATTTGTTCTTCTTTGTTCCAGAAGAAAATATGTGCTTTTAACTATTTCATCAAATACAGGTGTTGCACATTGAACCAGTTTCTACGAAACGAGTAACAGTATCATTAATTATACATTTTGATATACTGTTCTGTAATTAAAGCTGTCATTTCAAATGAAAAGTTTAAATTTTAGTTAAAATATCATTAATTCCGTAGAGCAGTGAATGTCATCGTAATTGTGATATTTCAGATTTCATATTAATTTATGACAATTTAAATGAACGTTATATTTCATAAAACGAATATACCTTAAATTCAGGATTTTTTTCTTCAGAAACACAGTAGTGCGTGTTATGAGAATATCAAATAATGAAATTATTTTTATTATATATGGAACTCATCAAGGAGAAACACTTAATTCTTAACAAAGTTATTATATGTAAACAGGCTATAGTTTCATTATATACTCGAGAACTATAATATCATCCCATATATTTCTAAGTCTAAATGATTTATTTAATATTTAATCTACTAGCTATCGGAACACATACATCACTTTACAGCTATAAATAATAAATATTATTCCCAGCCTTTGTGATATATTGTTATAGACGCGCAGAAACCAGTAGTTTTCCTTTGTTTGTTGAATGTAAAAGAAAGCTCGTCTTACACTAGCTCATATTTCACGTAAAAAGTTTTGAGAACAAGGATTTATTGCTACATCCGTCCGTCCTATATGGGGGAGTGTATATTTCTTTAAATCGTTGTGTAACCGTGTCTACTATAACACAAGAACAATCTCACACACATACATAGCTAGAAAATGTAATCATGAAACTTTTTTCATTTTCGATAGACTCTAGATAACTGTAAAGTAGACCACTTGCACGTACACGTCTGTACGCTATTCCTTTGTCATATTGCCTGGAGCTTTTTACAGTTAGCTATATTTTCTTTCAATTTACAACCGTTTCTGAATCGTAACAACGTGACGGTTGAGCTTGTGCTTCGTCGGGTGTTGGTGTTGGTGCTGGTGTTGCTTTAATTCATGCTTTCAGCATAAATTTAAATACTACATTTCTCTTTGTTGTTGTTGTTGTGTTCGGGAACGGAAGACCGGTTCACGCTACCTGCGTCATTTATTTATCAGCTATTCTGCTGTCTGTCTACTGATTGTAATCATTGCAACAAATCTCCGCTTCGCCACGTAGTCGGTGACAAGTGTTTTCCTAACAAACAATTCACTTTCGCACTCTACTTGTTTTCCTCGGAATTTTAATTAACATCTCTAGACAGAATACCGTTTTAAATATTCAAACATAACACACCACTGCAGGTTAGTAAATTTTTAAACATAATCATCACTATATCGATCTAGTCAGTAGGTTGACATACACTTCAGTGCTTGCAAATATTTTATATGCTAAAATGGGATTTCATGTACCTTTTAACAACCTTTGCAAAATGTATAATTTAGTTTAATAATTCATGGTAAGAAAACTTATGTAAGGTAGGAATGGTTTATCGTAGTTTAATACTTAATTCATAATAAACACATTCACGTTATCGCGTATAATCGCACATTTTCTGAGAAACCATATTTCAACAGCAGTCAATCTCCTGTACTGCGTCTGCTCTCATAAATTTTCATTACGAACATATATTAATATAGCAGCTAACCTAGAACTTGACTACCAACCAACCAACCAACACTAATTTACTTTCAATCTCAACGTGTAATAATTTTCTCACACATAAATTCAACTCGTCATTAATGCACAATTATCGTTTATACCACGTTTAATAATATAGCTTTAAATTGAATAAAACTGCATAAATTGCACATTCGCAATTTCAATTTCTATATGCTGCTTTATTGGAATAGATTTTACCCTTTTCTAGTATCTGTGTAATTCAATAAGACTGCATCGGTACAAGCTGCAACTTGCAAATTGAAATTCTGTCAGCTAGTTCGTTATTTCAAATTCATGTGATGAAATATTAAATTTGTACTGAATGGTACTTGATCTATATGGATACAAGTATTGAATTATATTATCATACTATATTAATTATTTTACATCGCCTGTTTCATAATGTTACAAAATATACCTACATACTTGTTAAAATATGTGAATAATAATAGCAAATTCATTTGAAAACACCTCAATGTGCGTAGGGTTCTATTTTAAATATATTCCATATATAGTAATATGAATAATATCCATTTGAACGACCATTTTACATGCTTCACTGATCAGTTTATTACCACTGTATTATTATAGATTAATTTCCTGATTATTCTATGCAATAATCCACCCACATTTTCCGTCATTGATTTATTTTATCCCACAACACTGATGATGATAGAACATTTCTTGCCAATCTCGTTAATGAAATATTGTGTTGACATTATTAATTTCATCAGCAATATATCATATAATATATACGTTAACATAGATTTTAGAAGTATTGTGAACTGTGTGTATACGTAATCTAGAAAATTAGAACACTGTGCCAAATAACTTATTGTGTTCCATTTTATTCTTTCCAAATTAAGAAATAACATCCCCCTCGAAAGACCCACTTTGTTCTTCCTGACTTATTAGTCATTCAATTATTTTTATTCTTGTTCGTTTTGTTTCGCCTTCTAAATCTTTTCTCTTTGTTATTTTATAATCGTGGATTAAACCCAATTAAATTGTCCGTTTTATATGCACATAAAGTTTTTGCTACCCACACAAACACACACGCAGGTACAAACGGGCACGTTAGAAGATAATAACGTAAAGTATTTGACCCATATTTTCTCTGGGTCACACCCCAGGTATACACTGGTAATGAAAATTACATATATTACTTTCTATGCCAACCTTGTCTATGTAATATGAAGTTATTAGTGTAGAACAGTGGCAGTAGTAGTAATGGTGATACATAAAACATAAAATGAAACTCTAAAATTACCAGTATATTTCATTTATAGTAATGAAAAAGTATGTCACCAGGTTCAGCTAATATATAATATAAAATACATACAGGTATATGTTAATATAAACGGAATGTTTTCTCATATTGATTTGGCATAAACGCATCCACTGCAAATCGCTGTTTGATTTCGCACCACAGAAATGAAAAAACCAATAAGAGACAATAGAACAGCGTATGTATAACTTGCATCATTTATGCATACATCTATAATGTGTTTTTATTCAAACAATAATACTAATATTGAAATATATAATAATTTAAAAACATTTAACACAGCTGTAAGAATAATTCTACTGACCCGGTATTCCTGAAGATATTGGAAGAGTCCTGAACAGTGACTACTAGTAAGTAATGCTGAAAATCAATTAGTTGAAACTGTCGTACCTACGGTCCTTATGTAAAGTGTTCAGAATTGAAAATGAGTACGTGCTTATACTGTTAACGAAAGATCTGCAGGTTATTTCAATTAAAATCCTTTTCTATAAAAATACATTCGGAAGGACGACACAGCGAGTGTGTTAGATTCATGTGTTCAAAACTTGTATTTAAAATGATAACTAATAATTCATTTCAGTCTTCAATATAGAATGTATTACATTCCTATTACAACCGACGTGTGTTTGAATTTCAATGGCAGAAATACAACGGAATAACTGGACAACCATATATAATATCATACATGATGTGTTGTACACAAGTTATATTAATACCTGCCTATATCCGTAACATATTAATATATTAATCTCAACTGTCAAGAACGATATAAATTCCGCACCATCTCACAGAGCGATATTAACATGCGATTATGAAAATCACAGATTATAACACAATATATACTCTAGTGCGTCATCAACATTTAATCCCGAATCACATTATTCCATATTTGCAATATATAAACAACACATTTTTCACTGTTAAAAGTGGTTGTAAATTTGAAAATGGAAAATACAAATTCACAATTGAATTTTCTCTTTCATTTTGTCAGCCTTTGTGCCTCGAATATCCCGTAGGGTAAATGTATCGCTGTTTCTAAAATAAACACCGAAAAAGCACATTGGGTGTCCAGAATAATTGACAAAATCAATGTTTACAGATATTTATGTACAACTAACAAAATGTTCTTCATGTAATACTGCAGATAAATAAACACATATGTAGATATGTTGTAAGGCTCTCGATATCAGAGTTCTACGCTGAAAATGGAATTCACTCCGTAATATTATAACACACGACTCGGATTTTTTGTTCATATATTTTATGTTGCAAATATACTGATGCAAGCTGTGTTATTAAATTTTCAGACCTTCTTTTGTTCCATATTTGATTTATATAGGCAACTACATATGTACGTGGCGGATATGTTTTTATATTATATTGTACAGAAATATGTTCTGCCAAATACATGAAATTTTATTTCATTTCACAATAAAAATCAATAACTAATACATTTTATTTATAATATTTGATATACAATCTGTTTAGATTAATATATTATTTTCTGCTCTTTTTTTTCTTTTATATTATCCATTTTCTTTCGTTGTTTTTTTTTTTCTTGAAAGCTCTATTTTGCAGACTACTTTTTACTACATTTTCTCTGTCATTTTCACCTCTTGTTCTTTATAAATATTTTTGTATCACTTAATATTTCATACATATATCTTGCATGTAATGTTATGTTCATCTCATATTTAACATCTTGCCCCCACCATTACTTTCTGTACAGTACACACAAATTTGTTTTTCGTCCTAAGCAAACAGCATATTTTTAATAAAATGTTATCACTGAAAAGAAGAATGTACAAACAATATATATAGAACCATGTTTTACTACATTTTAATTTATTATTTAAATACAGGCTTAACTCACTAGTAATTTATCTAATTTTTACGGTATATACATAGGTATTTATTCTTGAGATGTGTGTTAGCTTTCGTTTTAATTTAATTCTATGCTCGTGTGTACCTGAATTTTTGGCTTGTTTAACGAGAGAATGTTTCTCGCCGCAACTAATTACGTAGCTGTTTTCAATTAAATGCGTGCGAGAGAAACTAAACGTTCTTTATAGGCTCCTAAAATATAATAAAGTCTTGTCTTGTTAATCTCAATGTGGTAAATCTCAAATCAGAAAGTTATTTGACCAAAAACAAAAAAAATCCTATAATTTTATTCAGCACAAACCTATTGAAACAATTTATATCTATTTGCGATACTATTATGAACAGGCAGACTTAAATATTTGTACATAACTAGGTTTGAAACTTGATTTTGAATTTAACAAAGATTCATTCTCTAACTGAATATCTTATCAATACGTTCTTTAATTAGTTTTAAAAACTTAGTATAACTTGGTGAAACAAATCACTAACTGTATTTCTCTGTACAACAATTTGCATAATTTGCATACGTAGCTGCATATATAAACTGTATTCAGTTTTATGTTTATTCAGATACGCCATCTTAAGATATGAATCATTTGATAATATACAGCAATGCGGTTTAAAAAGCATTCAATTTGTCAAAAATTTACCATTCAAGGATTTACTATAAGATTCCGACTATAGTCATTTACCGAATATTAAAAGAAATGTTTGAACTGCAACTACCAAGATTACAGCATTCAACATATTATAATATAAACTTGCAATTGTGCACTGTGATTTCTATGTACAAACTGATATTCGCTGACATGTATACAGGTATATAATACATCGGGTATTGACAGCACACACATCGACATGTATGACTTACCGTTCCTTGATTACTAAAGCTGTGAACATAGAACTAAATCGAAAATGTGGCAGCCATTCGTGTTTCTACAACTTTCATACAAACTGCCGTGTATGCAAACTGTTACATGTGTCATGTCACACATGTATGCAAACTGGAATATATTTCGTGTCGATATTTAGTGCTAAATGTCAGTAAGTCAATAATAAATGTTTACATTTCATGCATGTTACGATATATCTGTTTGCAGCGCGGAATTACAATTTTTTTCCTCGCACCGTACAATGAAAAAAGCCGATTTACAATGTTCATTTGTACTTTGTGCTATATAAAAAAATGTTAACTAAATCTTCTAGTAGGATACAAAATGAAATACGTCATATTCATTTATGTGTAAAATCGATAATCGGGCAAAAACTATTTTCGCATCAGTTGAATTCGAATGTAATGAACGTACAGCTTAATCGTAATATTACAATTTAAATCTGTAATTTTCCATTGAGCGGATGCAGCGTAGTCTACGGTGGTTTAATGCCAAACTAGATTTTCCCGTGGTTCTGCACACAGATAAGAAGAAGAAGAAGAAGACGACGAAGAGAGGATGAATATATTTTTAGCCTCCATTGGTTCGATGACGGGAATGAGTGAGTGACGACATTCTAAACACGGGGGCAGCTCAGCTCAGATCAGATTACCATATGCTTGCTACTCTAGGTGGGGGTGGGGCGGGGGCACTACATTCAATATGTAGGAGGAACCTCCCCCCCCACACACACACACACACACCCCACGCATTCTGGATAAATGATGTAAATAGATGTGATATAGCATTTTTCGGTTTTTTTTTGTCGTTATAATGATGTCATATCTTCCATCCAAAATATTGAAATCGATGATGAGCAAAGAGATTGGTGTCTTGTCAAGAAAAAGGAAGAAAAATATAAAATAATATACAGTGCATTTGTACATTACATTTATAAGCAATCACTGGAATTGTGTCACTGTAGGTGAAGTGAAGATGACGATATACACGTCCATATGTTGCAGAGTTGTACGAGAAACAAGCAATCATAATGAGCCTCAATACTAGCGATTCTTTTTAGAAAAACATTTTTACTCTACACTGCTGATAAACTGAAATAGTAATAAATGTAGTCAAAGATATATGCTTCCTTCCAATTTAGAAACTATAGTTGTTTATTGAAATGCTATTTCAATATGTATATAAAATTCTAGATCTTTCATTTCAGTAAATTGCCAAGCATTCGTATAATATTTACATCAATATTCTTTGAAGTACTGACAAAGTATGTCACTGTCAGCTTATCTGTAAATGTGTTGTAGAGTTTTAAATTCAAATTCATGTTGTTACACTGATATTATGAAACCAGAACACTGTATTCCAACGCTATTTTATTATCCTGAAAACGTCATAGTTGCTGAAAATCTTTGAAGATTTGCAATATAATTTAATGATAATGTTTTTACTTCAAATAGTTTACAAAATGATGAAACCGTTAGCAGTACAGTGTAAATGTATATCATTTGCGAATATTTCGACATACAAATTGGTATAAGCAGATTCACAATCGTACGTGTAAATGTATCTTCTAGGAATGAAATCGACTATGAATGGCACAGTATGCTTATGGAAGTCACGTGTCACAATGGTGACAGTAAGCTTTTATCATTTCGCGTATCGTAGTAGTAAGAATAAGTTTGTCGTCTAACGCGACAGCAGAATCGAAGAACAGCAAAATGTATTCAGGTGAGCGCAAACAAACAGGAAATAACACACACATTCTCTAGCGAATAACAGTCAGATTGTCCTGTATCCGACACTATGACGCACAAAGGAAAAGGTTACCACATTTCTACAAAATCATTTCCTTATAATCATGTACAAGAGATGCATCTGACAATGAAGAAAATTAATTATTTTAATACAAATGTTATTTGTATTCATAATGAGATAAAATATGTATTTAATTAATTCTGAATATCCACTTCTTTACTGGATCTGAAGTTAGATGTTCACAGTTTCATTACAACATAAATTATGTTATGTTTTTATTTGATTTCTGCGCTAATATAATTTGGTTATGAACATTTCTTTTCAAAGCAGTTCTCTTTTTCATTTCTTTTTATACTCACTGTTAAATTTTACAAATCGACAGTTGATAGATACGGATTTTTTTGTTTCTCATTTAACCTGAAGTGATTTTAGAATGCATACGTCGAATAACTTTTTTTCCATAACATGAAAACAAGCATATCGTATTACATCGTTTGAAATACATATATGAAAATATGTCTGTTCGTTGACGCCCAACACCCGTTCACAACAGATTTTAATCAAGTTATTTTTTTCGAAATATAACATTCTCCGCATATACAAACATTTTAAAGCGAGGCAACATATTTATTTCCAAAGGTAAATAATGTTCACACATTAATTAAATTTCAAACTATTCTATTAGGAGATGGCATATACATACATTTAAGACATAGAGTTGTTATGTATTTTAAGTATTAAAACTTTTGTTTTAGTTTGTTTGTCAGATTAAAATTGTTTAATAAGTAAACATGCAATTACTCAACTTTAACTGGTTAAAACAAGATAGGGTAAATATATTTGAAAACGGCAAACATAATACGAAAAGTTTTAATCAATATTTACATAATGATTACATGTATAATTTATGTATGTACCTACGTATATATTTCTTCATTTTACTGTTTTATGTATGCTGTACTGTATTTGCAAATATACGTACGTATATGTCGTATCAATATCCAAATATTTTTCTTCATTTTATGTTTGTGTTCTGATATTTGAATACACAAAAATATCTGCGTTTTTCTTCTATACATGGCAAACAGGATATATACAAATTGACCTCATTTCTCCACGTCTTTCTTGCAGTAATATTTTTCCCGTTCATACAGCAAAATAACAACCGGCTTTTTTCGAACCAATGTATATTCTTTAGTAAAACGAATTTCCGTATACACAATGTACAAAAGTATATAATGTTTCTAACATAATTCATCATCAAGTTGGGAAATTGAATAAATTCTTATACGTATCTATATTGATTTATATAAAAATGAATATTATTACCAAACAATATATCATTTTCAGAAAATATATGGTTCGTATGTGTCGGAAAGTAAATTATTGTAAATTATAGCTCTTGTAGGATTATGAAATAAGCGTGTTTCTGTTTGAATTCAAATCGTACATTGTATAATAACTTGGCGTGCAAATAATATGTTAAGTGTGTAATTTTCACATTATATACAAACAGAGTTCAGTGTGACAGATATGTAACTATTTACTGAATATGTTTAGCATATACACACTATGATGGCCGCATTGCTAACAGAGCGGTATGGTGGTAGAAGAGTGAACTAGTGTATTTAGTTGTACAGGTTGTGTGCATGATGTTTGTATGGCTTTATACTGCCGCAAGCATCCCGACGCTGTTACAATTATAAGCTAAAACCACGATACGAATTTACTGTCTCACACTTCCGAAATATTGCGTGTTGTAAACACATAATTCTCGATAAATCTCCCGAACGAGAGCCACACAACCATTTCGATTATTACCACCAAAACCAATAACAGGATGAGGGTAGCGAGATTCCAATTTGACCAAATTGCTTTCATTATATTAAAATTGGAATTTCATTAGTACATTTGTTTGTGATATTCCATATCTTTTATACGAATTGTGTTACAACAGAAGTATCATGGAGAATATTCAGTATACGTTATTCGAAACAATTATAATTTATTGTAACAATTTCAATTACTAAAGCAATAATATGCTTCCACATCAAGGCTGAATTATAAAAGTATATTTATGTTTCCATCCTTATACTGGTACCTACATAACCACCAGTAATCCTGCACTGAATTTGACTGATGATATGTAACTAAAGCTGCACTGAATACTGATCGCGATCTGTTGACTGCCCGACAAGTACCCATTGAACACTATCTAAATGTCAATACAGAACGCTATTTCAAGTGATCCAGATCAGTTCGTAAAGTCAGTCAATATGTCAGTAAGAATTTCATATGTACAGAAACATATTATTTACTAACAACTAATATACAACAAATTGTTTATAAAGGAACAGAAAATATATACTATTGAAGATACATGTTTAAATTATATTTTTATTTGAAAATGGAACTCTGTTTCATTTCGAAACATTATTGTCAAAATCAGTTTTAAAATTCCATACATACTTTACCTCTCGTATTTTGACTTTTGCTTAAATAATTTATTCCCAATGTCATAAATATTTCATATTCATGAAAATTGATCAGAATATAAAATCAGTATGTAGCTGTTGATATATTTCAAATATATGTCGCGCATATCAACAGAATACATACAAGAGGATACGCAATAATGTATACAAATTAAAACGTCAAAAACAATTTTTCATATTACTACTACTGAATACAAGCCAAAGTTTTGTAAATATTAAAGCCGAAAAAATCATTATTTATGACCAAATTTACATTTCAATTTAATATCGATGCAATTGAACTAGGTTCAATGAAATATTCTCATGAAAAAATTAATTCTAGTTTACAAATTCAATTCAACTAAATAAAAACAAATATAAATATTCATTTCATTTTCTACCACCATAACTCAATATAAATGTGTTCAGAAAACAGTTTCAAAGACGCAATAATTTACTATAAAATACCCATAATAAAAACTTGATAATGACTCGTAACATCTGCTCGTTCACATGTATGTTTTGTTAAAATTTGAGCTCAAAATTGTAGTTATTTTATCATTGTGATTAATCTTTTATAAAGTGAGCTAAAGTAATGAAAAATAATTGAAGTTTAATAATAAATGCATATGTCACTGGTTTTAAAAGCTAGATTTGTCATAGTATGCACTTACATCCATTCGTAAAGCCAGACTGGTCGGGACCTACACGTAATGCAGTCTGTATTAGTGGTAAAGTGACACGCTTAAAGGTGAGAACAATAAAAGTTTCAAACTGTCTGTTTAAAAATAAATACCGGTTTGTTGTCTGCGGTTCCATTATGTTCCCATTCCTAACATTCTTTTGATCTCCAGCAACATTACCTGATATTTATTGATTGATATCTCAACCAATTCCGCGCATACATTTCCATCAAGTTGGGAAATTTCATTTCACAATTTACAATTCAGAGCTTTATGCCCCTCCTCCCCCCAATGAAACAGTGGCTGGTTATGCAAAGGACGATATTATCATTTTCAGTGTAGTATAGCGTGAAAAGAGACCAGCCGTTGCATTATAATCTCGTGACGTGCGAAATAAAATTGTGTCCGCCTTACCTGTTCTGTTTTAAGTATATATAGTAAAATCCGGTTATAACGACATCGAAGGGAAAAACCTCGTCGCTATAGCCGGAGATCGCTATAACCAACAAAAGTAAAATAACTACAAACATAATATATATATATATATATATAATGATCATTTTTCTTTGCTTATTAAATTTACATTCGTAATAAATGCGCTGAAGTTAACAGTCAAGTTTAGAAAAACGGTATAACAGTTGCATATTTTGTAAGTTTTCGCATATAATAATTTTTTTTAATACAAAAATCGCTTGGAGGGCTTCCACACTTGAAGGGATTTTAAAATCAGTGTCGTCCTCATTATTTTCATTTGCTAGTATGCTGCTATTATGATGTTCAATACTTTTCACAGTATATGCATCACTGAAATTACCGCAAGTCTATATTTTTTATAAATATTCATGAAATCCAACAAATCATTAGTAATGAATGTAGCCTTCATCGTTATAATCATCATCATGACTGTCGTTATAACCGGAGGGAAAAAATATTGAACCGCAAATTTCCGTCGTTATATCCAGAGTCGTGATATCCGACATTTTATACGTTAGCGTATATGGGATTTCAAACAAGTGGTCACAGTTCCGATGTTATAACCAGTTTGTCGCTATAAGCGGTGTCGTTATAAACGAATTTTACTGTATATACGTACAAATTGGAATGTGATACACGTACCTCATAGTTGCCATCGAAACAAATGAGAAATGATGAAAATGTGTCACACATTTGCATGCAAGGGCAATACATAGTTCTTTCTATATTTCAAGGTCGCTACACCTGTTTCGTCCTGTAAAACTGAACGGAAATAAAATATTTCGTTTGTTGCGATTCGGATGCATGGTTGAATTCGATTCTATTGAAACTCGGATATTAATCTTGCTTCGTACCAAACTGTCGCGTCATTTGTAGTCCTAGTGCGACATTTATTTGCTAGCAAATAAATACGAATGCTTACGGAGACAAATTTTATTTTATACATATATACGTTAGCAATAAAAATGAAACACTAGAAAAAACTAGAAAATTGTAAATGTTCAGTTGTACAAAGAAATAAGTTAAATATGGATCAGTTTCTAGGCAGGTTAAACGGATAATTTGGCTCATAGTTCTGTACATACTCGCTTGATCCTGTAATGTGCTGAATAATCACATATATTCACTATATTACAGACAAATACCATATCTTATACTATTCAATCCTTATTCTTGTATTTTATCATGTAACTTTCCTAAACTAAAACATCGAACTGTATATTTTCAAGATTAAATAAAATCTCAACGTAAAAATCTCGAATCCCAGTTTTAACTCACGTTTAAGTGCTGTTTCTATAACTATAAAATTCAACATGTGCGCTATATTAAAACAGTATCTTACAAAACAAATAACACTGATTTAAGTTACGATTTTTTTTCTTAAATTTCCGTGTTCAGTGTTCTGTGTTCGAACAATATTTCTTTGCTATAATCCATCATCTTCCGCCCACAAACGTTCCGGGGGAGGGGAAGGGGTGGTTCTGAGATTATGTAGACCATTGCTTGGTTGTTCCGGACACAAGGAATGGAGGGGAAGATCGCTTGGCTGGCATTTTAGAATTATTTCCGGGATATAGATACCTGTTGCGAAACAGCAGAGAAGGAAATTGTGCAATGTGCACGTCTTTTAAAAGACTCCCGTATCGTGTTAATCCCGTATGTACAGTAAACTACAAATTCTGTCCCTGTAGCTATATACTTTCTTTACATTACTAGCATACGATGTCTCCTGTGAGAATATCACACTTCACTTCGGCTATACCGAACTTTTCTAGTTTCATGCTACTGCTCTCCACATGTTCACATAGATACACTATATTTGTACAGGACTGTTTACACAAATTGCTATAATAGTTCACAGTCCAGATCTAATGGAACTTTAGAGAAAATCCAGATGGTTGCTTTCGTAACTTATCTACAAATAACTGAGTATCACAGTTGGTTTAACAATCCGAAATAACAATTTCTTATTCATCAGTAAATCAATGTGATACTATTAACACATACATTAGTCCATATGTACTCAAAATTTGGATGATTTTAGTTCTACTACTGATTTGTACAAGTTAAGCATACCTGTAAAAGTAAATTCTCATCAATATTAAACAAGGAACCTGAGGCCAGTTGTAGATGTAGTAAAGTGTTATTTTCTTGTATTTATATTAAAGGAGAAACCAGAACGGACTTGGTGAGCGCAGCAATGCCAAGGGACTACAACTTCAAATACAATGTTGAGTATCAGTGTAATATACGTATGCATAATACAGTGATACTGTGGCTACGCGGTATTCCGGGCGACCCTTTGAGCCTCATTCGTTATTATACATTGTAACTACAACTATACCAACACAATCAGCCAGAATGAACACAGCAGCTTGCATATGCGGATATAATTTTCCCAGTTCAACTCTAACACAAAGTGAAACAAAGTATAATGCATATTTGTAACTAACATTTACTGCAAAGCATTTCATCAGATATTATTCTTATCGCTTTAAAAAACGTGTGCTCGTCCAACTGATTTTCATATTAGAAAACTTTTGCGAAATTACTTGGGAAGAGAGATCAAGTAGTACATTGAGAAGAGCTTGAATGATTTATAACTTTCTCTCGAGAACAAATGTTATTCAGCATTTGTAGAAGGTTACATTTGTTATTGAATCAAATGTTTGCGGTAAAGATCTATCATGCACACATGTTGCACACGCAAACCTCTAAACTTTATGATTTATTCTTTCCGAGCAAATAAACTAAAACAGATCTATTCGTTATATTTCAGTGGTTAAATCTTTCTTTGAAAGTGTGTTTTATTAATTTCTAACACAAATAAACATGTTGTTTACGTTGTTATTTGCCGAGACAAAATATTCAATACAAGAGAAAAAATATTCAAACTCGAGGCATAGTTCACAAGAAGGTTGATGGATCCAAAGGGAATTCGATTTAAGCATCATATGTAAATTAGTTCGATGCATGGCTAGAACAAAATGTGATTGAATCATATTCTTACTATACAGGTCTATTACTCGTAAATGCGTATCTAGTCTTCATTCTATTATCAGTAATACAGTATCATACTTTTAAAACACAAACATATAAGTTTAATTATAACATTCGATTACTGAAAGTATTTTCATGTCAGTTAAATATGATTGAACTTACATTCTAACTTGTTGCATATTCAGTTTACTTATCCATTACGTACTTGTAATGACCGCAATGGTACTGTGCAATTATGCATATTGTTTGAATTCAGATAAAATCAATAAGTGACCGGAGAAAAACGTATTCCCGCTGGACAAACAGATAAGTAACTGGACCGGATGTAATCCTGAACAGTATGAAAGAATAAAAACAGATTACGCTAGAGAGGTTTACTTCAAAGTATATTTACAAATTAAAAATGTATTTTTCAATTCACCATACACATAGTAGTTGTATGTTCGTGTTTATATTTGAAAAAATGCGCAAGTTATTTCTCACTGGCATAATGAAAAATGTGTAATGATTTAGTGTTCATATGTACACGTTATATCGTAACATATTTGATGAGTTCATTATGAAAGTTTACTTGGTATAATTTACGTTACTCTACATATGCATATAAACCTGGTATGGTACGACAAATTTTAACCAAATATATACAATTAATTTGCATTATTCATATTTGTTTTATATTTTGAATAAATATGAACTACGCCAGCAGGATACATATCTGGTAAGCAATATTTATGTACGTGAGAATTTTCAAATAATTTGTGTGCCACATATTTATTCATAACTAGTTTGGTACACCTTAGTATCATGTTTGTTGCAGAAAAGTAAATATGTATATGGTCTTTATAAATATCTATGTATCACTGTTACGTTAACAACCATACACAAATATAAATAGCACATACAGTAGTTGAGAAAACAAGTTTCTGTTTGAGTGAAATATATAAATTTATCTAGATACACAACTGTAAATGCGAATACTCAACTAAATATTATTGTTCGAGTTTCATTATTTCCGTATCAAATATAACATCAAAAGCTTATTTTTTTGTGCATGGCAGCCCTACATTACACCATATGCTCGTTCTGAGACCAAAGACATTTTCTGGTTATTTATTCAAGTGAGAGTGAGTTTCTTTGTTCTGCGTTGTAAAGAGAATATTCCTTGCAAAATGGCTACGTAATAAATTGAGGAAGAAAAATGAAAGACGCAAAATACGTACTTTAATATTCTGTTTTTAGTCTGCAACAAAAAAAAGTACATTTCATTTATTTTATGCGCCGGGAACTATAGTGAAAATAAAATATTTTATTAGACAAACTTTAAAAAGTATAATAATGTTCACATCTGAGCAGTAGTAGTTTTCTAGGTTATACAATGACAGATGTATATTAGTTCTGTTACGAAATCTACTCAATTCGTAACAAAAGTAATTGATCGTAAATCTGATTGTACAAATAACACACCGATAATAACATGTTTTTCTCTTTTGTTACAGAACCAACCGAGGAATCAAACTTGTTGGACGTCTGAAGCAATGTAGTTTAAAACTTTGTTTCTCGTAAGAAGTAATAAATTTCGCACTATTTGTTTCTGGTTTCCATTCGTGTAAACATTGAGTGTAAAACATTATTAAGACACACACACACCGACAATCTTCAGACAGTGGGTACGGTAAGACGGAAATGTTGTACATGACGTACAACTTTGTACAGCCAGTGTGTTGATAATAGAAATAATGTTTCAACGCAGTAGTATAAAGTTGTTATAAATCCAACAAGACGTGTCTAAAATGTGGTACAGACAGTAAAGTTGAGCAGGGGCCTATATACCGGCTCCAACCATGTTCTCAAAGTTCAAAAGTGGAGGTGCCGCTCAAAGCCCTCTGGATACTAATCCTATTGGACAGTTTTTCGAAATTGGGAAACAAACAGCGAGTGCTGGTCCTGAACTCGTTTGGAAAATTTACGATGCTTATCGGAAAAGTGATGGCAAGGTAAGTTTCATTTTCGTAGAACTCGGTATTGTAATTCATGTCTAACTCTATATTTACACATAAATGAAATTTCTAGTCACATATTCAAATTATAATGGTAAATGCAGAAAGTACTTACACTAAATTTTCTTACACTAAGAACTGTTACAAAATACTTGACTATTCGCTAGTCTTACTTTGTTTTTCGTCTATTTTCTAGTTAATTACTCTTGTATGTAAATACTTCCTGTGAAACGAGAATAGAACTTCGTCGCATATTCCGGTTGATTTATAATTAAATTCATTCAGGCGCATGCGCACTACATTAACACTGCTGTTATATTTTAAATAACATTCTAAACAGATTTTTTATATTGCATTTGAATAAATTTAATTTTTTTTGTGAAAATATTTTCAAAACCTAATAAATACGTTTATGAATCTTTCTATATCAACTTAATGAATGAAGTTGTTAATTAATATGAAACGGTGTAAAACATATGAAATTAATTAAATAAAATACAAGCGAAAATCTATTAGTGTACGTAAATACAATTTCTCACACTCCACTGACTATCAGATTAATTAAAAACTTTGTCAATTTCGTTTGCATAACAGGATTTAATCTAATAAATGAAAAGAGGAAAATGATGTTGAATTGCTAACGTTGCTAGACTGAAAATCCAACCGAGTATATTTAGTACAAATATACAAATTCACTGTCTGCTTTCTTAAAAGTTAGTTTCAATAATATTTCCAAAATGTAACGAAGTGTACATTCACAAATGTTACCGAAAATATGGACTTCAAAAGTAATATATAATACATCTGTGAAAATAATATTTAACTTTCAAATAGATTTTTGTTCTAATTAATTACTTTAAACAGTCACATTTGCTTCTGACATGGTTGTCAATATTTTTACTATTTTAAATGATTGAAATTAATATATCTGTTCATACAGTGTATACTAGTGTTTGTCAACAATTTTAGATAATGAAAATTAGTGAAATTATCTACATTGTAATTGATTGGCGACTTACCTGTTTAATTAGTAGACCTGTAGTAGCCAATGTTCGAAATGCATAAATATGATACGTAATGTACAACATCGGCTTAATATTATATTACAATGTTTGCAAATTAATTCGCTATATGTGACCGAAATACCACGTACGATCATTAGCTGACTGCGGTAACCGATTACATTTACAAATGCGTCATTAGTGTTAATAAGCTTACGCTTCAAATACAAGTTGTAAAATTTAACACAGCTTTGCAATGCTTCAACTCCAGCAGCTTATATATATATATATATACCATACATACAATGAACGTCAATATTTTATAAATACACCCGGTATATTTACTTTACTAATATATTTGTTATTCTACTAAATAATACACTGCTTTAATTGTTTCGTTTTGCAAAATGAAATATTTCAATTAATCATAAACATAATATATAAATAGAAATTAATATTTTCAACTTGCCACTCAATTCTCTTCATTAATGCCGAAATAATTTAGCATAATTTGCTTCCAAATGTTGTTCTTTAAAAAACTTGAAGAGC
>JAGJTL010000040.1:2728023-2773233 GCA_022063505.1 Calosoma granatense
TAGAATGCAGAAATCAAATAGCAAGAAGAACAATTAAAGAAGAGAACCTGTCAGTATTGTTTAATAATAAGTATATGTAACTGCATTGCTTTGTTTATTATAAAGAAAGGTGTTTTGTGTTGATTTTCTTTGAAATGTCGGTTGTATGTACCAGTGATTGGGCTGAATGAAACGTCAATAGAGTTTGGAGGTCCTCATGTACTTACAATCCATCTTCAATCGACAGACGATGTTGACACTGTTGTCCGGTCTTAGAACAAACTGCTCGTTTAACGAACTCAAATGCTATACATAGTAGATACAATACAGCGAATCTTAAACACTCTGCAACACATATATTTAACATATACATCACAATTAAACTACATTTTACGAAAATGTTTATTAAATATTGTACAAATCATATATTAATAAAAATGACAAATTAGTTAACAATTGTTAACTAACAATAGATTAGCGCTAACAACGGTCGGTTTAACGCTTTTTTCGCTAACAACGAATTAAATTAACCATAGTTAGTTAACAAACGCTTAACAACGGTCGGTGCAACTGGGCATTAATTTCTTATACATAAATTATAAACTGCAATATATGAAACAAATGAACAAGGTAGTATTTTTCTTTTCAAACTGCTTTGTTACGCCACTTTTGACAGATTCTGAATAATGAATGAATGTATAAAGTTTGAGATACACTGGTCGAAACCCAACAAACCTGTACTAACGTTGTATAACGTCGTCAGAATTTCGTGTGGTCCAGTGTGGTCGTTTAACTCCATTGAATTATGAACCACCGTTGTTTATTACAGAACGGGTGAATGACGTAGATGGAGTGGAGCCGGTGCCCTGTCAACCGTGGACCTCCAGATTATCCAAAATGGCACAACCTAATCTAGATTACACCGGTAAGTAAACATACACACACCCTATTCCGACACACGCTACTACAACCTTACCCACTATACGTATACATACATGTCTTTCTAAATTAAGTCATTTTATGTGCGCTCCAACATATATAAATCTCTAACAAATGTGTCTCCACCAAAAAGTACCTTCATCAGAAATTCGCCTTCACCAAAAAGTACTTGCATAAAAAATGCGCCTCCACCAAATATGCAATAGCAAAGACAATTTTTTCGTTAATCTCACAGGTAACTAACTCTGACTAATATTCATTACAGTATTGTCCACAGTTCTCTGTGTGTTTTACTTTCATATACACACACTATAACTATACCTACTTTGACAAGGCTCCTCTAAGTTCTCCCCCTCCCCCCCCGCGCCTCTTATCAAGTCTGTGTAATACCTTGTGTGTATGTTAAACAACAGTACGGTTATCGATAAGTGTTCGGTGAATAGTACGATATTAATAACTAACAACGATACACAGATAACACGGCTTAGGTATGCCAAAGCGCCCTGCTTTGTAATTGCTCTAGTGTTTGCCGAACACCGTACATGCAATTGATATACTCTAATTCAAAATTGGCTCCAAAGCAAATCATGTGTACACAAATCACATTAACGTACAGACACACAACCACCCACACACACACACACACGCTGGTCAATACAGTCATACTTGTTCTATTTCTAAATAAACGCTTGATTAAAATTTATTTATTTACTCTGCCACAGAATTAGCTTGTAACTTGTGTTATTCATGTTTCTAATTGTGATGCATTCATGAGAAAAACTTATAACATGTTTATACAGTAATGTATGGCTAGTTCGACTCTTCTATAATCCGAACAGCCTAATAGAGTAAAGAAGTATCCAAACTCCTGCAATCTGTAATCCGAATTACCACTGTTGTTTGTCTTTGAAGCATATTATTTTTTCATAATTAAATACCCGAACGTCTTTATTCTCAGAAGTCTCTCTTTATTCTGCTCTTTATATTCAAAATATATTTTTTGTTATTTGGAATAAATTGTTTCATAGTCATTGTGTAATATTATAGAAACATTTTTATCCTTTAGTACGGTATCTATAAACCAAACACGTTCGGATTATAAGTACCACATCTATGAAGAACGAGGTCTGGCAACTTTCTGTTCGGATTATCCATACATTACTGTATATGTATTTTTTAATTCTAAACAACTTTTTCAAATACACATTTTCTCTGAAATGAACTGGGAAAAAATATCATAAATGCTATATTTATTTTTCTAAAAAGTAACTTTCCCCTATACGAGAAATTCAAATTTAGAAAAATGAAACATAATTGGTTTGGCTCGCAATTAAAAGGGTTAGCTTCTCCCCTAAATAATAAATAATAATTACGAGTAAATTACACAAATATTACACCTAATTGCCCCACGTTTTTAAAAATAAATCTACTTCAACTTAGATGTTTCATATTATAGTTGTTTGACAATATACGTACGTAGCACATATCCTATTCTAAAGTGTAACAATATATGTACTGTGAAACTAAATCCCTGTAGAATATTTTATAATAAACTATGTTTAATTTGTTAAAGCACTTCTGTGCAAACTATATAAGTGTAGGTGTATATGGAGGAATGTATTAGATATCTGATCTACACTTTGTACAATATGATCTGCACTTATGTAGAGAAAACAGACACGCGACACTTTGGTTTAAGATCATATGATAGTAGCTAGGCGGCTGTACATTTTTGTATGTTCACATTACGTTCACAGCAAGCACAAAAGCGTCTGTCTACTCGCACTGAACTTGACACTGGCCTTACACAAGTGTGAGTTGACTGATTGCTATAACGTACCAGTACCGGACTAGTAATATTTACTAGAAAAATCCATAGAAAACCAAACAACAATACTTTACTATGCATGCAAATAACAAGTAAATAATTATGAAGTAATATGTACCATTGTTAATCATCAATATCTAGTATAACTAAGCCGGTGATATATATGTTTTTAAATATTTATTAATTTATTAACTTTTCACGTTCTCTAACTATGATGATCGACATACGTATATATAACAAACTTTTTTTTTTAAATATACGCTATATTTTTTACAAACATTTATTAACTTGTTCAAAATTGTTTAAAACATCCCACAAAACAATTGAAACAGTTTTAAAACATACCAAAAGTTTTTCAAGTGGAATGCTCGATTAAAATTTGCTTCATTATTATTAAAATTTCTGTGCCCTGAAGTACAATATTAAATATGATATTTTATTTCACTATAAACATATTTTACTTGCAGTTAACCGAACGAAATGGTTGTTGAAATTGTAGTACCACTGAATTTTACTCTGCAGGTGTATTTTAATATCAATAAAAGAACCATTCTTTCTTGTAACCGTAACCGTCATTGGTTATAATGAAAATTTATTCGTTTCCTGTGCTCTAGTTGTTGTAAATTAAACCTTTCTAAATGACGGATTTTTTTCTCTTCTTTTATATAGAAATTGTTGGTTTTTTTATCAAAAGAACTGTGGCTGGGATTTCAAGAATCTTCAAAGAAATTTTAATATCTGTACGTTTTAGCGTTCGTTCGCAATTATTACGTTTGACTGAAGAAAAAGGATTTGCATCAATACATACATAAATAAAACTTGTATTTATTTAATATTCTACGGACTTGACTTATTCTATATCGAAACTTTATAGTATGGATATGTTTTTATAAACTAGCTCTTCTTAGAAATAATATATGACAACTCGTTGACCAGTACTACATGTAAGTATTGTGGGTAGCCTGTGCATACATTTCTGTTTAATGTATTTGCAAGTGTCAACATGTTTTCACGGGAGGTCACAAATGTACAAGATACTAGCAAAGCACTTACACATTCTTGACTACTTGGCTGTAAATTATTGTTGTTGACAATACAAATTCATTTCAGGTACTACACAATACAAGGTTGTATACTTGCAGCTTTTAAGCCGTTTGTCTACAGAAATATAACTACACTGGTTGTTTTATTTATTTTATAAATAAACTGTCTGTAGTAAATATGGAGATACAATGTTTGCATATTATTTTGAACAAGATATGTAGAACCTGCCGCTTGCTGTAGTCATAATGTATGGAAGTTTTAACTATATTAGTCGGGAGCAGATATCCGTTGCAGCGTGACTAGAGTTTCACGCGAGCATGGCTTCACAGCCGCATAATATCCTCGGCATAGAATTATGTACACGACACACAGAGCCGGCTGCCAGAGACATCTGCCCAGCCCATAAGTACACCACGCAAGGGAAACATATTCGTAAATATTTATAAAACACACAACGCACACCACATGCTACTATTTCATCTAGAGCAGTACTTGTGCGCCGGGATAATATTACTTAACATTATATATAAACAATATGAAATGCTGTTTTAAAACTGGTGTATTTATTTTTCTCAACATATGTACAGTTTGTTACATTTTACATTATACTGTAAATACAATCAGACAAAACCAGTAAACCAGAATACACGTTTGGCTAATGAAAAAATGATGACAATTATTTTTAGCTTTAGCAGATATTCTCTGTAATAAATATTCCTCTTAAAAGTAGGTCACGTTCAGAAATGCTAACGAGAACAGTGAAAATATTTAATCTAAGATTAAAAAGCATAATATCTTACTGAAAAATTACAAAACTTTATGTTCTATACATACGTAGAAATATCCAATCTTGGCGGATTAATTAAATGATAAACATAAAATGATGATGACATTGTTTCTCAGCATGTAATCAGCAACGTAGAGATGTGCGTGACTTCGGCACATTGTCCTGATCCTTAATCCTACATCTGTTCTTGGAAATTACTACTTATTTGAACGATGAAATGCTTGGACACCTACCCTACACACCGCATAAACTTATCTGTCACGGAGATGCGTGTTTATACCTGTCTGCCAAGTGAATTACTAATGTACTTACATACAATTCCTTATAACCGAATAAATTGATTGTGAGAATGATATTATATTATTTGTATTTTTACTTACAGCTCCTGAAATGCAGACACAACAAATTTGCAGTATACTGAGTGATATGTTCTCACTGGGTATGGTAGTGTGTGCCATTTTTAATCAGGGTAGACCTCTCATTCAAGCCAATAACTCCAGTTCCGCTTACCTCAAACAACTAGAAGTGGTAAGTTCATTAATAATACTAAACAATCATCTTTTCATTTGTTGCACGAGACCTAAACAGTTTTATCTAATTATAACAATGTTATATGCTGCATTTGTAATATTTTTTAGTATTCTTGATCCATATTTTGTATAATTTTTAATAAGCAGAAATTATAGAGAATAATTATAGTTATAATGAACAAACAGTGTGTAAGTAACCAGACATACTGGTGTAAGCTTGAATAAATTAAATCCGAGTACTACACGTACTTGACCTTTTAACCTTGGCCTAATTGCTTGAGTGGCTTTGCTGTGTGAGCAACAAAGATATTTCTCTCATTTTCACTTACTGTATTTAACTTTTTCATATTTAAATACTCTACGGAATTAATTAAATTATACCAAAACGAGAAACCCTGGCGAAAGGATTTGTCTCAAAACGATTTGTGAATTACTCTGGAATGATATTACAATCTTCTTTGCACTGCTATCTAGTCGCTCACTATAATCTACAAGTACTAATAATTGTAGAAGAAAATATCATTTCATTGTAAGTAATTTGCAAAATAATTTCCAACGACCATAAAAATCATATATTCTATTGTTAAATGTTACTCATTTCACAGCACAACTAAACGGTATGACCGTTATTTACACTTACGTTTATTTAAACTGTTTCATAGTTGATTCTTTGAATGACCCGTTTCATTCACGACCACTTAGAAGTAAACCAGTTTGTACAAAAACCTGACTTGTGTCAGTGTTCTGTGCCAGTTCAATTTTCTCTCTAAGCGAAATATAAAAGTAAGGAATTGTCGTACATAAGAGTGTGTACTTGTGATGATAAGTTACGTAAGCATGGTACGTATTTGTAGTAGATAGCGTTAGGTATGTATGTATTTATGCTTACAGTTAGAAGATCAAGTACACAATATCCTTCCAAGGGTTCCCGTTCCACTTCAAGAGGCCACCGTCCGACTTCTAAGCAAAGATACTCGCCAACGGCCCACTGCGCAATTACTTTCCCTTATAAAGTACTTCAGGTAAAGAGATCCTAAAATATTCCTCCACGTTCTGCGCTTTTCCTTTTTGTGTTCTTTCATCAAATATAATGTACAGGAAATTACTGATCTCAAACGCTAGATATATACCGAAAATATTCTCCTGCTGTGTTCATCCATTAATAAATTTATATTTATATAAATGTCACTACATTTCAGTGAAATAAATCAACAATTTACTGGCACTAGGTAAAATGATATAGAATTTTCAATCAATGTTATATTTCTTTATAGTCGAAACTTTATAGTTAAGATATAATGTTAAATTAGTACAAAGTAAATAGTAAATATGTTTATATCGTTTTTTATATTTTACTTTTTCTAACAAAGTCAACTGGACCCCTATAATACAACGCCGCTATTTGATCAGGAAAGTTTGATGATATGCCGGTTAATTTTCTTTTGATGAAAACTTTGTATTTTCAGTCGTTTCCCTTTGAATTGTGTTTGTATCTAAACAAAGCATATATTTTCTCATGTTTATCAATAAATACGGTTGTTGTTAAATTAAAAATACACCAGAACTGGTAAATTAATTAAAACTGTATTTGTAAGAAACTATTAATTAAATTCCTGCCATAGTTTCCGTTCAGGAGCTCAACTAAAACTTAGATTTTAGATTTCCAAACAAGTGATTAGTTTTTGTGCAACTGAAATGTTAATTCGCTTCTCTCACATTCCGTTAAAATTTCATCGCTACCTCTATTTTCTCTATAATCTAATATTATTTTAATTCACTTTTCAGTATTCTCTTTCGCTTGTGTTACTTTTTTTTAACATAATCTGGGTTTAAATGATTTCTTGTTTTCTTGTGTGCTAAACTTCAGTTCATAAATGTAACGTGTTATGAATGCAGTTATTTTCTGTCAGGTACAATTTATTATTCTTACTGTATTTCCATTCGTGAAATTTAATTATATTTCTTTTACATTTTCTACAAATGTAATTGCTCTGTAATACGTTGTATATAAAAGTAAGCATTCAGATTTTTCTGGAAAATCTTTTGAAAGCGTCAGTGACATCAAAGAGTAAAATGTCGATAAATAAACTGAGCTGCTAAAGAATTAAAGATCATAAATTATACAATAGAGTGTTGTAATGAACTCTGACATACCAAAGTATTTGGGTTACAGATGCTTGGCATGGTTATAATATCTCCATTATTACACAATTCTCTGTTTTATATAATACGTAGACTCCTACACATTTAATATTATTCTGTTCAGTAGTGCGTATACACTTCCCACATTCACATATTTTCTTTTCAACGAGTTATATTACAAAACATATGTACGAGTATATGTTTGCTAGATTCTATATACATACATATATGAATAATATTATTTGACTATAAATATACTTACATTCATATTGGTTAAACTTAAATTATGTAAAAATTTGTGCTGTAGTTATATATATGTATATAACGGTATAACACTATTAGAGCTGAGTGAACAATAGCCTTGCAGCGATGTAGAAACGGCGACGGACCATGAATTTCACCGGATCATGTGGTGTACACACAATGTTAGATTGCCTAAGTGAGCGAAACCTCAGGTTTGTGCATGTACTGATTACACTGTCATTTCCCCCGAAACCAAATTCGAATACGTTACACAAAATTAAAGCAGCGCCTCACCTTGTATTCCATATCCCAAATCCAATAATACTAACATTGTTTCACTGAATCAAACACAATATAAACTTATTCAACTTTTATCCAACATTGCAGTCTTCTTATTCTTCTATTTATAATGATTGTTCTTGTCGGAATCATGTCCGTTAAGGTTATTCTGTTTAACGGTTGATACGAATGATTGAATAGAAGATTATTACATTTGAGTAAGAACTGTGACATATTGATATTTATTGTTACTTTTCCTTTAGTGATCCAGCTGTGCACGCGCTGCAGTTTCTGGACGTTATCAACATGAAGGATCCTACACAGAAAGCACACTTCTATCGTAACACACTGAAAGATGTTCTGCCGTACATCCCCAAGGTAAGTGTGAACTCCCAAGCGATTCGTGTATCATGCATTCCTGCACTGAATATTTTATTTCCAATTTACTGACGAATTCTACACAACATATATATCTATTTCAGTCCTAGAAAAACCTGCAAATAGTTCCCACGTTGCTGTGTAGAAATATCTACTTGAGTTGAAGACATGGCTGTTCACAACTGAATGCTTACAAAAAATATACTAATACTTACACGAATTGCCCAGTAAGATATATTTAAATTATAAAGCTGTCATAATTTAAAAAATCTTTATGCACTAGTGAAAAATATAAGCAAAGAGAAATCAAAATTCTGTCTATAACATTATTGGAAATTCAATAGAATTCTCTTCCAATACCACAAAAACAATGCAAAATGCAATATGACATTCTAGCTATGTGCATATTTATGTTAACTCGCTATTTGACATTTCCATTATAATGTTAATAATAACACCTACACTATATGAAATTAATTGGCTCAACCTACAACAAGTTCAAATATGAAACTGCAGGAGTCCACGGAATACACTGTGCGAAAACGTTGGTGTGATATATGTTATCACCTTCTAAAATAAACTGCTCCTTCCTCAGACGTTCCAATAAATTGTTAACATGAGAAACGGATAAAAACAAACTCGCTCTCTCGGCTCTCTATAAGAGAAATTCTCGAATAACATATTGTTTTACAGAATATCTGATACAACAAATATGCCACTTCATATTCCTATATTTTGAGCAAAATATATACGTGCCGTTTTTGTTGAATTTCATATAAAACATATGAAATGTTATCGGAATAGTGACGAATACTGAAATTGCCATGTGTCAAAAATGATAGAAATTCTTTAGTTGTGTCAACTAGTTGTAAAATCTTAGGTTTCTAATTTCGAATGGTATGATAATTGTATATTGTTGTTAATAACAATATGTGTAATGGTTTCATTATAGTTATGTTTAATTACCGTGTATAGTTATCACCAGGCTTGCTGAGTAAGCCGACTCTATAGACACCGGGTTGTACACACACACGGGTCTCATTAAATATTTCAAGGCTCTTACACAGCCAGTCTTTGATGTGAACTCATGACTTCCAAACTAGATTTAAACGACCCAATGCATCCCTTGTCTACATTTACAAAGGCAACAGACCCAATCGTAACCCTTTTAAGTTCGCTATTCAGACCAAAGGTGTTTTTCCTCAACACCAGTTGATCTTCCTAATAAATTATAACAAAGGTATTACACCTTATTACAAACGTAATACATTCCTTCACGTAATTCATTGTATATTACATACATATATCTGGTTATTAACGATTTCAATTATTTACAAATGAAAGAATAAATTCTAATACTATTTCAGTTGTCATAGAATTACAAATTCATTTTGGTAGAATGTAATGTATTTACTTTTTTTGATCAATTTGTAAAATAGTTTATCAAAGGTAAACAACATTCAAAGACATTTTATTACTTTATTAATTGGATAGAGCGAGTAAATCCTGGACATGGATTGTAACAGGCGTATAGGTGCTGTTCTAGACTATGTTCTAACGTTCAGAACATGAACACAAAGCTCAGCTGTAAAACCCTTTTCTATTAAACAAAATCCACTTAACCCAAGGGGCTAAAGTCGGCTATCTGCTACACTCCTACATTTCTGAACTAAACTGAAAAAGCTCCGTGTTCATATTAACTGACACACACAAAAGCGAACTAAAACCTCTCACTTCAAAAATTATTAATTAACAAAATGGCTTCACCGTGTACGGCACACGGCGCATTAAGAATTTACTACTATTACCTAGAAAAATCTGCAAAAAGTACAAAAACTCATGAAATGATACATGATTTAAGCCTGAGGTACGGCCGTAGGAGAATCTGACATATATATCAACTTGTTACATGTATTCACATGGCTTCATATCCATGGATTATGTGTGCATGGAGCTTTTAATAAAAGTGAATATCTCTAATATTTAGTAGCATTCTACGTAGTTTCAGTCTTTGTATGTAACAGGTACATTTATTTATAAATGTTACTTCGTTTCTATACCGAAATCTATTTTTATCAGTTGAGCGAAATCGAATAAAGCCAGACGACTGACGTGATAAAAGATTTTCTACAAATCCGTAGCTATGTCTATACTAAGTCTAAGTTTATTGGTCCCGAAATTGGTTTGTACCTATAAAGCTACAGGACTATATATCGCTACAAAGTACCATACACTTTTACGTATAACATATTGGCTACATATTTACTCCATATAAAAATATACGACGAATAACACAAAGTGGCCAGTAAATAAGAAATAAAAATTATTTAAGAAAAGTCAACATTTAAGTGAATATGTAAGAGGCAGCCTTGCTTCCGGCAAAAGAAAATTCAAAAGTTCTATATAACTTTTAACTTACTTCATAATACACCCGTGTTCGTGCAATTCAATTACTGGAAAAAGTTTTCCGCTCTTCTTCTTCTTCTTGTGTTATTATTATTATTTTCATTACGATAAAACTTTCGCGTTTCCATTATACTTTTTTTTGTTATTGTCATATATGTTTAGGTATATTCGTGGGAGAACTTTTAGAAATAAATTATTGCAAATATGACATTTGCTTACATTATATGTAGAAATATGTTCAGTACACTAAATCGGGAATATTTTACAGAAACTATGGTACCAGCACGTCTGGCCGTGTTTGCAACAGGAAATGAGAACACAGGAAGTATTAGCTGCTGTTCTTCAACCGGTACTCTATCTTGTTCAAGAATCGACCATAGAAGAGTACGAGACGATTATATTACCGTCCTTCAGGTATGTAATAGCTAAAAACAAATGCTTTCACTACTCGCTCTGTAACAAAATATCTGTACTTCTGTATTTGAAACCGTTAAAGCATTGTTATTTTATGACTGTTGTGATATTTATTCAACATCAAACGAACATAACCCTATATATTTGTGTTTGTATGCTGGTACTTGTGTGAGATGTATTTTACAAATTTGATGATTCATATGGGCCATTCCTCTAAAACGTCACGAACTGGTACGAACAGTGGTGCGTGTGGCCGGGGCTTTATCCTTGATATCCTTTTGAGATTTCTACCACAATCGCCTTTATTATGCCGACACACGTAAAATATTCATATCAATGTCAGTTCAGTTTCTGCTGAAACGAGCCTGAACTTGCCCTTCGTTGCACAATTCTGATTTATCTCCTATCAATAACATGTAGAATTTGTAACTCAATAATCGTATTTTTCAAAACGAACACACATACGGGCAGACAGCAGATGTACGAGCTAGTCTTTGTACGTATGCAGTAATAGGATGTTATAGAAATATATTCTACAGTATATGCGGCAGTATGACTGCAGAATTTTATAATATCTAGATCAAATCACAATTGAAACTACAACAACCTTGACCTAATTATCGAACAACTAATCCATCACTAATTACAAGATTAAAGTACATGTAAATGTAAACAATGTAATGCAAATTACAGCTTTATTTTAGTTTTCAATTTTGCTTTTGGAAATTATACGAGTTTCATTTTATACAGTATTATACTACGTACTATTATACCAGCAAATATCACAATATTTATGCATTTCTTTTGGAATCTTCGAGATCAAAGAGTCATAGAAATTATAATAAATTTCTTTAGAATAAACGACACCCTGTAAGATTCAGATTATTTTATGTTTCTGTTTCATGTAGCGTAAATACAAACATCTCATTTACATTGAGTTAGACAGTAGTACTTAGAGAGATTTGAATTAATTTCTAATCAACAAGTGGCTGTCATATTGCAGAAGCGTATTCTCTACACCGAAATCAATACAGGCGACAGTGACGTTACTGGAAAACCTGCACATAATTCTAGAAAAAACACCCCGAGATGATATCCGTAGCGAGGTATTGCCTATGTTGTATAGCGCCTTTGAGAGCACCACCATTCAAGTGCAGGTAAGTAGCCGCATTACCAGCGAAAAAGGTAATTTATTTTCAATTAGGTATGAAACTGGAGTTACGATATTTTATACGTACGTCCCAACATTACATCCATCTATCCAACCAACCAACCAACCAGTCGCGTACCGCACCTCTACTTCTTCGTGTTCTTCTTCTCTTTGCATTCTTCTTTTTGTTCTTATTTTTATAGAAGCGAAACCCATTTTTCTTCCACTGGATACTGTATTTATTTTTATCTTTTGTTGTTCGCATCGCTTTTTTAAAAACTTCATTGTTTTCTGTTTCATCATTCAGTAAAAGGAACAAAATTTTTCATAACAAAATGAAGATCTGAGTTGTGCCGATATGTATGTATTTAATAAAAAAAAGAAAAAAACAGCTACATAGTTAAACAAAAGCTATTATTATGTCGAAACAAATGCTAGACTCCTGTGTGAAATGAGATTTCCAGTTTCATTTAGATTATGCACAATTATAATTAGATTGTGAAATATTTTCTCCACTGAAATACATATATAGAAAAGAAGCCTGCATGTTTCTAACATTTATAGGAGCGAGGTTTTATGTAAAGCCCGACAATGTTCAGTCAATGGAACTGAGTATCACAGGATGACGTTCCCATAGGAAGGCGCTTTCTCTCGTAGTATGGATTGCTTCCGTTTCATCCCACGACTTGTCGATTTTACGGAGGAGTCACGATGCTCAAATGACATCATGACGTTTATAAACGATAATGATGTGTCTCCATAATATAGATTGGTTTTCTTTTTTCCATGAGATAGGATATTATGTTATTTTTAATAACATTTTCCAGAACGCTTCATAGCATCAAACTTACTGACTGAGCTCACTGCTCTGCAATAATGACACTGGTTTCATAATATTTGCAAAGATAGTTATTAACATTTAACTTACACAATTTTTAATTAAAGCTACAATATTATGTTTGAATCTGTACGTATCAGTATGTAAAATATAAATATTTGTTTTTATGTTTAAAGAGCGCAGCACTCGTAGCTGTCACAAATGTTTCGGAATATTTGGACGAGACTGCAATTCGAAGAATGGTGCTACCAAAAACTAAACTAGTATACGAGAAAAACCAAAACGACATCAAAATCATATCTAACGTACTTTCCTGCGTCGAACGAACTCTGGATCGTCTGGACAAGTCGCAAATCATCGATGAGGTGTTACCGTTATTGTGGGACGTTCGCTTGACTGACCCGGAGATCATACTCAGGGTTGTAAGTAAGTGCACACTCCATACATTGCTACATTTCAATTTCCGATACACTCTTCTTCACCCTAGTAACCTAATCGCTTTATAGTACTCGTAGTATATCCGTCTCGTCGTCTTACATACCATATTTTATATTTACATTTTATTACAGATATTTATCGACTGATGTTAAGTGACAAGAAATACGGTTTATCGGTAAATTTGATGGCAACACGAGTTATGCCTTCGCTTCTTCCACAAACAGTCAACCCATCCTTGAACTTGGAACAGTTCACCATATTACTGGAAGTGTTACAAGAGATGCTTGACTGCATTGATCGTAACCAGCGGAACAAGTTGAAACTGGACAACTTGTCGTTGCCGAGTCCAGACCGTCATCGACCACTACGACATCAATACAGTTCGGATAATATGCATGTACCACCGTTCAACATACCGAATTTGCGCATCGAACAGCGTAAAACATCTAGTGCTGAAGATATGGCTCGCAAGAATTCTACTGGTAACACTATATCGCGAGGTGTAACTGGTAGAGATATATGCTCTATAATTGTATGTATGTATGTATGTAGGAGGTATGCTTGGAGGATGGTGGTTCGGTGCTTCGCCCTCGTCACCAGACAGTAACTTTCTGCGTGTGGTGAATGCGTTCCCTAACCGGCGCCTATCGGACAACACACTCATGACACCGAAGATCCGTATTGCTCCGTCATGTGCGTCATCCCCTGGTGGGACGCCTGGTGGCGGTCTGCCGATACGTCGACATTCGAGTATCGGAGCGCAGGAGCGTCGTGGCTCCACCATCAATCTGTCGCCCCCTACGGTATGTAGACGTCCAGTAGCGACGCACTAGGCAACATACATATATATATACAGGAATCATTTAGTGAAATTGTTACTTGCTGAGTAATTATTTGAGAGTTCAGTTCAGGTGAATGGAGTGGGGGCAGCTCAATACATACATATTTGATGTAGAGTTTGTTTGCGCCATCACATACTACTATGATGATGATGATGATGATGATGATGATGAATGAATGCCTACAGTACATATAGCAGTGAGACAGCGGATGTAGCGTGCTGTCTGTTTTCCCGTACAGGGTGCACTAGGCCTAGGCTACAGGTCCGTGTCGCGGGAGGGCTCGAGCCTCTCCGTACCGACCACATATATAAACGAAGAGCGCGTGTCCAGGGCAGCTGTGTGCCGTGTGAGTTGTTTTGTACGAGCGCGCGCGGCGCGACGATCTGGGCCCTGACGTTACTGTTTCTCTTCATTTACTCTTATGTTCTTGTTAGTGAGCGGTGTTAGTAAGTTTTTGTAACTAATGATGCTACTACAACACATAACATATGTATGTATGTACAACATTATTACTGCTACTACTAAGTAAAACTATGCATCACTAGTTACTAACTGATATATACCTACCATCGCTCACCTGCACGACAAACACTACTTCATCATATCATTCACCAGTTCACCACCATACATAACACCATACAGTTGAGTTGTCACACATACTATACCAGTCAGTTAACCAATCGTTCCCATCGTACCATCACCGTAACGTATCCGTTGGTCGTTACCTATTTGTGATTTGTGTTGTTTGTTGTCTGTCCATCATGCTCTCATTCATTTGTGCCGTCTTCCCGTCACGTCTGTTCGTCATCAATGCCCGCGCTTGGACATGCAATGTGTTGATTGCGCTATCTCTATTCAGCTTGCACGGAGCATGATAGTGAGTATATGTTCGTAATCTTTGTGTTACTGCCGTCACGTTACGTTACATACGTACGTCCAAACTGTGTTACTTGTTACACCTTAACGTTCTTTGATTCTCGTTTTGCCATGGCGTAGCTGATGGCTTTTACGAATCGACAGTAGCGTAACAATTAGACAAAAGTGCATTGTTAGTGCGTAGTTTTATTAGTTTGTTATAGTAGAGTTCAATATTAGTATTATAATTATTAGTCTAGCATTATTATTATTATGATTTTATCAATAGTTTACATAGATACAAAATCAATGTCGCGTTGCCAGTACATGTTTACATAAATCAATAGTCGTCTAAATCAGTTTTGTACGATATGATGATGTACAGTAGAACTAGTTCAGTATCGGTTGTTGTCACTGTGAACAGAGTGACTCGTGTGTAGAGTTAGTATGTTCTAGAAATTAGTGTAACATGTAGTCAAAGCTTTAGACCAGAGTCACATAATACAGACGATCATCTTATATTTTTCGATCATCAAGCAGTTCGTGTTTATATATTGTAACGGTTAGTATCGCCGCGTCGTGTATACTATCTCTCTGTACCAACTATCCTCTCGACTCTTACTTCTATATGATTGATTACTTACTTACGGATGTCCACCCACCAACATCCCCTCGGAGCTTGTGTGCCACTTCGTTGTTATACGTTCGTATGACACGATACAACAGGTTACGACCTGCATCGTTGTCGTGCCGGTGTTTTGTTTTGGTGCGTGAGAGATTGAGATTGTGGTGGTGATGATGCTGAGTGCTGGTATGGCGGGAGTGGATGCGTGGACAAAGTCCGGTGACGGGTAGGTAACAGTGGCTCGTGTGCGTGTTTACAGGGAGGCAGCATGCCGAATACGAGCAGCAGTGTGCCATTCCTGTTGAGCAGCAGTATGCAGAGTATCCGATCCCGCCGTCCGTCCACGTGCTCTCAGGGCTCTGGCCTGCTGCAACAACTAGGCTCCGGCATGGTAAGACTCACCTCTTCACATCATCCGGCCAACGGCAAGCCGTTCTCTAGTAGCACGGTTAGGAAATGCCCTTCCCTGAACATTACTTTTAACTGAACGTACGTACGTATATACAGAGTTAACATATTGATATGATATTGAAATGATGATGATGAAAGGTTCACATTCCTGCTTACGCCACCACCACACACACACACACACATACGGACACACCGTCGTACACACACCATCGTACATCTGATATAGTGATATCTGTTTCTCTGTCTCTCTCTTGAATCTACTCATAACAACTCATCATCCCATCATTCACCTGCGGGGGCTGTTTCTCTGAGAGTTTGGTGTGCCAAAAGACCGGTACGAACCGATAACCGTAATCTATAACTGTGTTCTGATGTTGCAGTACAACCTGTTTTCCGGACGTCAGTAATCGGGCCAGACATTGCGCGCATCCCCACCTATCTAACAGTGATGCCACGTGTGGGGCCTGTGTGTGTGTGTGTGTATTGTAACTGTAACTGTTTCATTGTTTCATTATACTGATTCACATCATCAACTTTCAAATCACCAATCATCATGATCAACAGCTGCTGCGACTGACGAAAGTGTGAAGAAACACACGCACTCGCATGTATCTACTACTAATACTAATACTACTATTACTACATACATATATGTCGAACGACAATCAATCATACGAACGGCGTGATTGGCTGCATCACTTCACATTCATATGCCCGATGACGCTCTGCATCTGCTACGAGCGAACTGTAGAACATAATAAAACTGTTCCCCGAATCCACCTACCTGTACGATGTCTGTGTATGTTACCCACTAACTACCCAAGTGTTTCAAATCAACCTACGTATGTTCAATGATGAACCAATGGTCCGCACAAACAGATGAATCACCATCATACCAATCAACTAAACCGTCATCATTCAGTCACAATGGAATCGACAGCGAAACCAGCTCCAATGAACGATACCATGCGTGCATAATAAAGCTGAAGTAAACTTGCACACAGACACTCGGATGTCGAGCCGAGCAACATAGGGGTAGAGCGCAGGATATTCCATGTCGACACATATACATTCACATATATATTTACAATTAACTAAGAAAACATCTGTAGGGCCAGTGTGCTAAATTAATTAATCGTCAGCCCTTCTCAGCCTTGTAAGATATTCCTTGACAATCGTTTTAGCAAATATTATACAGTACCAGAGTTCGTAAACATATTTTTCATAATATTTAACTTTAAATAAACGTAGTAGTGCATGCACAAATCTGAATAAGATTCAAACGCAAATGCAAGGCTGCTCGAACACCAAGACGAGTCAAATCAAACCGTGCGACTGAACCGATATAATTAATTAAATGCAAACACACACACATACTTACGTACATACATCAATCAAAACTGAACTCATTCAATTCTAATAATATTGATACTAATAATAATCCTGCTGTACTGTGATTCGTCTCTATGCTCTAAATACTACACACAATAATAATACCAGATACATACATACACACACACTAGATAGCTTCGATCCGATTCATCCTTCAATATGGTTGTGTCATTTGCTCAATGTACTAATCTACATAATACATACAAACATGCTAGTAGTTTATCAGTATGTTATGTATATACATACACATATGAATACATTACACACTGACAAATATACTCACCGACATACATACGTACATTGCATACGGTTATACAGTCTGTCTCTCTCTCACTCTCTCTCTATCCCTCTATCCCTCTATAATATATCTAGCTACAGTATATAGTTAGTGCATTGTATAAATTCTATACATACGTACAGTGCGGGCGCACTCGATTCATTCATAATGCGCACACAAGATTCACATCTTTCTACATATAACTATGACAATCTTGCACAACATTTTCATGTTTCACAATTTGTCAATACATATTTTATCAACGTTAATATTATAAATAAAAAATACATAGGTGGTATTTCTTCAAATTGTCTTTTGGAAATTCTACTTACTGTTCGTGTAAAATGATGATGTAAATAATACTTTTCAGAAATTCTATATTTGCCTATATCTCTATATGTAAATACATATCATTCACCGGTTGCACCCTGTTGACGGGGTATTGCAACATGCAATTACCGTAACTGTACCTCCGATACACCCACCAGCACTTACTTAGTGTACCCATACTACATACATACGTCGGGCACGTTTCAATTACAATTATACATACATATATACATATTTATTTTATCTAAATACAACATGCGTAAGTACAAATCACCCAATTCGAATCCACATTCTCATATGTCTTATTATTATGTCAACAACAACAACAACAACAATATATGTAATGAATAATCTTCATTTGCTGGACAAACTATCATAGACTTGTATATTTATGTAAATTACGTACAATTATAGTTTATAAAAACAAAACACTATTACTACTACTAACTATTACTTCTGAAACAAATGTGGTCTACAATCCTTCGTATATGAATCTCTCTCAAAATACCATTTGATTTGTTAGTAAATACCAATCATTCAAACACGTGATCAAAATATTTGTAATAATATATCTCATGTTTGGCAGAACCTATGGTGTGACAAAAATACATTAAATGCATTTTCAAATTAACAAAAAAAAATATTTATTCATCCTTACGTATAATTTACAATACAAATTTTCATTTATTTTATTTCTTCAATATGAGTAAATCTTCTGGAATTTTCAATGGATTAATTACTTTATTAGTTATAAAAGAAGACTTTTCTGTATTTTCTTCTTCGATCTGAAATGAATAACATTTTAAATATTTGGTTATAATACTGAGATACTAATTCTATATGTTACCTGTTTCTTTGACCCATAACTTTTGCCCTCCTTACGTCGAGGTAAGCCACTAGTGAACTTATTTTCTTTAATATTGCGTCTCATTTTTGTAGTCATTGCTAATTTTTGTAAGTTTTCAGCAAGGTACCTCGAACTCGGAGGATTCATGTGTTTGGGAGCATTGCCACTCAAACAGGTAGCCAGTACTTCATAACAATCACTAAATATAATACATTTACAAATTAGTACATGTGAAACATCGTTTAATTACATTTTACTTACCGTATATTAATTTGAGACTGGTTACTTTGCTCTTCAAATAGCGCGATAAATTTCAATGCTCTTGATATATCCATCAGTTTGTAATCATCATTCAATGACATTTGACATACATACTGCATCCACCTGTCAATCGGAGCTTGTCGTGAAGCATTCTTCTTACCGTCATTGTCTTTCAACGATAGTCGTGCACTTCTTTCCAAACATAATACATAACTTAATACTGCCGATTTACTTCTGGTTGGAATATATCTTGCAAGTACATCCAAATCATTTGATCCATATTTAACTAAAGCATTAAATAACTGTTGTTTCTCAGTCACAGTCCACTTAGCATCGTCAAGTTCATTATCAGATTTTGACGTAACGGGCCGAATGCATCTTTTTTTAGCCAAAGGTGGTGCATCTGATGTATCATCAGACATATCTATTGTTTTCTCGTCTTCATTCGTGCATCTTCTTTTAGCCAGAGATTCATTTGTTCCATTATCAGCTATAGCTATTATTTCCTCGTCTTTTCTTGCCCGCGAATGATTAGCCATACTGCGACAAAGAAAATCAATTCAAATTGATCTATTCGAATGCAATACAGTATTTTTTTGTTAACAAATTCACATTTCTCTATAATTGTATAAAATTGATTCCATTTTTTCAAAAACTCCCTCAAAATCACTCTCCGTAATTCCATATTTGCTATATTGATGCAAATACGCTCTATGATTAAACATAGCCCACGCTTGTTCTATTATTGCATCAAATGTGTCACATATGGAATTACTATTCGACGCTAAAGCGAGAAATTTATTTGTATTGTATAATCGCCGTGGTTGATGAAAATGCTCAAATCTGCAAAATTCCGGTACCCAACTACCGTACAGTTCTTCGTCTCGTATTATATCTAGAGCGTTGCCATCCGGTACACTAGTGCCACCTCGTGATATCAACAAGTTACTAAGAAAGCTACAATAAACGCCCACGTCAGTTCCTCGTTCCTGTGAAGTCCTATTTTTCTGCAGCAACTGGTGTTTGACATCAACAACATTACGCATATATCGTATTAACGTGGACCAATCCTGTTCTGTCTCGTACTGAACATGTTCATTTGCAATGTGCGGTACAGTATTTATTTGGACAAATTTAAAATTCGGTTGTGACGTTAAGTGTGTTGCGAAAGTTCGCAGTGAATTATTACCGGCTGGCTGAAAAGTTGCGCATATTTTTTGAGCTGCCACTGTATTTATATCGTTCAAATTAACGTTTTTTATTGACAAAGAACTGTTACAAATCCGATGTAGTCGGTCATTTTGTAACATTATACAGCCATCGGTAATATCATATAATTTCGCCACAGTTAATAATGTATTATAGTTTTGTGTTACAATTTCTCCTTTGCTATAAGGTAAAACTATTACATTCATTATAACTTTATTCGGGTATTCCTCACGAAGCGATTCCAAAACGCGACTACCCGTTCCTGATCCAGTTCCACCTCCAGAACTAAGAAAGCTAAGTATATGTGTAACATCGTCACATTTCTCTACTTCGCGACGTACGCTTTCTAACACTTCATTTAATAACATATCCGCTTTCAACGAATACCCAAAGGCCCAATTATTAGCTGAACCTCCTCCAGATTTTGCTACGATATTATCAAACTTTAATGAATCTTTAGCATCAGTTAAAGATGAAACAACTTTTTTCTCAGTATCTACTAAAATTGAACGTGGAGTAAAACATGCATTTTTATAACTGGAAAACCAAAGATCTTTTGCTGTTTCTCTATATTCATTTTCAAGTTTTGAAATGGACGTAGATTTTGGTTCTACAATATCATTTACCAAATATTTAAAGACAGCTTGCGCAAGTTGATTCCCGCACTGACCAAATTGAATAGTTAGAATTCCCATTCTAGTTATCTAAATCGACGACAGATGGCTACGTTCAAATATTTTCCTTCATATATTTGTTTTACACAATATACTAATTTATCGTATATAATAAATAATATTATTGTATACATACATTTTTTATTATTCTTCAAGATTACTTATTCCAATAATTTAATGTATAACTATGCAGACCAATACTTCTGAACAAACAAGACAACACAAATTTTGACGTGTTTTGACGTTATCCACCATTTTGCGGAGGTTTGTGGAACTACGTGCGGCCAAGGAGTCGGTAAGTATGGAATCATATGACAGAGTTCAGCTCTCTGATGAATAAATTTAGCGCTCATTTAAACTGTAAACTATATAACATGTATATTTAAAAAAATAAATAGATAATACGTATTCTTTATGCAGTGTTTAAACAAATTCATTTGTATACAGCAAAATTCTGTATTACTAAAGAAAGAAAATGTTTTAAAATATCCTGATTTTGCTACTGATACATGTTACACACATCCGCATCATGTTTTCCCCACTCCTTTGTACATAAATATCAGTGACTCCATGGTTATTTGATAAAAGACTTTGAAGGCAAAATACATTATTTCGTACTATAGGTCGGTAACGCAGAATTTAATTTAATTCTCGTTGCAAGGTGGCGGTGAGTATGAAATCGTTGTATGTAGATTACGTACAAAAAACCAGTTCGTCTTGGGTTATGTGCGGAAACCTTGATAAAAACTTTGCGCTACTGAACAAACACTGTGGAAATACCAATAGAAATATGGCATACAATTTGTAACTAACTGTGCGTGACGTATTCGTTAATATGTTTGTTATAAAATGACTGAAGAAACTAGTGCCGGAAATGAAGATATTTCGGCAGACGCAATATCAGTTGATTTGGCGGGTGCAACAATTGTACTGCAAGACGAGGATAATGATTCAGTGACTTCAGAAGATAATAACACTTTTGACGTGTTCCCGAATTCTGTTGTTCCAGCCAACACAAATATACGTGTCGAAGGATCTAGTGACGTTGTTATAGGCACCGTAGCACAGTTTCATGGGCCTGTGACAATTTATCAAAATACACACAACAATGCACAAGTACACTGTGACTCCCCAAATTATTTGACCAATGGTGAGAAATCTCCGCCTTCCACAGTATCCAGCGACGGTAAGTGTACAAATATTATTTACTGGTTTTTATTTCATACAAACAAGAATTACCAACCGGTTTCTAAAATAACTGAAAGTGCACTTTTGTTCAATGTCACAAGACGTATTATTTACATTGTTGCGAAAGTCTGTATGTATGTACACAAGAATAAAGTTTTATAAAATACGTATCTTTAGTTTCATGTGACAGAACGTAAGATAACATGAGGGAATATTTGTGTGTAATTTACGAGTAAACTTAACAGAAATCTATAAATTCGGTAGATGCTTGCGTCCATACTGACTTTATATTTAACAGTGTTTACATCCGACGGGTTCAACCATCATGTATGTGTATGAGAGGAGGTGTCCTGTCAGTTAGTTCTAGTTCGGGGTGCGACTGTGTAGCATCATAACAAACCAGACAGTTAGTTACCTATCAGTCATAGAGTTCATTTGTTCAAATTATCTCATTGCAGCCTGTTAACGCTCATTGTGTCAAACATTTACAATGTTCACGACGGCAGATTACTCGCGCTCTGATTCTATTTTAACATGAAGTTAATACGCGTTAATTCCAGACGCCGAACGAAGAAAAGTGCACTTTCCGATTTATTACCGCGCATACAACGAGGTGAGAAACTAACATTCTAAAAAGTTTCATTTCTAAAATAATAAACCTTAACAAAAATGCATCATATATGCCTATATACGTACATCAAACTCCGTAAAACAAATATTCAAGGCTTCCGTTCCACAAGTATTAAATTAGCACCGGATATTCCTTGATGGGAAACTTAGAATAGACTGATATGTGTTTACGTATCTGTGATTCATATATAAATAATTTAAACGTTTTTGTTTCCTACTGTTACCACGTTTTATTTTTAATCTGCGTCGATATTTTCGTGACTCATATTCCAGTAGAAGATACTTGTATTTGCATATTTTGTTTAACGATTATAATATATGAGATATTAATGTTTTTTGTTATTGTTTCAGCAAGGCTCGTAGCAACTGAATCTCTATCGGGAAATACTTTTTCCAATTTCGGAGAAATACCATTTGCACACAAAAAAATACCAATTATACCATTAATAGTTTGTGGAATGTTGATTTCGATTTGTCTGATCGTTGGATTGTCAGCGGGACTTTACATGAGCAGTGAAGAAATTCCATTAAGTACGAGTGCCGTTGACAGTGGAAAAAATACTCAATTCAAACCAATTCTTCCTTCAAGCAAACACCTATTCATCCCACGGGCCGGGTGGAATGCACATAGACCAGTGTTCGTACGGCCTATGAAAGTTCCTGTTAAATATGTAATCATCTCTCATACTGCCGGCCAGATGTGTGAATCATTCAGTGAATGCGCACAAACTATGAGGAATACACAGGATCTACATGTGAAGAATGAAAGTCCAGATATCGGATACAACTTTGTGATCGGCGGCGATGAGAATATCTATGAAGGCAGAGGTTGGGATAATCATAATTTCCATATGGCTCTAGATACTATTGGTATATGTTTCTCGGGAAATTTCATATACGATCGATTGACACCGGGCCTGAGTGAAGCGGCCCTAGAACTTTTACAAGCGGGCGTCGAACAAGGAAAACTAACCGCCGATTACAAACTAGTCGCACACAATCAAACATACAACACAGAGAGTCCAGGTCCGAATATATTTCGAATGATCAAATACTGGCCACATTACTATCCAGATCTACTACAAGATAACGAATAATGACGGAAGGAAATTATTATTTCCTGTTGTTCTGTGCTGCATGTGTTGCTAATTATAACGTTGTGATATAGTGTTATGTAATTGTGTATAAAACTCTGTATGATATATGTACGTATATTTTGTACCCTCCTCACCGAGACCATAGTGTTTGTGTAATACATACATATTATATTCTGCGTACAACATGAAAGGAAAAAGTCATTTTATCATATTTATGTATGTGTCTTATCATAATTTATTAAATCAATATTGTTTATTGGAGATGTGTTTTCCATACGCTTATCGTATTCAATGTCTGTGACATATATTTGTTGATATTTGAAACGAAAACACTATTACAGATTATCGTCATCGCTACTAGATTTCTGTATATGTGAATCTGGTGACAAAGACTGTTTCATTTGTGGTAAATAGATTTTTGATATTGTGTCATTGTTTGTGGTTTTTATAACTAAACATCGCGTTATGATTAATATGTAATACAAATAACTTGCCATATATGGAAATAGCAAATCTCTTGAATGATAACAGTTTTATTATGTACAATTATTTCTAGTTTATTCATTATCTACCTGTAAAATACACTATGTACCTACATACATATATAAGTGAAATTAAAACAATACAATATTTCCGTGTTACCCACTTTCCCAGTGAATAATCGCAATTTTAAGTAGTACAGAACTTTCCTCAAACGTAAGATATAAATAGCCAATTAATCATGTGTCTGTTTGTACGTACAATTACTGCTTAAAACTAATCATGGTAATACAGTAGTTGGACAAGTGTATGTCCTACAAGGTCATCTCTGCTGCGGCATCACAAACTGATAATTGCATATATTATCGTATTCAGTTCATACGTTGTTTACGTAAAATTCATATTTCTAGATTTCATACTAAAAACCTCCATGTCATGGTTCGTAACGAAGAATTACAGATAAACTATTCAAATACTGTAAATAATTTAACTCTTAGAATGTTTAACTACTTTATTTGCCGTTAATTACGTGCCATCGTCAACTTTCATTTCGTGACGTCAGGGAAAAACCAACATCTACATATATTCAAAAAGCTGATAGTCGATGTGTCAACATTAGTAACATGATGAACTTCATCATTTCACCCATCCTTTACATTTTCAATAATATTTGTTAGCTAGCATTATAGCGTTACCATTGTATGTCTAAGAATGAGGAAATAGTATGAACCGGTTTGGTTACTGTTGTTGCATGTTGAAGACAGTAAACTGTGATATTTCGCTTTGGCACATAGGTTCGTGTGATACCTATTGAAGAAGACAGATGCTGTCTGTGAAAACTCAATAGCATTGGTGACTACAACGTGCTACCAGTCGTCCTTAGCAATGTGTTGTTCATTGAGCGCAGTGTAGTACAGTATGTTTGTCACATGACTGAACGTCATCAGTTTAGTAACACGCCCGTACCGAGCACATCGAGTCCGTGTAACTCCGAAGTTGAATGTGTTTCTCTGTCGGGAATGGTTATAGAGGAAAGGCTTTCGGAGGAGCCAAACAAAACAACCGACGAAGAAGTCCATGTACAAGAGTGGACAGATAACGTCAGTTATGCATCGTCCGAAGAAGATTTGGATGATGGGTGTCAAACGGAAGAAGGACTCGAAATTGTCTCACCCGATGATACGTGTGCGGGAACATTTGGAAACATAGTTGTCAAAAATTCATCGGATGTTCAGTTTGGAAATAATACGTACTATCATGGACCAGTCACTATAAAACAATTCGTATATAAAGGTGCACAAGATGGTCAATTGTCGATTGAAAATGGTGGCAAATATAATTCAAGTTTCCAGGATGATTGTGTTATTGATTCGCCTAGTGATTGTATAAAGAGTGATAAAAATGTTAACGATGGTGTCAGTCATACTAATCACATTGGAAATAATACCAGCCAACTTAACAAAAGTGAGTAAACTTAAATCATACTTTATTTTCACTGTCTAACATTTGCGTTATCTTCGTGGTTTTCAAATAATCAGTAAACATAATAGAATGTAAACAATGCCTACATTGTTGCCATGTAACTTATCCATACTTGAATACAGTTAAAAAATATGTACGAAGTTTGTACAGAATATCCTATTATATATTCATAATTTATGACGCGATGAAATAAAACCTCGAGCGTTTAATGAAATGTGGTTTTTTCTAGCACAACAAAAAATTATTTACTTTTCCGTTTTTGTAGGACATCTGGATATAGTTTATAACTTGCAAACATATTTCAAACTATCCCACAATAAATATTTAAGATGCTTAGGAAAATATAGCTCGATGACAAATTAATCTGGAGAATATGCCCAAAGATGCAGAATTATATAAACCTTGTTTTTATTATCACTTAGGAAGGAAACTGATAATTATTGACGTAAAACTTGAGAAATGAAAAACTGTATGAAGGGTTATCGCGGTTATTTAGATTAAATTCGTTAAAATTTGCCGACTTATAAGATGTTCTCTTGTTGTAAATACAAATCAGTTTCAGTTTAATTTTGTACGTGAGCAAAATTGGAATGTATTATAATTTTTCAAATACAAATTTCAGTTAAAAAAACATTAAATGGCATTGCCCATAGATGAAAATAATAGTTCAAAACGTAAGTTAAAAAAGTCGATATATTAATTGTTTATGTAACATACGTTGTAGTCACTCTTCAGAAGCACTGATGCGCAGACAAGTATAATTAAATTTAATATATAGCTACATATTTATTTGATATTTAATCAGATATTAAAAAAGCACGTTACACATATTTTTCACTAAATAATATCCATATCATACATTTCACTTGTAATTAAAATTTGTTACTGTGCTAAATAGTTAAATATACGCAATATATTTGTACAAATATACCTATCGTTGACATTTGCAACTTTGTAAATTTTGATAAACTAATTGCAAGTATTAAGATACCTTAATATTTTTAAAGGATACAGTATGAATTCTCGTCAAACATTTGGAAATATAAATAAAATGCTTATTTATGCGCTGTAAAATAAATATATCGCTTACAAGGACATAGATTATATGTTGTCCAATGATGTTAGTTTTCCATGAACTAACTTTATTTTTGTTCAAGGTGGCGGCTGGTTGAAGTATATACAGAACCATCGCTGGTTTTTTATAATCAGCTTAGCCGCATTGCTTGTTGTGTCCCTGGTGTTATTAACAATAATAATCATCAATAAACAAGAGTACAATTCTTCAGTCATTGTGCACAATATCAATGATGATGTCGCCGAACCGGACATGATTGCCCCAGTTGATTTACCCACAGGTGACGTATATTCACAATACTTGGAAATTATGCTTTTTATATTTCACTGGAACTGTTTATCTTGTAACCAGAAACATTTAAGGTTTATATGTACAAAATAAATAATATACACTGTGATATTTACAACGCAAAAATGATTATTTCATGTTATATTCTCAATATTTGTATTATATCCATTGATATATTAGAAGTGTCACGTGAATTTCTATTCTCATAGTTTGAAACCTTGCTGTTGTTGATATTTCAGACCCAGAATCGAATCGCACGTTAAGTGGTAAGCTGAAGATTATATCGAGGGTAGGTTGGCTGGCACAACCACCTACAGAAAAGGCAACGCCGTTGAAGCATCCGGTACCGTATGTGATAATTCTGCACACGGCAACGGAGAATTGTTCTTCACAAGCTGCCTGCACCCTGCATGTTCGGTTGACACAAACGTACCACATCGAAAGTAACGGCTGGTGGGATATTGCCTACAATTTCTTAGTAGGCGGCGATGGTTTGGCATACGAGGGTCGTGGATGGTTTGGTGTAGGTGCCAATGTGTATGGATACAATACCAAATGTATAGGTATTGCCTTTATCGGTACATTTAACACTATACTACCGCCGCCACAACAGATATTAGCTGCAAAACAACTAATCGCATTAGGAGTGCAGAAAGGTTATATTGCTTCGAATTACAAGTTACTGGCACATCGACAATTATCCCCAACACAAAGTCCAGGGGAAGCACTGTACGAAAATATTAAAACATGGCCACATTGGTCACCAACTCCCTGAAATCAATCGAACATTCGTTTAGTGTTTGTGTTTCGCTCATTAAAAATTCATATTTTGTATTATATACAAAATAATATTATTGCTCGTATTTATACGTTTTTATAGGACTGTGACTGTGCTATATATTTTATAAGGTGTATCTATATTATCAAGATCTATTTTTAAACAAGGAATCTGTGTATCATATATAGTCATTAATAAATATTGAATATTTTTTATGATTTTATTTAACTGCCATTATTTTGTGTATAATTTGTCACTATTTTGTTATTATTATAATTTACATATCTTATATAATAATTATTTTTTGCATATTTATAAAAAGTGCAGCAGGTGTTATCGTTCTTTGTTCTACGTGCGTTATAAAAATTTCAAAACTTGTTTGCAGTCACTGGTTTATTCAGTTTTCGTTGCGGTGCGGTTTGTGTTATTTCGAAATGTTTTGAAGTGTGCAAACTATTTATTCTTCAAGAATATGCTTGAAAACTAAATGCATATACATTAAATATAATATTTTCTTAGTAAGACACAAATTTACAGTGTATTTAGAATATATTTTAATTGAAAAATGACAAGGATTGTCAATATTTTTGGTTATGTTTATGACATCAATTCCATACAATAACAAGTCAAACAAAGAGTATTTTTAAGTAATGTGTTATGTGATATTACTGTTGTGATCTGATTCAAAGAACAAAATGGTTGTGAGCCGAAATGATATTAAACGTAAACGCAAGGATAGTGATACAACCGTGGATACACTTCCCGATAGTCCCAAAAGGTTAGTCACGCATTTGTTTATTGATGTAATTTGTATTAATGACTTCTTTCTTCGAATCTAGAACAAAAGTTCATGCACAACGGAAATTTGCCCAGGGTTCAAATGTTAGCAGCCCTGTTATTACGCCAGTTAAGGAACTGGATAGGGAAAAAGTAAAATGCAATGATATTATACAAACTACTACCGAGCTTTTACCAATAAAAAGACCAAATACAGAAGATTTTCTCACGTTCTTATGTTTCCGCGGTACTCCAATATTGCCGCCTAGTTTAAATTTCTTCAATACAGCGAACAGTATCAGTACACAAAATGTGTCAACGACGAGTAGTGAAACTTCGAAGAATCCTCCGCCATCAACATTTACCAATGTTGTCCAAGAAGACAGCGAAGAGAGACCGTTTATTGCTTTTGGTGTACGAAAACGAGCAGATCCGTTCATAAATAATAAACTAGAAAAGAAGAGACGACATGCTTTGGCTTTGCAAACTTTACGACGAAAATATCAAGAACAACGTATGGCTAAAATCCGAGCTGTCACAATTGAGAAAATGTCTGAGGGTATTAAAATAAAAAGTAAGAATTTAGTACGAACACGATCTGTTACAAGACAAGAATCGAATACTTCACCGAAAGGAAAAATCAAAGTAGTCACAAAACGTGTTAAAATCACAACGAGAACAACAGTTAAAAGACCAGTTTTAAAACAAAAGATGTGCTTACGAAGTAGAGGACGATTTGTACCGCGAGAACTTGCTACACCTGTTAAGAAACGACCTGTGAAAACTACCAAAATACCAGTATCAAAACGTGACAGTTCTTCGGAGTTTTCTTCCGATGATGATCAACCATTGGTAAAAACTTTACGAAAAACAAATAAGATATCTACAAAAACACCGACCAAAGTAACCAGAAAACCTACACCAAGCCCTAAGAAAGCAAATCTGATACGACTGACAAGAAGCACACAATCTTCTATACGACTGGAATCTCATATTTCCCAGAGGCCATCGCGAAAAACAAAAGAAGCTGCTGCTTTGTATATGGAACTATTGGGTCGCAAACTTGTGAATGAAGCTGAAATTGACGATGATGATGCATCGATAGATAGTTTCCCTGAATTACCGAATGTACGAAGAACAGAACAACGAGAAAACGAGATGAAAGCGAAAGTAAAAGTGCATCCGACCAGAAAAATGAATACAAGAAATATGAGTACAACAGTGAAAAATAAACAGGAAAAATCGAATGTCAAAACAAACAAAATCGAAAAAAGTAAGTCTATGAAAAAAGCAATACTTGAATCAGATGAAGATAGTGAAAAATCGGTTGAAAAAGAAGTGATTAAAAAAGAACCCAAGAAGACACTATCAAAAGTAGAAAAAGGATCAATAGCATCAGAAGTTTTAACTACGAAAGCAAATAATAAGGTAAAAATAGAACAGAGTTTCAGTGATTCTGATGAAGAACCGTTAGCAAAGTTAACAACACAGAAGAAAAATGTTAAACCGTCTAAGAATTCAGTAACTCATTCGTGTACTAAGTCAACTGCGAACAAGAAAAATGTTAAAGACAATATTGAAACAATGAATTCTTCTAATATTTCAGCGGTTAAAACTGAAGTGAAAATTATCCCTAAATGTTCTCTATCGGATGATGACGAAGAGAAAGCGTTTCGTGGATTTGTGAAAACGGAAAACGTTAACAAACCGAATGTACAAGTGAATACATGTTTACATTCTGTACCAGATGAACCGATGCCCTCGGTTAGTGCGGACCTTCTCTGTAAAGATATAGGTCGCCGATTTGGTAAACGAAAAGTGAACATGTCCACGGAACAAATAGAACAGTGGTTGAAGGATAGTGCCCTTGCAGGTGAATGTAGCAAGAAGGAAATGTTTGAGAAAAAGTACGAAGATGATATATTGAAATACGAGGAAAAAGACGAAACCAAATCGGACAGTTTGTCCATTTTGACAAGTGCCAGCGCGAGTAATCTAGATAAACCATTTGTTTCAATGAAAACCAGTACAAACCAGAGAAAGTCAAGTACAAAAATGGAGAAGGTATGCAAAGTATCACCTTTGGATGAACAAATTGTGAAAAATTGTCCAGTAACACCAACAAGTAGTAGCAAAAATCAAGCAGCCATTGAACGAAAGTATATATTTCAACAGAGACGAACAATATTGAACAAAGACCGTAAAGAGATTACTCCAAATAATTCGAAAGCTTTCTCGCCGGATAATGAGAGTAGTGTGTATGCATTTGAAGCAGAGACAGAAATGCCAATCAGTACTCCGTTCAGAAGCCATGTACGACGTCCATCCAGTACTGCTACGTCACGTTCAGAAGACGATGCTTCTAAAATCGAAGACGAAGAGAAACGAAAGTCCCGTGATGGTAAATTTCGATTACCAGCTGTCGTGAAACCTACTACAATAAAAAATCCCGGCAAACAGGAAGTGTCATTGACATTGTCTGCCGATGAAGTTAACAATAGTGCTTCGATTGCTGTGCAAGTGAATCTAGATTCGGCTACAGTTTTTACAGAGAGCAATGTCAGTATGGAGTGTTCTACGCAAACGGACGCTGGCGAAGATGATGGTGATGGACATTTGTTCTACATTCCGTTGCAACCGGGCAAACAGACAGCAACCAGTAATCAGATTATACAAGGAGTTGCAGTGAAGTTAGGAACAGAAGGTTCGAATGGTCAGAATCAGCGTGTAGTGATGCGTGCAAAGCTAGTGACACAAACACCTGATCGTCTACCAATATTAGGCTCGCAGCAAAAACCTCTTGCACATTCTACATTAATGTATCCACCTGTCGGTACAGTACAGCCAACTTACAGACCAAAACCGTCTTCTGAACCTATTAAACCAGTTATGAAATCCACCGCAACCGAACCTACCGTATTCAAGGATATATTTACGTGTACAGAGATAAAGACAACTGTACCGAGTTCGCCCAGTGCGTCTTCATCGTCCAGTGCAAAGATATATAAACGCGCCGTGAAACCAAAAGCACGCACATTGGATATGTGTGTACCGATCAATTTGACAGAGTTCCCCAACATTGACAGCCCGGCACAGTTAGTTGAAGCACCGACTTTTCATCCGACGGAAAAAGAATTCCAAGATCCGTTGGAATTTATTGAGAAAATCAGAGGACATGCGGAAAAATTCGGCATTTGTCGTATCATTCCACCAGCGAATTTCAAACCCGAATGTAAAGTTAGTGATGATATGCGGTTTACAGCGTACAATCAGTATATTCACAAGATGTTACATCGATGGGGACCGAATTTCAAAGAACTGATGGCTATCAAGAAATATCTTGCAACTCAGAGCATAACATTTACACATCCACCTTGGGTAATGTTTAGGTGAAAACATATCACTCCGAGGTATCATGTTTAATTCATGTACTTTACAGATCGGAGGTATGGAGATAGATTTACCAAGACTTTATCAAACTGTACAGTCACTCGGCGGTCTGAAAGAAGTGATTGAAAAGAAACGATGGCCAAAAGTAGCTGAAGGCATGAAGATACCGAAATCTGCACAAGATCGAGTAACTAAATTGGATGATATTTATTGTAAATATTTGTTACCATATGATACTCTGTCTCCAGGTAAAATATATCATCACGTTATATTTTAGGATAGTCTATATATAAATGATTTTTATTTCAGCTGAACGCGAAAAACTATTCGATGAAGTAGAAACTGAATGGGCGAAACGGGAAAGTCGTAGCACATTGCGAGCTGCAGAGAATACAAATGCAAATGTATCAACAAATTCAAATGAATCAGATTCTGAATCAGGCGACGATGAGTTAGAGGAATGTACTGTGAAGGGTAGAAATATGGCTCTGAACGCATTCTATCGCATTGCGCGGAACACTATGAGTATGTGGTTTAAATCGCCGGAACCCAGTGCTCAGGAAGTGGAACAAGAATTCTGGAAACATGTTACAACACGACAGAATCACTTGTGTGTACATTCGGGTTCGATAGATTCAAGTGGTTGGGGCTACGGGTTTGCTTGCAGCAAAAATAGTCCGTTCGCGCGACATCCGTGGAATTTGAAAATATTAACAAACAACAGTGGATCGGTTTTGAGATCTATGGGGCCTATAATGGGTAAATATACATTTAAGTATTTCGCTTTATTTAGAATCTAGAGGCGTAGTGAGTTTGTTGTTTGACAATGAACAGAGAGCTAATGTATGTATGTATGTATGTATTATTTCATTTTGTTGTAACAGGAATCACCGTGCCTACATTGCACGTAGGAATGGTATTCAGTGCTTGCTGTTGGTACCGCGACCCACACGGCCTGCCCTGGATAGAATACTTACACACTGGTGCTAATAAAATCTGGTACGGCATACCTGATTCATTCAGTAACGTGTTCCGATCAGCACTACAGAAAATCGTGCCCAGTTATTGTCGAAACAAAACACTTTGGCTAACATCTGACACAGCTATGGTACCGCCTAGTCTCCTGGTACAGAATGGCGTTAGTTTGTGTCGAACTGTACAGGAACCTGGCCAGTTTATTGTTGTATTTCCTAAAGCGTTCACATCGAGCATCTGTAGTGGATATGTTGTGTCGGAGAGCGTGTATTTCGCGCCCTCCTATTGGCTGAGTACGGCACGACAAACGTTCCAGGATATCAGAGACAGCTGTGAACCATCGATATTCTCACTGGAACGTTTATTATTAAGTATTGCATCAGATAGCAGATCCAGTTCGGATGTACTACAACAGATACTGCCCACCATACAAGAGTTGCGAGTACATGAGCATAATAGCAGAAAGAAATTAGACGCGTTAGGACTGAAAACATACGAACGTCTGCCATTGCCCGACACTGCAAACACACGGAAGAAACGTAAAATGCAAGAGGACGATGGTGAATATGAATGCGAAATATGCAGAGCCAACTTATATGTATCTCTAGTAAGTATTTATGTCAATATTACATAGAGAAATCGTGAAATTACGTTCTATTTTGTATTCGTTTAGGTCATCGATTCTCACGAGGAAGGTGTGTACTGTTTAGATCACGCTATCGATCACATTCAGAGCAAACAAGATCAATTGAAATACTGCAAATTACTGTACACTTATGATATACAAGATCTGGATAATATTATCGATAAAATCAAATTAAACATTGAAACAAAACTGATGACAAAACGACCTGGAAAAATGACAGGTAAGGGGGTTATGCTTAAGTAACGTGACGAGTAAATTACAAGAATAATGATTATTTATTTTTAATATAAGAATAACGTACTAGTAGCATATGACTTTTTACAAAAATTTCAGTGGTCTGTAGGGCGTGTGTTTTCCAATATTAAATTAATTAAATCAATGTAGCTTATTGCTTGAGACATACATACAAGATACATGTGTGCATAGATGTACGCTTAGTTGAAATACTCCTCTTATTCATCATGACAGCCAGTAAACTAACATAAGTTTACGGTGATTTCTTTTTTATTCATCCAGTATTTATTTTCAAGAATGTATTTTCTGCTTTTCATATTATACAATATAAGTTTTGTAACATAAAGTTTTAAAAAAGTAAAAAAACAAATGCCACAATGTTTCAGTAAGTATAGTAAAATCTCATTGATACGGATTCCCATTTCAAATATATTATGTATCCGGAGACAAGAGGTTTTACTTTACTTCATATGTTGCTAAATATGTGTAATAATAATTGTAGAACAATATTATTTATAAATGTTCGTAATTTATAGAAAAAATAAACTAGTACAGTCTGTTATCTCCAGTAATGTGCATTCCTAGAAATTATCTCACAACCAGTCTACGCTGGCCGTGGACACAAAAATACAACAATATTAATCAATGTCTAGCAGTGTTAGTTCGAATAAATATTTATATCTATATCGTATAAAATCATTCATTAGTATTCATTATTTTCAACGTCTGGAGACCAATTTTACTGTATGTTCAGTCTTACGTTCAATAATTCCTTGCGTTGGTTTTGTAGATAATAAAATTATAAACACATAGATCAAACTATCTTGTTATATTTGACAACATTAAAGTATGATTACTTTCGTTCTATATAAAAATGTAAATGCCTAGCTTTGTTTACTAAAATATTTCATCATATTGTGGAGTGTAAGCTTTCGACTATATATAAATATTATAGATGTGTGCTGACATAAGTGGATTATATTTTTCAATAATTATATACAGGAAAAATAGCTTTATTTATACTTACTATTTTTAATAAAAATACTAGTAAGTTTATATAGTAAAAGATTTCGAAAAAAACCTGGAAAACAATAGTATCACGAAAGTAAAATGTATTTTTAGAAAAGCAATGTACCTTCACATAGTATTTCATTTTTAATGCTTATTTTAGAAATGTTGCTAGATTTAATTAATAAATGTCATTGAAAATACAAATTCTACATGAATTAATAAACCGTTTCATTCTTGTGTGTGAACCACTCCCACTCAAAATGTAAGTGCATAAGTATATGGAACAGATTAGTAGTTAGTAGCTAGTTTTTTCAACATTTGCTACCTGTCATGACTTCTTAACACATTGAACAATTCTTGAGTGTCACTGTGTTCATCTTCACTGCTCTCGCGTGCTAGTTCTACACTATTTGATATCAAAGGTGTGCCCATTTCCATGCTCTCCCGCTCCTCATAGTACTGGTCGGTGCGTGGAGCAGTCGTTGTATTCCTTAGCTTATGTATAACATGGCTCACAATACCACTGAAACAGACTAGCAGGCCCATAGCATTCAAGGCAGACATCTCGTCTCCGTTCCATTCTACTGCCAGCACCAGTATGAATACATCCTACAAACACCGATCATAATTACAAAACTAACACATAACTCTACTATGATTAACTTTATTTCATTTAGATTATATAACGCGGAAATCATATGTCCTTATTTATTGCATACTGTTTTGAAACGTTTATAATAAAGTTTATTTTCTTACCTTAAATATGCCGCCAATAGCTAATGTTAAGCTTGACGTGTAAGTAACAACTAAAAACTCACTGACTTCCATAACAAATGCAAGACAGGCTCCTGTCAGTATCTTTAGTATTGTACTCATCATGAGATCCCAATCATTGTACCGAAACATTCTGCAATTACTTATAAATGCTTGACCTAAAAGGAAAGAAAATATATTCGCTCACATTCAACTAATCGAAATACATATTAGTGTTGTATGTATAACGTTTTATATGTATTGTTAAATTACCTTCAATAGCAACAGCAAACGGGAAAATGGCTAATATCATCCACGGTTGTACATGGTAAACCATATCAACTGGATTTTTCAATCCAACTTTTGATTTTTGAAGTAATAATTGTGCACAAGTCCATCTTAAACCACTGGATGCGGATCCCAGTAACACTAACACGAATCCGAATATATCGAACTGTGTTGCCTTGTATGTAAACATTGTGAGACCACATGATATCATAACAACAATCATACACAGCGACCAAGACTGCAACAGATTGCACAAACAATTAGTACCCTGTCTGCTGTTTAATTATCACCTGTGTATTCTATATTTACACAGGTTGAAATAGCCACTAGGCAAAATATTTTAGTTCTATTCTCACAGTTGCAATAGATACTCTTAGCAGTGTGTATTAAAATCAAATTAACTAGCGGTGATGAATAATAGCAATTGTGCAAGAGACATATATTACATATAATTAAAAACATAAACCAATAAAATGTTCGAATTATTTTCATATATGAAAAGGTATGTGTATTGCGGATGCTTTTTATAAAGAATTAAACAAAATACCTTCTTTTCCAGTTTCAACAGTATTGCGCATCCAAGAATAAACACAATAGATGTTGATTTAGTTAAGGTATACCTAGAAAATTAGAACATGTACGGTTACTACAGATATCAGTTAACGGTATTTATCGTGTTATTACAAGGTAACAGTGACAAACTCCAATCCCCAGTTCGATAAGCCAATGTCGAATCCACTGGCGAGTCCTGTTGCAGCCAGTGCCTTACAGTAAGGTCTCCATTCCATATTTATACGTGGAGACTTCTGTTTCCATGCCAATATTACCCTAATGATAGTCGCTAAGACGAATTTAACAATCAAATGACACAGAACAACCGATAGTGGAAAATGAAAAGCCTGCGGGAAAAATAACAGCATTATATTTGATTGTTTCCTAGTATAACATAACATATAATAGAAAAACGACATTCCTTGTAGAATAACGCAATGTTTATTAAGCTCTTTCAGTAATAGTTTGTAATATAATAGTTTAAAATTGTGTTTATTGAAATTATGAAGCTGTCCATTATTTAACAAAGCATAAAAACATGAAACTGTAACGAACATATTTGCAACAAATCCAAATGTATAAAGTTAAGAACCTGTAGTAACCATCTTTGATAGAATGTTAGACCAATGGAGGGAGCGAAATATAATGCCAAGAGTATAACGGTTCGCATTGATGTCCAGAAACATAACGGAGTAACAATTCTTTTCTGTGAAACATCATCTTGCTCTTCTGGTGAATGAGAACTCACGGATGTGTATTTGGATTTTTTGGAAAACATCTTCAAATCCTAGTAATTCATGCTCTTAGTAAACTGAAAGAAGTGTATGCCTTATAATTATCATAGTATATTATCAAATACAACAATGTAACATATGTCAACAGAACATTAACCCGCAAATATCGTATGATCACATATTTGACAGTTCTCAAAGATTTGACGTGTCGCGGACAATACACCAGTTAAGAACACGTGACCAAATGACGTCATCGCAAACTATCGAATGGCACACATTGCGTTTTTCCATAAGCGACAATGTTAATATTTCTGTAAAAATATATTTATTATGATGCCTTGTGTAACAGAATAATTTTTTTCCAATATAATTGAACCTTCGGACAGGTACGTATGAGAGTAAAATTAATATATTCAGCCTATGGAAGGTGTAATGATTTTTTAAATGTATCGATGTTTTAGGTATGGATTCGTTGACATTTGTGAATAATAAAATATAAATTACGCGCAATTTTTGAAATTGTACCATGTTCGAAAGTGCAATAAAGAATGATTACTCTTTTGAACTTTAATTTTTACATAGATTACTCATCTTTAATGTTATACATAATCATCTAGAAGTTTCATATGTATAAAGGAAATGGAAATTGTAGCGGTCATTTTAATTTTAGTGAAAATTGTATTTTATAAATATACATGTTAAAAAAACTTCCGTTTTACAATGAATGTCATTGTTAAAAATATATGAGGTGAAGATAAAATATACATGTAAAAGATATATATTTATAATTTGCGCTTAAATACTTATTGTAATACATAAAACTGTAAAAACGGTGATATCTCTGTACACAATTTGCTTTACTTTACTTACACAACACATACTCAGAAATAAATAAGAAAACGGTAATACTACAGAATTAGGAGATATGTATTTGAAAATTTTTACATAAGTTATAATTTATAGCGTAACATTATTTGGAAAAATTATTGTGCTCTTTATTTATAGGTGTGTTTCTAAATATGTATAACAATGAAAAATATGCCAGTATGTCATGAATATAAATTACTTTATCAATAATATTTGTCCAAGTAACAGAAATATGACCGAAATGAAACAAGTGTGTGTGCACAAACGAAACAAATGAACACTTCATTATCTCCTGTCCCTAGAATTGTTCCTATTGTGATTACCACGGCCCCGGTTGTGTGAGTTTTTCGATGAGGACTTGCCCTGTTCTGTGTTGCCGAATCTGTTTGATGCATTGCCCCCACTGCCGCCCCCTTTCACTGGCCCCGCAATGTTATTGTGCACAAGTGCGTTAGAACTTTGCGTTGCTGGAATACGGCCTGCTCCGTTATTCGTTCCATTATTTAAGGGCACGTTATTTGGTTGACTGGTTGATGACGGAACCATTGGTAATAATTGGTTCGGTTCACTCATATTTAACTGTTCATTAAAAACCATACAGAATTCCCCAATTTTTTGAATATCACCTGATTTCGATGTGTACAACGTTAAACAATTCCTCCATAACGATGCGTAGCCCTTCGTTAATCTAACAATATCCCCAGGTGCTAATAATTGTCCAGCTTCGTCCCATACACTTGCATTTATGCAGGCACTTTGATCTGCAACTTTGAAAGTTCGAACTTCGCGGTTTTCTTTTGTTAAAGTGGGGTGACCGACTTCCAACACTATAAACACCGTATTTATATTTTTTAATCCTGGTCGCATGTCTTTGATTAGCACATAATTATTATCCATTCTGACTAATAATTAAAATTAAAAATATGCTATTATACGCACATATTTCCTATCACATAAACTGCATGGCAAAACAGTCTGAAGTCATTTGCTCAGTTTAGATATTTTGAGTACAGTTTAGGGTATTTATTTATTTAGTTCCAAACTTTTAATGTCATATTTTCCTACTCAATATTGTATTGTATTTTAATTACATTTTTTGAAAATATTCTAAAACAAATCAATAGACATTGTAATAAAATACCTATTCAACATTTTTATTGTACGCATAGTTCAATATAAATAGTTAATTGTAAAACATTAGTTATTATAAAAATTAAAAAAGTTATTAGTTGTCATCACTGCTTGAGCTACAGTACGTCAAGAAGAATAAGAACAATTAGCCTGAAATTTCTAAACTGTGTTGTCATTCTGTTTCAAATAGCAAAAACTGAAAGTAATAATTATTGTTAAGTGTTTTATATAAAAATCAAAATGTCTTTAATGTCACAACAAGCTTATATACCCGAGTATCAGACAGCTGCACCGAAACAAGCATCTTTCAGCCCGTACGCTGACAATGGAGGGTAAGTTAAAAATGTGTGTGTTCATTAGACTGTTTATAAATTGACATTGTTCTCTTTAGGAGTATCGTGGCCATTGCGGGAGATGATTTTGTTGTGATTGGAGGTGATACACGTTTAAGCAGCGGATTCTCCATTCATACCCGTGAGCAGAACAAACTTTTCCGTTTGTCTGACACTACAGTTCTGGGATGCTCTGGATGTTGGTGTGATACACTGACATTGACAAGAATCTTAGCTGCACGTATGCAGATGTACCAGCATGAACATCAGAAGCCCATGTCTACACCGGCCACTGCACAGATGTTGTCCACTATGCTGTATTACAAACGTTTCTTCCCGTATTACATAGCGAATATACTGGTTGGTTTGGACACGGAGGGCAAGGGATGTGTGTACAGTTACGATCCTATCGGCCACTGTGAACGCTCCAATTATCGTGCGGGTGGTTCAGCCGGTGCACTGTTGCAGCCACTGCTAGATAACCAGATTGGTTTGAAGAACATGCAGAATGTGATCAAGGCACCTGTGCCAATGGAACGTGCACTGTCCGTACTGAAGGATGTTTTCATTTCCGCTGCTGAACGTGACATATACACTGGTGACGGTATCATAATCAACATTATCACCAAGGATGGAATCAAAGAGGAACGTTTCGAATTGAGAAAGGATTAATAAATTATGTTTTAATTATACACGGAATACTTTTGTAAACTAATTTAATGTTTACCATTATATATAAATAAAACAGTCATACAGAAATTTATCAAGAACTTAACATTTTACTTAATAAAAATGCAAGAATACCACTCCTACATTTAATAGTATGTATATTTCCATCCAACATGGTTTTATATGTGTGCTGGTATTTTAAACGTTTAGCAGAAGGCTTTATGTTAAATATATTGCCCCCCGAGACTTCTACTTTTGTCCTACAGGGGGCAGGCAGGGAAGGCCACGATCTTTTCCACGTAATTTAATTCCAATTGCCCTTTCAATCTTACCGATCACCAAGTTGTTTGGAATGCCTCGACCCGCCTCGTAATCGTTGATAACTTGTGGTTTCTCATTCACTTTCTGTAATAATAACAACAGATAAAATCAATGTTCATTAACTATGAATAACTATCACTGGACATGTAAGCAATTACTTATAATGCAGGTCATTAACGTAAATCAATTAGTGAAAATAAATACACGATAGTATAAACTCGTGTCTGATAAGATACATATGTGAAACAAAGCCGGCTTGAGCAAGGTTATGGGAACATATTAGGTAATAATTCCAACTCTATATTCAGTCTAGCTCATAATAAATATAAATTATTCTCTATACAATGTATCTTACCGTAGCTAAATCTTTTTGACTCATTCCTTTGGACTGTCTGCCTTGTTGAATAAGTCGTCCGAGATCCAATGAGACCTTTTCATGTTTGAGTTCCTCGGTTTCCCGATCCAACTTAGCTGTGTTTTTGTTAGTCACATGTTGTTTGTTACTTCCTGCTCCCCCTTGCGAAGTGTATGATTAGAACATAATTACAAAAGATACCAATAATCATATCTTACATTTTTGTTGCGTATCAATGGCAGCACCTTGCCTGCGGGCTGCATTTATAGCCTGCTCGCTTTTCATAGCGGAAGCTTTCGGCGTGCGTTTCTTCAAAATAGTCACAGTATCCCAGTCAGACATTCTAGTATTTGAAATATATATCGAATTTAGACAATAAAACAATGTTCTGAAACGTAAACAAGAGATTTGCGTTGATACCAAATACCCGTTTAGTTGCGACTTGCTATAGTAAAACGATTTGACATTCAGCGCATGCGCACACGCGGTATTTACAAATCCGGCAACGTGGTAAAATTCTAGAACTCCAACTTTCTACATGCAATCTAATGTAATTCTACGCATTTCATCGATTCTCAAGCATTAAATAATTTATTACATGAATTTAGCTGGTTCAGTGATTTATTACACATAATCTAATTGTAAGAAATAATATAAATGTCAGATGAATAGATAAATTTATTAGAAATGTATCTAATAATACACTTATACAATATTATTACACTATTACGTCATAATATGAAAATTATTTCGTATATTACATAAACACCATTTACATTCATATAATGAAAGTTAAAATGTATTGATAAATACAGAATATGTATATCTATATAAAATCTATTATGTAGCATATTATATGAAAATCGTCTTCGCTAAATTACATATTCTTCTTGACGCCGGCTCTTGTTCGGCGAGGTCCAATATTGTTTTTAACATTCGTAGTCTTGACAGCAGACGCTGGTGTCTCCGTTTTAATTGTAACTTGTTCTTCTTCTACTGGTTCAGTCTTTACTTTATCTCCCTCATTTGCTGTATCAGCGGCTTCTTGTTGAAAATCATTACTATTCAAACAGATATCATTCGGGTCAGTCGTAATGAATGCATCTGCAGGATCATACAGTTCACTTGTATCTGCTGCTTTCTTCTCTTTCTCCTTGTGCTCTTCATCCGCTATTAGACTCCCGTCATTATCATTCTTCTCATCATCGTCTTTGGCTACTTTCCTTCGTTTCCAATTGCCTTCGTCATCTTCATCCACTGTTTTTCGTTTCTTCTCTTCGTTTTCGGCAATTTTCTCATTCAGTATTTTTATAAATGCGTTGAAATGCATCCTAGACTGTGCGTGTAGTTGTGATGATTCTTCTGTTAAAAAGAATCGGGAACAAGGCTTACAGAAGAAACCAGTAGCTGGCGAGATCAGACTCAGTCCTACAGCTCTGTTTGCTTTATATGAGGGAATACGCATCTGCAAATCTGTCAAATCATCGGTTAAATCAGTCAGTGCATTTGGATCTTCTTGTTCATCATTCTCAGTGCTATCGATGACAATGAAACATTCATCTTCTAGTAAAATTTCATCTTCTGTAGAAATAAAAAACATATTAAATGAATACATAGATCCACACACCTAATGAATGTGCACTTACCATCTTTGATAGAATCCTTCTTCTTGTCCACTTCTACCTTCTTGCGCAGATGCTCTGGTGAATGCCTGTGATTCTCCCATTCCATACGCGTGGGGAACTCCTTGTTGCAGTAGTTGCAGCGCGGATGCAGGAAATGCTTCAACTTCTGATGGCTGGCCGACTTCCGATGTACGAACAATTGACCGTAGAATTCCAGGTCGCACATGGCACAACGACTACGCTGCTGTGCTTTGGTCTTCTTACCCAGACGTTTCATACGATCCATCTCAATGTTATTCTTCTCCTCGGCCAGACGTATAGCTTCACGCATCATGTCCGCCTTGATCTTATAGCTTTCCTCGACCTTCTCGAACATCTGCTGATGAGCACGGCCGTTCATGTGTTTCTCGAACGATTCACCATCCCACATGGACTTTTGACAGATCAGACAATGCAGTAACTCGGCCGGTATTCCAGCATATCTGTCATTCTCCGCTTTCTTCTCAGCGACGGGTACATCGGCTTTCTCCTTGACACCCTCCTCTTTAGCAGCAGTTTCCTTATCTTCAGTTGTATTCGTCTCTGGAACTTCTTCACTGGACTTTTCTTCTTTCCAATCACGTTTCTCAACCTTTGATTCATCTTCACTATAAGGTTAAGTGTAATTATTAAGGATAGTGAATCTAACAGACATATACATTCGTCACTTGTTTTTATTGATAAGCATTGCATATGGGGCTCGATGTATAATTGTATCGAATTATGGAACAAGTCCTGAATGATTTCGGCTCGTTTAAGAAAGGTTTGAATGTTTGCTGCTTGAATGTTTCGGACGAAATGAGGATCGTATTCTCGAAGGATATTGAATGAACGTATGAACATATTTATATATGAGAGTGTGTGTATATGTACATATGTGTGTGGGTGTGGATTGTTTAACAATAACAAGACAAGGTAATATATATGTAGAAAGAGATCAGAGGCAGAGAGATTCATATATAGAAACTTACAGAGCGAAGAGAGAAGTATACACTGTTGCACGGACACGGCAACTACGTACTGAATGTCAGACTGAAAGAGATTTCCTTACCTCTTTATGTCACTTGTATCTTTGACGACGACGTGAGAAGTATCAGCTGTGTCAGCAGCACTGGGAGTAGGTTCAGGTTTGTCGTCATCAACAGGTTTAACTTCGTTTGATTTGTCAGGCTTTGCCGAAGCTTTGGCTGAGGGGGTCTTATTAGTTTTGTTGGACGCAACAGTGGAGCGATGAGCTTGAACTTTGCGTTCATCGCTTTTGTTAGAATTGCCACGGCGCCTTTTAAACTCTGTGTCTCGAGCGTTACGATTATGTATCTGGCAGAGAGAAAGAAACCGGCCACGGAACGACCATGAAGATTGAATCAGTACACAGTACACATTTATATATTCATGTAGTTGTAGCTGTAGTTGTTTTTAAGAAGAAATGTCAACATGAAATCATCGAAGAACATAGAAGATACGTAATGTAATGTAATTACACTATAAAACACTGCCAGACGAAATCAGTACCGTCTCTCGCACGAGAGACAGAAGTGATTTACTGCCGTTGTGCTTCTGAAAAGAGTATTTATGAATGAAACATACCTTATTATAAGGTTCGTTACGTTTAAAGCCGTGTCGTGCACGTCTGATTATATCTGCACGACTACCCTGAGGATAGTTATTCTTATTTGGACCATAGCCACCCCTGTTATGAAGTGGATTTACTGTATCCATCGTGAGCAACGATGGAACTTGCTGCTGCGGTTGCAAGAGTTTAGTTAACGCGAGAGCAAGCTGAGCCTGAGGCTCGGTCAACTGAGAAAGCAAATTCGATGGACTGGCAGAATTAAATGCACCTCCTGCTGCATTTCCGCCTGGAACATTTCCACCTTGCCAAGGATTTACTGGACCGTTGTTATAATACGGTCGACCACCACCGTGTCCTTGTCTTCGATTTGCCATGTTTACCAGACTAGAATTATACACAACTAGAAATAAGTGAAGCGTCAGAAATCTACTGTCTGAAGAATGGATGTACAATGAAAATCAGTTCGAATCACAAACAAACAAACAACACAAAACAAAATATCACTAATGTCTGCACGACGCAATGAGAATACATCGAAAGAAATAATATATTACTTACAGTAAAAAATTTACCTAAATCAATATCACTTGCTTCTGCAAATAATTACAAATGGCGACCGCCTTGACCGGCCCGCTTCTTTGTGACAAACAACTGTCGCCACAGGAAACAATGATCGCCAACATTAAAAAAATTAGAAATATTTCACATTAAAAACATCCCTATGCGATCTGTTTTGGAATAATTAAAATCTTTTGATTTAAATAATACGTAAACATATGTATATAATATTTTATTATTGAAT